>JBAIZL010000004.1:164712231-164882231 GCA_036971475.1 Prosapia bicincta
AGTAACTATATTGCATACCATGCCCCTTTTGTGAAAATTTGAGAAAAATGTGTATAAATATACCCATATATATATATATATATATATATATATACATATATATATATATATATATATATATATATATATAGGGTGAGTGTGCCCTAATAGTAGTGATTGAATTATACGGATAGAAATATTTCCTTTTCCAGTGACGCAACTGTTATAAAGGTTGCAGTGTTACATTCGGGTAACTTAAACTGTGAATGTTTGATATTCAGGGACAGTTGCATTTGAAAGCAAGATCAGAAAACAAAACTAGTTCGAGATTAAGACTCGAACAGAGCCAATACTTAATGTGTCACTCGGAGAATATATATTGCCGTTTTCAAGAAACATGTTAAAGCAGATTTGAAAGAAACTATACGATTTTTCTGAAATATAACTTTCTTTGGTTAGGCATTATATATATATATATATATATATATATATATAACTGATCTAATACAGCTGTAGCCCACTCTGCGTCAACAATTTCCAATTTCATCTGTCGTATGTTAATGGCTCTTCTAGGTTTCTTGCAAACATTGCTTCTACAATGCCGTCACGCCAACCTCTCTGTATCTCATCCCTTATGTTTCTATCTATGTCCATTTCTTTACGTATTTGTGCTTTTCTTAACCTTTCAAGTCTCGCTTTACAGTAACTTCGTCTTAAATATTTCATTTCCATTGTCATTACTTTATTTTTATTAGCTTTAGTGACATCCTACATCTATATATATATATATATATATATATATATATAGAGCTATAGGTATTCATGTGAATTAATAAAGAACCAAGTCAAAATACAAATACAAGAATTATAATTGAATTTACAATTCAAAGCTTTTCGTTGGCTAACAGTACCAAATCATCAGGAATATTAAACAATTAAAATTGAAATTCCTTTTCAACAATTTTAATTGTTTAATATTCCTGATGATGTTGGTACTGTTAGCCAACGAAAAACTTTGAATTGTAAATTCAATTAAAATTCTTGTATTTGTATTTTGACTTTGTTCTTTATATATATATATATATATATATATATATATATATATATATATATTAAAACAACATAGGTTATTCAAATACAAGAATATTTATTAATGTATATTCAAAGCTTTTCGTTGGTAAAGAGTAAACATCATCAGGAATGAAAATTATATTGTAATTTGAAATTCTTGTATTTGAATAACCTATGTTGTTTTAAATTATTAAACAAGAAAACGTATTATATATATATATATATATATATATATATATATATATATATATATATATAAAGTTGTCAACAAGTTTCTATTACAGATGAAGCCACATCTCCGTCCCCAATTTTCAATTTTTTGACATACGTTAATGACTTTTAGGTTTCTTGTAGTCACTGCTTCGTCGATGCCATGATCCTAACCTTCTCCTGGATGTCCTCTCTTTCTTTTATCAGGGGAAATCCACTCTAGTATCTTTAGGGACCACCTGCCTTCCGCAATCTTCATTACTTGTCCAAACAGGCTAATTGCCTTCTTTCTATCTCTTTCCTTGTATTTCTATCCATTTCAAACTCGTTGGGTATTTGTATATTTCTGAGACTTTCAGGTCTCGCTTTTTCACTCTTGATTACATCCTCACCCACAACGTTTTAACTAAATATAGCCCCTAGATATTTGCACGCTTGTACCCCCCTTGTTTTCGCCGTAAGCTAAGGTCGCAAATCTCGCCTTTGCCTTCGGTTAGATTTTCACATTGTGGAAGCCTGCTGCGTCCTGCAGTTTTCTTATCATATAACTAAGATCTAGTTAGGCTCCCGCTATCACGATCTGTCCAACCGCGAGGAATAGTGTAAACAGCTCATCTTCTCCCACCCTTATTCCTATACTTCGGGTTTTTCTAATAGGAACAGGTTTGTTAGTTTTAGTTATAAATGGTATAGTAATAATTTATTTGTTTACTGTGCGCAGCAGGTACTTGAAGGGAAATCGTTAATCTGCTCACGTGACTCGGTAACCTACTCAAGGGATGTATTGCCTTTCTGAGAATATAAAGGTAAGTAAGACATATTACGTATTGATGATTCAAAGGATATATTTTGAAAAAATATTCGTACAGTAAAATTTAAAATTGAGTAATTGTCAAGTAATACGAATGTGTAATCTATTTTTTTGTACACTCTACTTCCATGACACAACCATGTTGCGAGACAACAAAAAAATGCCTTTTGTTTCTTAAAATGCTATCCATATTAAGCAACATAGATTTTGTAATAACAATATATCATGTATCGTTCTTTATTTTAGTTTTTACGGAAAGTTTTAAAGTAAATCCAAAAAACTATATTAAATTATTGCATAGTATAGTACTTTTAACTACCTTTATGTAATTTAATTCTTTTCTTTAAACTTTTACCTAACGTTTTATTTAAATCCTGATGTACGTTTTGATTGTAAAGCAATCATCTTTAAAGGAAAATATAATACCCATGCAATATCCCTTGCAAGAACAATTTCAACATTTTGTATACTCTATAAAATGTAGTATGTATTTAGCAATGATGTTATTTAGGCGATTTCATTTACCCTTGTATTTTTATAATCAATAAACCAGTTATCGTTTTTCACTTTAGTTTTCTTTACACAACATTTTAAAACAAATCTTAAAATTATATTAAATTTGTGTTTAATAGTGTAAAGTAATTTACAACCACATGGGGTGTAGTATTTTTCTATAAATACATAAAACATCTTTATTACAAACATTGTTTGGAATGTACATTACATAGACACCAACAGAATCAGCGTTACAATGAGGACCCCACTGCTGCAAGCTTCTCGCATGGCTAGTTAGTGGTAAGTCGGGGCGTATTTACAGACGCTGCATTCGCTGTATTTAAATTGTTCTTTATTTTATACTATTAAGCAGTTTGTCAATGGCGGCGCCTACTCGTCGAAAATTATGTAAAACAGAGCATTGTATTTGGTAGCTGGACTCGCAAAACGTTCGCTGGTTTCTTCTACGGGTTTTGTTGCACAAATGTTTTACTATCCCAGCAGACATTTGCATATTGTATTGTCTTTCTTACTCTAAGGGCGAGAGGATGAGTGTCATTGTTATAATATTATTGATTTTAGATTTCTATCAAATTAAAAAAAAAGATTTTAAGCCAGTTATTTTATATATTAGTCAACAAAAAGTTAAAAACTATATTATTACTAAAAGAGTAGTAAAATTATTCCTTCAATAAGAAGGAAAAATTACCGTAAAACTTTTTCCTACATTTTGTATATACTAAGACGTAGTGGTAGTATTGTAAACGTCGTATTATATTGTTTTTCATCATATCAAAGGCCAAAGCGTATAGACGTATTGTATATTTTTTTACTACTTCGGTTACCCTGAATTGTATTAGTTGGGACTAGGATCATCGAGGCTGAGCCTTACATTTTTACTGAGCTCCTCCTATCTCTTATATTATTTGATAGCATCTGCCTGTAGTAGAATCACTGTGAAAAATCGCTAGGTGTAATGGTAGTTGGACAAAGTCACTTATGCGCATGCGCAGGCCGGGAGACGACAGTTCCCTTAAATACTAATAATAAATAGGTGATCGCAAAGCTTTCTTTCAAGGCTGGCGCACCGCTACGTACGTTGTTTCCTCGGTTAACCCGGAGTTAGGTTAGTCGGGGCTAGAATAACCGAGTCTAAGCCTTACGTTCTTACTGAGCTCCTATCTCTTATATTATTTGACAGTATCTGCCTGTGGTGAAAACACGATGTGGAAAATCGCTAGGTGGACAAAGACGCTTATGCGCATGCACCGGGAGACGACAGTTTCATTAAAAACTTTAGGTGATCGCAATGCTTTCTTTCAAAGCTGCGGACCTCTACGCAAGTTCTTTAAACATCTGCTGCACTACTGTTTACTGAACAGTATATTAATTTTTAATTTATAGTTTTATATTTTTATTTTCATAATCTTGTACCCTAGACTCTGCCAGTGATGACTCTGAAAGCAAACAGTTGGGCTAGTATCGCGTTGTATTCTTAAAACGTCCTTTTGGTTTTCCACTTCAAAACCGTATCTCTTTTCACCCACCTGCACAAAACTATTTTTCACAAAGCGATTCTTTTATACGTATTTAATAGCATAATATATGGCTAAAGCAAATATTTTGGTATGTATAGTAAGTAGCGCCCACACGCACGCGTGAACGTATCTATGAGCGCCCACTTGAATCGAAATATACAGCTCTATACGTAGTGTCGACTTGACATGTACGTATTGTATGCCTTAAGTATGTGATCCCTAGGGAGACAAGTTTCAAGTTTTTATAGTTGTAGAACAGATATACATATTCCAACTATTAATTGTGTGAAATTATGACGGAGTAAAACATTTTATTCTACGCAGAAGCAAGGCACAAACAGTGCTGCCTTTGAATGTCAAAACGCGGCTCTGTTGTAGGTCTACAACCTTAGTAGAAGCAATAAAATCATCTCGAATAACATTATACTTTTGCTTTGTAAAAGTAATGGATTGATTTCGTAATTTACTATATTTATAAATCAATGATTTCAACGAATGATATGCAGACAACGTTAGTATAAAAACAAGTAGAGAGGAATCTTAGTTTGAAATAGACTAGCATTACCTATCCCGTACTGCCAAATGAATTCTGAACGGATAATAGAACGGATTCTATCGTGAATCATCCGAACGAATTTAAAAAAGAAATAAATTATGTTTTGAGATGTGAATAATAAAAAGGACCTAGTTTTATACAAATCTGAATCCAGAGTTTTCGGTTTGTTTAAAATGCAAAATGAAGTACTAAACATTTTTTAATAATATTATTTCATTTATTTTCTCTAGTTCAAAAAACATTATGTTTCCAAGAGCAATTAGCTCTTTAATGAAACAAAATAAACCCAGAGCCTTTGTCGTTCTTATTTCTGAAATCCGTTACATTCTCTTCTGAAGTTTTATTCTGTTTAAATCCCAACTTAAAGCTCTCTGCTCGAAATTATAAAATACTATTTTCTCCATTTTACACCCTGTCTTCTCATAAGGCTCAATTTATAGATTTCTAAAGGAACATCTACGTTAACTGTTCTCCTTTAAAAAGTTTATTTTAGCTTTTAAAATGTAAAATTTCTAATTGCTAATTTTCCGATTGCAGAATTTTTACTGCAACGTTGGTAACATTTTGAGATAGGACTGCATTACGTAGTTTATATTATTTTCTACAGTTTATTTCGTTTATGTCTGATGAGTAAGAAAAAAAAACACACAAAAAACAGTTCACTTGGGTAATAAACGTTATCTAGCAGGTGACGCCTATAGAAAGACATTGCTTTTTTACGAAAGGTTTAAAATTGTCAGTGTTTATATTTTCAAGTTAGAGGATCAAGATGTGGCTTATTGTTTATTATTGGTACCTTTAATGGAGCCAAACATTTGATAGTGTGATTATCGTGAGGGAAAAGAGACTGTAAAGAAGAGAAATAGAGAGTATGTCAAATAGAAAAGTACAAATATAATTTCTGCAATCTTCCTAAACAGCCGAGTGCTTCTATCTTACACCTTTGTGTAATATTCACCTTGATTCGTACGCATTATTCAAGAATTAGTTATTCTCTAAACAATGTGTTAGCCAGTATTTGTTTTATGCATATTTTTCTGTTTTTTCACATTCCATTTTTCAATTTAATGTTTTAAATTTAGCAATAGATTCGTTAATATTGTACTATATCACAAATTTGAATATATCATTATACAAGACATTGTATTAGCATTGTCGTGTTTGTTTCTCAAAGTGCATAGATAATACATCGTGTTCTATCAACTTGTTACTATAAACGTCTACTATTCCACATCCAGTCATATATTTTGGTTGCTTTAGAACGTCTGCCTACAAAGGTGACGCACATATAACTATGTAAATATCCCTGTTTAGTAATAAGTAGCAAGATTGATTTGCTCAGAGCGTCTCTGGCAAACGGAATCAATTTTGGGAATTATCACTTAGGCGTAAATCACCAACAATGCTACGAAGTACATTCTGAATGTCAAACACGGCTCAGTTGGGCTACCTTAACATTAAAATCATCTCGAATAAAATTATACGTTTTCTTTGTATAAATAATGTATTGATTTCATAATTGACAATATGAAAAAATCAATGATTTCAACAAATGGCATACATACAATAATATTAGAATAACTAGTTGCGACGGATTTTTTTGGGAAATATTCATATATATTTCCCAAATCTATTTTGGTTGTCACCAATTAGGCACAAATCACCGATAATGTCACTAAGTACTTTGTGAATTAGATGAAAAGCTAATTAGCGATTTGCAATAACTACCGGCAATTAAAACTATACTCATTTACAAGTTAGAAATGGAAGGCAGCCTGAATAACGCAGCCTCAAGTTCAGTGAGTAATAAGTATGAAACAAGTAATCGTTAAATTAATCAATAGTTTGACTTCCGATGCACTGGGCTTAATTGGATTTCAGTCCGAGCCACATATGGAGGGCAAGGATAGGACACGCTATCATGGACGTTGGTACTTGGTGGAGTGGCAGATCTAGAATTTTATTTGAGGTGATTGCGAGTAGGGGAGAAGGAGCACCTCGTATGGAAAATTTTTCTGTAATATGGTAGCTATAGTGTAAACTCTAAGGGTCTTGTATCTGAGGGAAATAGTTTCAGGCCTACTCTGTGACATTACACAATGACGTTTTATTTATAAAAACGATATACACTTTTTCTTTCCGGAAATTGATGTTCATTATTTATGCAATGAGTGGCCAAACTTGATTTGTATATGTTTGGTTTTATATAAACGTAAAGAGGTTCTATATACCTTTCTCTTAGCTTCATATTTGATCTGTAAAACATCTATTACATGAATAACTCTTGTGACGTAATCAGTAAACCCAGCTGGGTAATCCATCTTAAGCTTCAAGTATATATCTGTGCAATAGATCATACCTCCTCCGACACTGCAGTCTCTGAATATATTAGGTTTTATTACTAGCGATAACACTTTTGTTACGACCTAATACGGTAATACACGGTCTCATGGGTTGCGATCTAAAGAAACGAAACCAAATGCTTATTATTGAAACCTACTAAACACTTAACAAATATACTACAAATATTACTAGAACTACTTTATTTTACCAGATTAGGTAATCTTCACTTTATATTACCAGAATATAACTAGTGCATCTAGATGGCTTAGAACTACAATCGGAGTATGAAACTGTAGCGGTTTAGGTGATCATTTATTCAATATAAAACATATTTCACCCTTCGACTGATAATGTTGCTATCCCACAGTGATAACCTTCATTCGGGTCTTGCACATGGTATATGTTGAAGGGCTGTAATATATGTGGCATTTACAATAAAATGGAGATAAAAGCCCTATAGTAATTACCATATATAGAAAAGGGTCTGTCAAAACGAAAAATTACAAAACAATGACGCAATTGAGTACGTACATGTTACGTCAGTCTACTCTGCTACACCTAATTGTGGACGCACACCTTTTATGTGCAGGCGGTTTCAGTGCATTTATACAAGCACCCCAGAAAATCTACATGCTCCAGGGAGGGGCGCCCCTCAGTTTGAGAACTCCTGTACTAAATAGTGGGTAACACACTTGGTAACTAATGTAAAGGTCCTGGGTTCGATCTCCGATAGCGCAACGAATTTCATTGCATTTGTAGGAAATACTTTGAGTTTGAAGCGTAATGCTTCCTTGACTCCTGAACAACCAAAGGGACGTTTTATTGTTGCTACAAACAGTAATGTAAATATTATCATAAAAAAGCCTGTCTACAAATATTTCGCAAGCTTCAACTCGACGAAAGCATGTCACAATTGAGCTACATTTTTTTATCAAGACATTAACATGTTTCAGATGTTAATTGTTGTACATTAATAAAAGAGCGATTGCGCAGGATTTAGGGATGAGCCAAAATGTTAGCTTGGTTTATCGATTCCCTCAGGACCTGCGTGACCACAACAGTACGGTGGTGAATGTGCGGTTTCTAATAGATCCATCACAACCTCACCCCTGCTGCATGTTCGCAAGTTGTCTTAAATATATGGTCAGATTCTGTAACGGTCGCTGTCTATACAGGCGCATAAACATTATGTTATATGTACAACACGTTTAGATTACATGAACTGTTCAGGCCATATTAATCCAATGGTATCAGAGGATCTGGTAGTAGTAAACGGTAATAAAGAAATGTAAAATGTTTGCGAATAAGAAAAGAAATTCGATGTGCCAAAGGTGAACCACAAGTTAAGCTGGATGAAAGTTTGTCGATTAAAGAGTCGTCTCCATCCTGAACCTCCGCTTCTGGTACCAGCTTAATAAACTGTACACAGCAATCGTTCATACAACTTTTAATTACTCCTGAGGTCTTTAAGCTCCGAACATTAATTCGTTGGAACTTCGAGTAGAGCTTCAACTTTTAGAATTAACTTCGTTAAACTGTTGTTATTAATTATGACTCAATCAATCAATTGATAAAATGTAATTTCAGTTTTCGAAGCAAAAGCTATTTAAGTGAGACGTTTGGTAGAAAACTAATTCCACCACTTATTCAATACATCTACGTCAATTATTTTGAGTAAAACTTGTATAAAACTTTTAAAAGCGGCATATAAATATATCAAAAAACAAAGAATAACCTAAAACAATATTATTTAAAGAGGCAGCAACCTCAGATGCTATTAGCATATACACACAAGTTAACTTCGTAGAGAATCTTATTGCAGAAACCGAATCTATGTTTTAGTTATTCATCTGTGTTAAACTCGTAGCCACTGCCTCTGAGATATTTTATTTTCATTCTTCTACTGTTTTTGTGATACTCAATTATATTGTCAGTAGTTTTATCACTCCAATATAAGATTTCTTGTTTTCACTTGTTTCCTGATTTTCATCACACCTTTTTTATGATTTGATTCTTTGATCTTTTAGTTGTCGTTTTACTAATACTGAAAGCTACTCAGCGTAATACTAATACTCAGCTAATACTGAAATAGATTAAGATAAAAAGACTCTTGGTTTGCGAGTCAATTGTAATTTGTTTTAAATCTTGTTCAACGTTTCGAAAGCAAGCTATCATCTGCAAACCATTTTTGCTATGTAAATCAATTTTTTAATGTTTATATTTAGAGGATGCACTTCTATTTTGTCTTCATTGCACTAAATTTCCGCTGGGGTGTTGACAAGATGTTATCGCCAAGTTATAAAACCTACTTTCATGACAATTTATAAATCGACATGTGTGAACCATCGGATGATACCCCACTCGGTCAAACGTCTAGTAATGACGTTGGATGCCAGGATAGGTTGAGAAAACATATTAAATAGAGAAATGAAGAGCTCAATAATAAATAAAAGATGCATACAAACTAAAAAAGTAATAATCTGTTTACTCAGGCCCGTTTCAATAAAACAGATTCATCATAAGTGAGTATAGATACTACGATCTCCATTTTACAACTGAGGGGAAAATTAGGTTACATTCCATATTTATACCGTGAGCGTGGCAACGCGTTTGATCAAAACAACAGTTATTTACAACATTTCAGAATGATTACAATAAATAGATATTACATTTTTATTTAATGTAATCATTCTGAAACAACAGTGATTTTATGTTGTAGTTTGTAGTATCAATAGTCACTGATGATATTGACTTTGTTATTGAAACGCATGAGAGTGAATAAATGATTAATTTGTGAGTGCGTGTACGACTTTTATTTGTTATTGACATAACCTCACAAGCT
Organism: Prosapia bicincta; assembly: GCA_036971475.1. NCBI lineage: Eukaryota > Metazoa > Arthropoda > Insecta > Hemiptera > Cercopidae > Prosapia > Prosapia bicincta. The sequence continues at coordinate 164,722,077 of JBAIZL010000004.1, forward strand.
AAGGTCAATAGTTTGATAAAAGAGCTCAAGGATATATACAGATAGTTTTTGGCTATTATGATGATTCTACCCCATTTCAAAAATATAATCAACTTTTGCTTCACCAGCAAGTCCGTAAACTAAGATTCCATCTCCTCAGCGCCGTGTCTCCCCAGCGTCGTCTTCTCAGCGCCAACGCGCTACTTGGCGTAATCTGACACTTTTGACAGCCGAATTGGGATTCACAAAAGCAAGTAACCGTAAATGTATGTTGAACACGCAAAGCAATCTCGAACGGATGTCATGGGCCCTGCCATAGATTTGTTTAACATTTTAAATAATTAACATGTAAGGTCTGATACATTTTAAATCTGTAAAACGTTGTAAAATCTGAAAGTAGCGTAACCTTTCTAATGTGATTTTGTTTGTATTACATATATATATATATATATATATATATATATATCTTTTTTGGTTTGATTTGTTTAAATTAACATTTATCGTTTAAATTATTTATTGAACTCATCATTCTTATTTTCAATTAAACATTTAACATTGAAGGTGGAACTATTTAATTATGTAACTACGCCTCTGCAATATTTAATATCAGCATTAATTCCTTAAGAATTAACGTTACAAAAATTATAATGTTACAATATAATCAACTTTTGCTTCATCAAGTCCGTAAACCACGATCCTGTCTCCTCAGCGCCGAGTCTCCTCAGCACCAAGGCATAATCTACCTGGCATAATCTGACAGTTTTGACATTCGAATTGGAATTCACAAAAGCAAGGAACTGTGGTAATGGCGTGTGCCAAACTGAGCATATTATAAGATCACCCCTGGAATGTCGCAAATTTTGCATGCATTTACTTGTAGACATAATAGGCCTTGCATTCTAATTTCACATAATGAATTGTAATTGAGCTTACCGTCTCTCGTACTTTTGAGATGGTCGCAGTTAATCTAGATCGACTACGTAGAGCCAGAGTGATTAATACTAGAGTGATTTGGGTTAACGTGCTATTAAGTAATTTAGAAGGGTTGGTGAAGTAGGAATGGCGTTTAGGTTTGAGGTCCGGGAAACCCACTACATACCATGAGTCATTTCACCCTTAAGTTGCACAAGCGCAAGCGGATTAGGACGATCCCAGGACAATTCTGCTCCATTAGTGCATTTATATTTAACCGAAAGTGGTTAATATATGTGTATTATACTCAGAATTACAAGAAAAATGATATCAAACAACCCTAGGTTTACTTTAGTGAAACTTAATAAAATAATTTAAAACCTATTACAAACTGCAACGTAAACAATGGAAATCAGTAAACCATATGTTTTTTGGTGTAATTTTTCAGCTCAGGATTTTATAGGAGGAGATATTAACCCCCGTTACTTCTGCATCACTGAGCAGAGCCTTTGATAAAATATGGTCTCGGCGCTGGAGGGACGCCATGGCAAGCAATATGGACATGCGGTATTAATCTTTTGAGGTTGTACCAGTCAGAGTAACAGAAATACAACCAAATTATTCCAAAATGAAGTGGATCGTGATACTGTACTACGTAATCGCAATATGTAAAGCGACCTAAAAATGGAATCTATCAATAATGTGATTAAGAAATTTGCTCACCGTTATAATCAAAGTCTTTATGAACTTGCCAACCTTGAGGGGTGCCAACGTTTGGGTAAAAATAGTTTAATGAGAAAGCTATAAAGTGGTGAAATCTTTTGTATATTTTATTATAATGGAGAGTAATTTATAATTAATGTTTTAATGAAACATAACGATGGCTATACATTTTTTATTCCAATGTATGAAATAGAAAACCTTTTAGGCGTATTCGACACTCTTTTCAGAAAATATTTCAATTAAAGGTGTTAAATAAAATTAGTCATCAGTAAATGTTGCAACATATTGTAAATATCTTCTATTACTAGATGTGATTACAAATGTGATTACAGCTCTGTTATTTGGAATAGTTTTTGTTCCAATTATACCAACATTTGTTCTGCTTTTGTAGGCAAAGGGGAATATAAAACTCTTCCATGGCTTGCAGTAAAATCAGACATTAATTACTTTCCTTTCATGTCTTTGTTGTTTGAAATGTGAAAAATTTAATCTTAAATATGTTTGAACATTTCAACTTTGAAATTAATTTTAGTCCACTCGATACAGCCGGTCACACAAATTGTGTAATGAATACACTTGCACGTACACGAGCACACACACACACACACACACACACACACATACACACACACACACACACGCACACACACGCGCGCACACACACACACACACACACACACACACACACACACGCACGCATGCACGCATTCACGCCACTCACACGCAAACACACACACACATCAACACACACACACAACCTAACAGTTCTTATTATTCAATTATTTTTTTACTTTGCTTAAAGAAAAAAAAATATTTTATTTTTAAAATGTTTCCAAGTACATGCAATGTTGACAAGAGGTAAAAAAGATTTTGCGCTGTAATCGCCATAGATGCAAGGAATACCTTCAATTCGGCTAGATGGAGCGATAATTCTTCACGCACTACATAAGAAAAATAAACTAGAATAACTGGTAAAAATGTTTGACGACTACCTTAGCGAAATAACATTGGTATTCATCTGTGGCACTCATACACTTGTCTTCAATATGGAAGGAGGAACGCCTCAAGGTTCAAAAATCGGTCCTCGTTTGCGGAACTAGATGTATGACGGGCTTCTACTAATGGATCCTCCGAAAGACACAGACAGTGGGTTATGCAGATGACGCCATAATTGTTTGCATGGCACCTACAGCAGCTGCACAAGAAGTGGCGGCAAATGATGCCTTAATTGGGTACACAATTGGCTTGAAAGTCGTGGCTTAAAGATGACTATTGAAAAATAGAAACTATGTTAGTAACGGATAGGCGAATATTTGTGACGTCAGTACTGCAAATAGGTGATTCACAAATCCAATGAAAAGATGAACTAAAATATCTGGGGGTTACTCTAGATAAAAAACTAAATTTTTCAATTCACATAGTTAATCCTGCGAATGGATAAGATTGTCCTGTAGAAATCTGTGCAGACTGATGCCTAATGTTGGGGGATCAAAGGAGTTTAAGAGGAGACTGATATCTTCGGTGGTGCGTTCACAACTCTTATATGGGGCACCCATTTGAGCTCCTGCAATGGAAAACGCTCGACTAATGAAGAAAATGGTTTCAGTATAGAGAGATAGCGTGCTACGAATAGTTTCTGCATTCAAAACGGTATCTGATAATGGGTATTAGTACTTGCCAGAACCCCGCCAATATATCTATTGGCTAAAGAAAGACAAGAAATATACGAGCAACTAAGCGGTATTAAAGACACAATGAACGAACAAGAAAGTAAACGTGCAAAAAATAGCTAAACACTCTGCTAGAGGACGCCTATTAGAGCGCTGGCAATCGGAGTGGAATGACTCCAGCACTAGCAGATGGACATACTGCTTAGTTCCCTGTCTAAAAGCATGGATGGAAAGAGGGCATGGTGAAGTGAACTTTAATCTCACACACGCACTTGACACGGATGTATTGGTGAATACTTTCGTAGATTTAAATACGTGACACAGTTCAATGTGAGTTCTGCGAAAGTTTAAACGATGACGCGAGATATACATTGTTCTACTGTACGCATTGGAACGAAAAGCGACAACAAATAAATGCCTGCCTGGCATTATTGAACACATCATGATATCAACTATGTTAAAAAGTGAAAATAAATGGAAATAACTGGAATTTTATATCAAATTTCATAGTGATAATTATGTTAGAAATAAATGAAAGAATAAGAAGCCAAATGAACAGGTAAATATTTTGACAATTTGAAACAGCATATGCTGTTGACCATGTCGCCCCCTGAAGTAATGCCTAACGGTGATCCCAGGAGACGACAAATACCGGTTGAAAGAAGTTAGAGTTGGAGGTTTTAGGTTTTTACAACAGATAGAGTCTGTAGTCATGAAGTAATGCTGAATAGCCAAATGTTTGTGCTGAGCGTTCATGTCATAAGGATTTCTAGCTGTTGCAGGGTTTCAGAGATCAAACCCCCATTTTTTTCCTCCAACCTACTCTAAAAAAAAAAATACAGACAGACTTGCAGCCAGACAGACATGCTGACAGATAGACAGACATGCGCACAGATCGTCATGGAGACAGACAGACATGCAGATAAACAGCCATGCAGACAGACAAACTTGCAGACAGACAGACTTACAGACAGACAGACATACAGATAGACTAGACAGACAGACCAGACAGGCAGATAGACAGACAGTTAGACAGACAGATAGACAGACATACATGCATACAGACACACTGACATAAATACAGACATACATACATACATACAGACAAAACGACATACAATCATACATACAGAGTTGCAGACAGACAGACAGTTAGACAGACATGCAGACAGACATACATGCAGACAGACATACAGACGGACTTACGGATGGGCATAAGGACGGACATGCGGACGGACATAGGACATGTGGATAGACATATGTCATACGGACTTACGGACGGTCGTACATACGGAAGATGAGAACAGAATTACTGACATACAAACAGACGGACATACGGACAGACGGACACATAGACATTCGGACAGACGGATATACGGACGGACAGACGGATGGACGGACAGGCGAATGTACAGACAGACAGACATACTTGCAGACAGACAGACAGACATACATGCAGAAAGACAGACATGTAGACAGACAGACATTAAGACATTCATACATACAGACATAACGACATACATACATACATACATACATACATGTAGACAGACAGACATGCAGAGAGACCGACATGCGTACACACAGGCAACATGTAGACAGACAGACATGCAGACAGACCAGACAGACAGACAGACCTACAGACAGTTAGACAGACCGCCATACATACACACAGACATAACGATATACCTTCATACATACAGACATGCAGACAGTCAGTCATGCAGACTGACAGAAATACATGTAGACAGACAGACAGACATGCAGACATACAGACATGCAGACAGACATATATGCTGACAGACAGACACGCAGAGAGTCCAATAAGCCGATAGACAGACGGACGTGCAGACAGACATACTTGGACACAGACAGACATGCAGACAAACAGACATGCCGACAGACAGACATGCATACAGACAGTTATGCAGACAGACAGATAGACATGTCGACAGACAGACATGCAGAAAGACAAACATGCAAACAGACTAGACAGACAGATGAGACTGACAGACCAGACAGTCAGCTAGATAGACAGACAGATAAACATACATGCAGATAGACATACATACAGATAGACATACATGCAGATAAACATACATGCAGAAAGACATACGTGCGGACATTGCACATGCGGATGGACATAGGTCATACGTTACAGATTGACTTACGGACGGACGGGCATGCGGACAGAAGAATATACGGACTGACTTACAAACAGACGGACATACGGACAGACGGACATATGGACATACGGACAGATGGACTTTGCACATACGGACAGACAGACAGCAGAGAGCGAGAGATAAGAGTTACATTTAGCTGCTGTTTCCTTATGTCATGTATCGAATTAATATGCACTATTTTAATTTCGACATTTTTTAATATAGGGACAAAAGCTAAAGACTAATTATATCACAATAAGAAAAACCTCTTTAGGAATCTCTTTTAAGTCAATTTTCAATTATATTTTCTCTATTGTTTAGCAAGTACTTACAAACCTCAGACACATTCGCCGCCTGAAGGGCTTGAATCTTATTTGCATTTGTAATGTGAAGTCACTGAGTCCAACTGTTCCAGTAAAACTACCCCCTACTCCTGTCAGGCCGAGGGGCAAATAACTTCATTTCCTCTCCACCCCACTCCGTGGAGTCAAATTGTCTTTAGGAATTGCTCCGAATAATTTGACAGATAAAGGATGTCTTGTCACAAGTTGCCAGTGCATATTTAGGCAAATTGAATATCAGTAGTAGGGAGGGGGTTTATGAACACTGTTATGCTTAAATGATGAATTAACTGATAGATACATTACCGATACCGTCGAGTCAACTGTTATCTAGATTCATGCTTTGTAAATAAAGATTTATACTTCTTATATATATAAATATATTTTATAATACAGACGAACCTGGAACAAAAGTACTTGATTTCCTTACTTATAGTATGTTAATGTAGATTCTTTTACCTCAAGAGACGGGGTAAATGTTATCAAACCCAATCTTAAACGTAACCCATTAGGACTCGGCCGTTTCTATAGGGCCTCTCACGTTAAGTTTAGGCAAGCCACGTAGCTGGGGGATTAGAGCCGGCCAGGGCATATGAATAGTTGGGTCAGCCCGGCGAGAACATCCCATTAGTGATGCATCGGCGTTTACTCCACTTAAAAACCTTAATCTAATAAACACGTATTATATGAGAAAAACGTTGATACGGTTTTCTTAACAACTATCAAACAAACAATTGGGTGTTTGTCTCATGTTAATCGGCGACTTTACGTGTGATTACCTACAGCGAAGGAAAGTTACGCTATATGAAGCGTAGCCGGCCAACCCTTGCTTGAGGACACATATAATGTTAGATTTATCATAACAAGTATTTAATGGAAACTTTATCGTTTTGTCTCTAGAATAATATAAAGTACGAGAGGCAGAACCACAGTCGATGATTACTGTAAACACTTTATTTAGTGTTAGAGAGCGGAAACAAATGTTTTAAAGTAATTTTCTGAGTATGTTTCTGAGTTATAACCTAAAATTATTCAGTTTTTTGACGCATGCTCTAAGATTTAAACCGTTTTTGCAAACTGGTAAGCTTTTTTGCCATAAGTGGTGCTAAAATAACCCCTTAAATGTTACAGCTTGACATTCTTATATAATTATGTATAGTTTTGGTAGCAAAACTAAAGAAAGAAAATTATGTGAAATATTAGAAATCAATAGGGTAGTTCAAATCATACGAGGTTGCACTAAAACGTCCGGAAGACCACCCACGCTTTGTTGGAGCCAAAAAATAGCTAAACACTCTGCTAGAGGACGCCTATTAGAGCGCTGGCAATCGGAGTGGAATGACTCCAGCACTAGCAGATGGACATACAGCTTAGTTCCCTGTCTAAAAGCATGGATGGAAAGAGGGCATGGTGAAGTGAACTTTAATCTCACACACGCACTTGACACGGATGTATTGGTGAATACTTTCGTAGATTTAAATACGTGACACAGTTCAATGTGAGTTCTGCGAAAGTTTAAACGATGACGCGAGATATACATTGTTCTACTGTACGCATTGGAACGAAAAGCGACAACAAATAAATGCCTGCCTGGCATTATTGAACACATCATGATATCAACTATGTTAAAAAGTGAAAATAAATGGAAATAACTGGAATTTTATATCAAATTTCATAGTGATAATTATGTTAGAAATAAATGAAAGAATAAGAAGCCAAATGAACAGGTAAATATTTTGACAATTTGAAACAGCATATGCTGTTGACCATGTCGCCCCCTGAAGTAATGCCTAACGGTGATTCCAGGAGACAACAAATACCGGTTGAAAGAAGTTAGAGTTGGAGGTTTTAGGTTTTTACAACAGATAGAGTCTGTAGTCATGAAGTAATGCTGAACAGCCAAATGTTTGTGCTGAGCGTTCATGTCATAAGGATTTCTAGCTGTTGCAGGGTTTCAGAGATCAAACCCCCATTTTTTCCCTCCAACCTACTCTAAAAAAAAAAATACAGACAGACTTGCAGCCAGACAGACATGCTGACAGATAGACAGACATGCGCACAGATCGTCATGGAGACAGACAGACATGCAGATAAACAGCCATGCAGACAGACAAACTTGCAGACAGGCAGACTTACAGACAGACAGACATACAGATAGACTAGACAGACAGACCAGACAGACAGATAGACAGACAGTTAGACAGACAGATAGACAGACATACATGCATACAGACACACTGACATAAATACAGACATACATACATACATACAGACAAAACGACATACAATCATACATACAGAGTTGCAGACAGACAGACAGTTAGACAGACATGCAGACAGACATACATGCAGACAGACATACAGACGGACTTACGGATGGGCATAAGGACGGACATGCGGACGGACATAGGACATGTGGATAGACATATGTCATACGGACTTACGGACGGTCGTACATACGGAAGATGAGAACAGAATTACTGACATACAAACAGACGGACATACGGACAGACGGACACATAGACATTCGGACAGACGGATATACGGACGGACAGACGGATGGACGGACAGGCGAATGTACAGACAGACAGACATACTTGCAGACAGACAGACAGACATACATGCAGAAAGACAGACATGTAGACAGACAGACATTAAGACATTCATACATACAGACATAACGACATACATACATACATACATACATGTAGACAGACAGACATGCAGAGAGACCGACATGCGTACACACAGACAACATGTAGACAGACAGACATGCAGACAGACCAGACAGACAGACAGACCTACAGACAGTTAGACAGACCGCCATACATACACACAGACATAACGATATACCTTCATACATACAGACATGCAGACAGTCAGTCATGCAGACTGACAGAAATACATGTAGACAGACAGACAGACATGCAGACATACAGACATGCAGACAGACATATATGCTGACAGACAGACACGCAGAGAGTCCAATAAGCCGATAGACAGACGGACGTGCAGACAGACATACTTGGACACAGACAGACATGCAGACAAACAGACATGCCGACAGACAGACATGCATACAGACAGTTATGCAGACAGACAGATAGACATGTCGACAGACAGACATGCAGAAAGACAAACATGCAAACAGACTAGACAGACAGATGAGACTGACAGACCAGACAGTCAGCTAGATAGACAGACAGATAAACATACATGCAGATAGACATACATATAGATAGACATACATGCAGATAAACATACATGCAGAAAGACATACGTGCGGACATTGCACATGCGGATGGACATAGGTCATACGTTACAGATTGACTTACGGACGGACGGGCATGCGGACAGAAGAATATACGGACTGACTTACAAACAGACGGACATACGGACAGACGGACATATGGACATACGGACAGATGGACTTTGCACATACGGACAGACAGACAGCAGAGAGCGAGAGATAAGAGTTACATTTAGCTGCTGTTTCCTTATGTCATGTATCGAATTAATATGCACTATTTTAATTTCGACATTTTTTAATATAGGGACAAAAGCTAAAGACTAATTATATCACAATATGAAAAACCTCTTTAGGAATCTCTTTTAAGTCAATTTTCAATTATATTTTCTCTATTGTTTAGCAAGTACTTACAAACCTCAGACACATTCACCGCCTGAAGGGCTTGAATCTTATTTGCATTTGTAATGTGAAGCCACTGAGTCCAACTGTTCCAGTAAAACTACCCCCTACTCCTGTCAGGCCGAGGGGCAAATAACTTCATTTCCTCTCCACCCCACTCCGTGGAGTCAAATTGTCTTTAGGAATTGCTCCGAATAATTTGACAGATAAAGGATGTCTTGTCACAAGTTGCCAGTGCATATTTAGGCAAATTGAATATCAGTAGTAGGGAGGGGGTTTATGAACACTGTTATGCTTAAATGATGAATTAACTGATAGATACATTACCGATACCGTCGAGTCAACTGTTATCTAGATTCATGCTTTGTAAATAAAGATTTATACTTCTTATATATATAAATATATTTTATAATACAGAAGAACCTGGAACAAAAGTACTTGATTTCCTTACTTATAGTATGTTAATGTAGATTCTTTTACCTCAAGAGACGGGGTAAATGTTATCAAACCCAATCTTAAACGTAACCCATTAGGACTCGGCCGTTTCTATAGGGCCTCTCACGTTAAGTTTAGGCAAGCCACGTAGCTGGGGGATTAGAGCCGGCCAGGGCATATGAATAGTTGGGTCAGCCCGGCGAGAACATCCCATTAGTGATGCATCGGCGTTTAATCCACTTAAAAACCTTAATCTAATAAACACGTATTATATGAGAAAAACGTTGATACGGTTTTCTTAACAACTATCAAACAAACAATTGGGTGTTTGTCTCATGTTAATCGGCGACTTTACGTGTGATTACCTACAGCGAAGGAAAGTTACGCTATATGAAGCGTAGCCGGCCAACCCTTGCTTGAGGACACATATAATGTTAGATTTATCATAACAAGTATTTAATGGAAACTTTATCGTTTTGTCTCTAGAATAATATAAAGTACGAGAGGCAGAACCACAGTCGATGATTACTGTAAACACTTTATTTAGTGTTAGAGAGCGGAAACAAATGTTTTAAAGTAATTTTCTGAGTATGTTTCTGAATTATAACCTAAAATTATTCAGTTTTTTGACGCATGCTCTAAGATTTAAACCGTTTTTGCAAACTGGTAAGCTTTTTTGCCATAAGTGGTGCTAAAATAACCCCTTAAATGTTACAGCTTGACATTCTTATATAATTATGTATAGTTTTGGTAGCAAAACTAAAGAAAGAAAATTATGTGAAATATTAGAAATCAATAGGGTAGTTCAAATCATACGAGGTTGCACTAAAACGTCCGGAAGACCACCCACGCTTTGTTGGAGCAGTATGGGGTCTGCTTTATTAATATAAACGACACTGAATTTAAATGAAACACTAAACGTTAATTAAAAGAAATAGTTCAAGTTTATGAGTGAAGGTAAGTCTACGCCACTTACCATTTCAAGCTATACAGGGTAGTTGAAGAGGTGATGCTGCGGTTGTCCCAGGCCTGGGTTAAGTCCTGAAGTGATGAACGTAGCTTACGAAGAAGGGCATAAAACTAGAACTCATTTAAAATTAATTGAAAGTTAAAATCACTTCAATAGTCACAATAGACAATCTTTAATCAACACTTGATAGTTCACACACGAGGTTAAAGAGTTATTTGTCTGCGGTGTAATGAAATACCACGCGGTTTGCCTAATACAATGGCAATCAAACTTAGAATGCGGTTAAATTGACTTATTAAAGTTTGACGGCGGTAATTTATAGTTAGAACGCATCTAAGACATTAACTGAACATAATCAGTAAGCGGTGTAATATAATAATGCGGTTTAAACCCGATGTAATCGGCTAAAGCACTTGAATAGAAAATATTGCTGATTTTCAATGCGCCATGTTGCAAGAAGTGTGTAACTGAGAAAGACGGATATGCTAGCAAAAGTAACTAGATCAGAAAGTACGTGGACCTAGTCTAAAAACATTGATGAATAGTCTCAATGCGTCTGGTAACTGGATCGTAAACTACTTCTTTGCAGTAAAAGAAGCCTAGATTCACGCCGGCAACGGATGTCTGGTAGGCGGTGGAAATTGAACTATGGTATAACACCAGCTGATTTCTAGGTTATATGAAAATAATGACATATGTCAACAAACGTGGTTTATGGAAAGTGAGGTTAGCAATCCTGTACTTAACATACCGCCCACCAAAACAAATGTTTTAGAACTGAAGAAGAAGAAAGAAAGATGAGCGGGGGGCCTGGATGTAAAGAACCAAGAGGAAGACTAAACGTGGAGTGGAAAACCGATGAGCTTGTTTACAGGTCTTTTCAGTTGTCCATGTGCGGTCTTGACCGTAGCTACCCTATCGACGTGGTCTGCTCCTGGATGCAATCTGAGGATCCGACCCATAGGCCAATGAAGAGCGTTCGAATGTTCATCAGTTATGAAGACTATTTGATTTTCCTTGAGCGGAGAGGCGTCCTTGTTCCACTTGTGCCGTTGAATTTTGTGTGTGCAGGTATTGGGTGGACCAAGATTTCCAGAAGCGGTTGGACATTTTCTGTAGCATTGACCATCTTGATTTAAGCGGAGGTTCAGTACAACATTCTTCAGGAAGCGATAGCAACAGACGTCCAATTAAGAAGTGCCGAGGAGTAAGAAAGGACGATCCTTCATTGGGATCTGGAGATGTTTCGAAAATAGGGCGGCTGTTCAAAATAGCCTCTATCCTTATGAACAAAGTGGATAGCTCTTCAGCAGTTAACATAGTGTTACCCACTGTGCGGTGTAGCAATGACTTGGTAGATTTGACAGCGGCTTCCCACAGTCCACCAAAATGAGGAGCGGCCGGAGGATTGAAATGCCATATGATGCGTTGATCAGCTAGTTTACGTTTGATATGAGAATTAGAGCGGTCAAGAAATTTGTAAACCTCATTAAGTCGATTGGCAGCGCCCGTAAAGTTCGTGCTGTTGTCCGAATAAACCTCTGAGGGTAGACCTCTTCTGGAGGTGAAGCGATGAAATGCGGCGAAAAAAGCGTCCGTAGATAAGTCAGTTACGAGTTCCAGGTGAACTGCTTTGGTTGTCATACATACAAACAAGCATAGGTAAGCTTTTAATAGCTTAGAGGTTCGCAGGTGGTTGGCCTTGGTATCAAAAGGTCCTGCAAAATCTACTCCTACTCTATAGAAGAGAGGCGACGGTGTAACTCTTGAAGATGGTAATGAGGCCATTATAGGCGGTTGTGGTTTAGTTTGCAAGCGAAAACAGAGAATGCACGCATGGATGCGTTGTCGAAGTAAAGAGCGTAAAGCTATGATCGAAAACTCACTGTTCATCAAGGCTTGAGTGGTACGAGGTCCGGCATGTAATGCCAGCTTATGATAGTGGTCCCAAATGAGGTTGACGTAATGATGGCGTTTTGGTAACAGAAGCGGGTGTTTAGAGTCATAACTCAGAGACGAATGATCAAGTCTACCGCCCACCCTGATCAAGCCAGAGGAATCGACAAATGGTGTTAAGCTGCGTAAGTTGTCGTTGATGCGGCTACCAGCTTGAAGTCTTTTCAAGGCGTCAGAGAATGCATGAGTTTGCACCAATTTAACGCACAAAGTCTTTGCGTTACCAAGTCCTTGCACTGAAAGCGGTTGGAGAGTGGGTTTAAGGGCAGTGGTTTTGATCACTGCGAGCTTCGCCTTATAACGAGTGTTGTGAGGATGGCTGGTAACTTGGACCTTGTTACGACAATTGTTAATGAAACGTAATACGTATGCATAAACATGATGAAGGGTGGTTAAGTTTGAATGTTGTTCGATCATTTCCAAGAAACGGTTGGGTTCCTGAGCAGTCGTGCAATGAACTTTAGCTTCAACCTTTGTTTCCGTCTGATCTGGGTTAGTTCCTTTAGGTCGTGTGAGATCCGAAGCGGTAGTAGAGTGTAATAACCATGGAGGTCCACGCCACCAAAGCGGGTGTGTGGCAAGTTGATCAGGCAAGCAACCGCGAGAAGCAACGTCTGCGGGGTTGTCATTAGTCGAGACATGGAACCATTGATCCATTTGTGTGCTCGAAACAATCTCAGTGATGCGGTTGGCTACGAATGTTTTCAGCTGATGAGGGGGGTATGAATCCAATGAAGTACTATCTCAGAATCGATGAAAAAAGAGTGTTAGCGGTTGGAATGAAATCAAGTGAGGGCTGAATGGATTTATATAACTTTGAAAGCAACACAGCACCGCAGAGTTCCAAACGAGGTATGGTAAGCAATTTAAGAGGAGCTACTTTACTTTTAGCCTTCAAAAAGTGTGTGGTGATAATCCCGTCAATCTCGGATCTCAGATAGATGGCAGCAGCATATCCAGATTCAGAGCCATCACAAAAGCCAAGGAGGTGATGACTGGCTGAGCGAGTACTGACGTGGCGAGGGATTTGAATTTCAGACAGACAAGTGAAATTTATAATAAAACCGTTCCATTGGTTTATAAGAGCGGTTGGTAGTTTCTGATCCCAGTTCAATTTTTTGTGCCAAAGTCGTTTAATGAATAGTTTGATCCAGAAGGTGATGGGAGTGAGAAACCCAAGTGGGTCAAAAGTACGAGCAACATAAGATAAGATAGTGCGTTTTGTAGGAACCTGGTCAAAATTTTGAGTGCGGTAAGAGAACGAATCAGAGGAGGGGTTCCACTGTGTGCCTAAGATTTTAATCGCTGTGGAATCATCCTGAAATAGTAGCGGATTTTCGAGGTGTGACGCTGGTAGTGTGGAAGGAAGGGTCGTTAAAAGACCACTTTCTGAGTTCAAGTCCCGCAAGAGCGAAAATGTCATTAAGTTCCTGTATTATGTGTTTTGCGTCCTCTGGTGTGTCAGCACCAGTGACAATGTCATCCACATAAGTCTGATAAAGAATAGCCTTAGATGCGGTTGGATATTTAGCTCCTTCATCTTCTACTAATTGTTCAAGGGTGCGTAAGGCCAGGTAAGCAGAAGGGGTTGAACCATAAGTAACGGTAGCCAGTTCAAATTCCAGCAGCGGTGATTGAGGCGAAGGTCTGTACAATATGCACTGGTAGGGACGGTCTTCTGGTCGTGCCAAAATCTGTCGGTACATCATTTTAATATCGGCACAGACAGCGTAAACAAAGAATCGAAACGAGGTTATTAAGTTAGATAAGTCCTTTTGGAGCTTAGGACGAGACAACATTTGCTGGTTTACAGAATTTGCATGACAATCAGGTGATGAAGCGTTAAACACAACTCTTAGTTTGGTGGTCGAGCTAGTGGTTTTGAATACACAATGGTGTGGAATGAGATAATCAGATATAGTGGGAGCAGGATACATGTGCCCTAGGGTACAGGGCACATCAGGATAAACTCTGCCATAAACTGATGGTATTGTATGGCTACTTCGGGCTGGCGGTTCAAGCGTTTTTCTAAAGTATGATAGCTGGCGAGAACTGTGTTACGATTGGATTTGAGCGTGGTAGCTTCTTGCTTAAATGGGAGTGCTACAATGTATCTTCCCGAAGGGTCACGAGTAGGAGTGGTTGTGAATAGCTTTTCACAACGTTGATCTTCTGGGCTGAGGCAGCTCACATTTGTGACTTCTTCGACTTCCCAAAACCGTCGAATGTTGTCATCAATTCACTCTAAGGTAGTGATAAATGCGCGCGGTTGATGAGGCATGCTGTAGGGTATAGATCCCATGATGACCCAACCTAACCTAGTGTTAAGTGCTGAGGGTTGCCCTTGGATAATGGTGCGAGGTCCATTCGTGAGAATCTGTGTGAAAATGTCAGCGCCTAGAATGATTTCAACACTGGAAGGTGTATCTAAATGCGGATCAGCTAGCGGTAAGCTCTTATAATGGGCACGTATGTTTGGTGCCAAAGCGGTTGATGGAAACGGGTCAGTAATGTGCCGAAGTACAGCAGCTTCTGCGGTAAGCAAGACACTCTGGTCATGCCTCGAGAAAATTTGTAAAGTGACATATTCAGATATGCGGGTTGTCTTGGATGCGACACCAATCAATGAAAGATTTGATTTCCGAGCGGGTAAGTTCAACAGTGTACAAGCATGTTTCGTTATAGCAGAGATTTGACTGCCTGGGTCAATGATGGCTCTGAAAAGAAGCGGCTGACCGAATTGGTCTTGAATGATGACCTGTGCGGTGCCCAACAAGGCAAGAGAGGAATGAATTTTACAAGAAAGAGCGTGCGGTTGTGATTTAATAGCAAGTTGATGTTTGACTGTCGAACTGGGGTGTCGCGGTTGAATTAGTCAATGTCGTGAAGGAGCGTTGTCATGTAACAATGTGTGATGCGGATCCCCACAATGTTTGCAGTATTTGACTGATTTGCATTTGGACTGAAAATGCAAACCAAGACAGTTGAAACAACGTTGTAACTTGTCAATGGCCTTTTTTCGTTCAGGCACAGTTAAATCTAAGAATGCATTGCAGTGGAATATGATATGGTCTGAGTCGCAGTAAATGAGTGGTTGATTCGTTAGCTTGAGCCATATGAAATGGAGGTAGCCAATGTCTAAACATTGATATACCCGGCCTGTTAGAAACTGGTGAGATGGTTGGTCGCGTCACTGCCTGTGATCGAATATGACTCTGCATGGTAGGCCTTGCCTGAAAAGTGCGAGGTTGAGGTATATTTTGCACTGGCTTAAACTGAGGTGGTTGAGGGTTAATGCCCTGATTTAAGTCGCCACTTGAATTAATGTTATGTGGGTCAGCGTTTGGATATGACTCATTAATTAGGTCAGGTTCATGTAAAGAAGACACCAATACTCGAGGTTGTTGGCTTGTGCTAGCTGCGGTTGAAGTCGAAGGCTGGTTGAGCAATTCCATTGCCCTAGCTTGCTCGGTTACGAAATCATTTAAACTGCGGTAAGTAGGCATAGTGTTGGTGCCTAGCCTGGTTTCAAAATTAAGACGAGTGTTCGGATCTAAATTATTAACTGCCAGTTGAAACAACAGAAAATCTGCCAAGTCCGGTAGGTTAATGACCTTCAAGGCACATACTGCGTTAAAGTGTGCAGTTAGAAAGCGGTTGAGTTCTGATTGCGAAGCAGTTTTCATTGATTTAAATTCCTGAATTTGTTTAAAATGATGATCGGCTAGCCTGCGTGGGTTTGCATAGCGGTTTCTTAGAGCGTTGTAAGCTATTGCATAATTATTTTCTGAAATTGTTAAGCCGGTAATGATTGCTAAGGCATCGCCTTTTAAAGTTGATTTTAAATACTGAAATTTTTGTACTG
This sequence comes from Prosapia bicincta, assembly GCA_036971475.1. Lineage (NCBI taxonomy): Eukaryota > Metazoa > Arthropoda > Insecta > Hemiptera > Cercopidae > Prosapia > Prosapia bicincta. The sequence goes on from JBAIZL010000004.1 coordinate 164,738,742, forward strand.
CGGTAAGATTAGCATTAGAGTGGATCATGGAGTCAAACATAGTGATAAAGTCTGTCCATTCATTGTTATTGCCTGAGAAAGTGGGTACTTGTAGGCTTGGCAGACTGATGCAATTATTAGTGAGGTTAACCGCTGAAATTTCCTTTTCTTCAGATTTTATAATGCCTGGACATTTAGCCAAGATGGGCAAGTACAAAAGTTGAAATTTGGCTTTCAATTGAAAAGCCTTTTCTGCGGTTTCAGCGACTTCATGCTCAAAAGTTTTTTCCATGTATTTGTACGTGTCAATAAAGTTGCCGTGGATGCGTCGGCATTCGCTAATGAGACCTGCTGGGATTTCATTTCCAGCAATTATGTTAATGACCTGTTCCAGGTCCTCAATGATGTTGTTTAACTTTGACAAATATTAATCTGTATTAATTGCCATTTTTACAAGACTTATTAAGGAAATTTTGAAGATGAACTGTAACCTATGGCTTATGTGATTCAAATTATTCGGTGTGTGGTATAGTGTTGGTAGCATCTATAGTTTTTGGTAGCAAAACTAAAGAAAGAAAATTATGTGAAATATTAGAAATCAATAGGGTAGTTCAAATCATACGAGGTTGCACTAAAAAGTCCGGAAGACCACCCACGCTTTGTTGGAGCAGTATGGGGTCTGCTTTATTAATATAAACGACACTGAATTTAAATGAACACTAAACGTTAATTAAAAGAAATAGTTCAATTTTATGAGTGAAGTTAAGTCTACGCCACTTACCATTTCAAGCTATACAGGGTAGTTGAAGAGATGATGCTGCGGTTGTCCCAGGCCTGGGTTAAGTCCTGAAGTGATGAACGTAGCTTACGAAGAAGGGCATAAAACTAGAACTCATTTAAAATTAATTGAAAGTTAAAATCACTTCAATAGTCACAATAGACAATCTTTAATCAACACTTGATAGTTCACACACGAGGTTAAAGAGTTATTTGTCTGCGGTGTAATGAAATACCACGCGGTTTGCCTAATACAATGGCAATCAAACTTAGAATGCGGTTAAATTGACTTATTAAAGTTTGACGGCGGTAATTTATAGTTAGAACGCATCTAAGACATTAACTGAACATAATCAGTAAGCGGTGTAACATAATAATGCGGTTTAAACCCGATGTAATCGGCTAAAGCACTTGAATAGAAAAGATTGCTGAATTCTAATGCGCCATGTTGCAAGAAGTGTGTAACTGAGAAAGACGGATATGCTAGCAAAAGTAACTAGATCAGAAAGTACGTGGACCTAGTCTAAAAACATAGATGAATGGTCTCAATGCGTCTGGTAACTGGATCGTAAACTACTTCTTTGCAGTAAAAGAAGCCTAGATTCACGCCGGCAACGGATGTCTAGTGAGCGGTGGAAATTGAACTGTGGTAAAACACCAGCTGATTTCTAGGTTATACGAAAATAATGACATATGTCAACAAACGTGGTTTATGGAAAGTGAGGTTAGCAATCCTGTACTTAACATATAAGTATAAATTATGTTTTTCACTATTATTGCAAGGTAACGGACATTACTAAGATTCCGACTTATTTTACCTCAGTTCTTTTAGTGCTACCGAATTTTTAAATTCTATGTATTATAAGGGTGGGTTGTTATAGGAAATAGATACCTTAATATCTGCGTGTAGTCCAATCATCTATGGAGTAACCTAGTTTGAGTTAATTCTATTGCCCACTTTGTCGCAAAGTCACGGCGGGGCAAACAGTTCACAAACCCTCCCTAACAATATGAAGCTATACAAGTGAACAGGTCGATATAATAACCTAATACGTTTTTAAATAAAGAGAAGAATGTAGTCAGTAGTGGTATAAGAATGCTTACACATATAGGGGCTCATTAAGGGCAAAGCCGTGCTACTTGAAATAAGATATGGGAACCCATTAAGTGTGGTATTTGGAGAAAACAGTGTACTTGTATTAAATATAGTGATTCTGCATAGTATAGAGTTAACATTTCGCCAGCAAGAATATATTTCAAGTTACAAGACAGGTTTTAATTATCAAAATCAGAAGTATATCTATACCGCTTGGTGAACATATAGTCACTGGACATATAGATACCCTTAGATACAGAGATTTAATAGTTGTTATTGCCAGCTTTAGGTAATAGTGTTGATTAAATTGATGACATCTCCATAAAAACACTATTTAGAGTATATGCTTTAAAATTCCATAGTATCTTACAGATAAATTTACTATATATAAACGGAAAACCTTATAAATATTAATATTAGTGGTTTTAAATAGTAACAAATAGGATTTTAATATAGTTCTAGCTGGGTTCGTTTTGAACAGCTTCATTTTATTTTGTAAAATTATTTTAAAATCACTTTAGGATAAAATTGAGAACAAATAAACAGAGTCAAACTTTTAGTTTTAAGCCTATGAACGGGAGACATCTTCTTTACCCCGGTAGGGAGCAGCCCTAGCGCTTCACCCATGGCTTGTCACACTTTCCCCTATCCCAGCACCATGGGACACTAGGTAGTTTCCTTTGTCTTATCTAATACCCACTACCCAATACTTCTTCCAAGGGGTGCGCCATATAGGCGCCTCTTTACTGCTCTGCTGACGCTCTGCCTTTATCCGCTTATATCATCAATCATGGAGTTTCACACTCCTAATTATAATAACATCCCTTTACTATTCTTCGTAGACGGTATTAGTTATACTAATTAATAACCTAGAATTACACAAACTCTATTGAAAATAAAAACAATGTTTTACTTTGATCAATAAATTAATTTTGTTAAGAAACTTTATATGTAGTCGATTGCTTGGGGCCGGTTACTTTTACCTGTATAAAAATAACCTGCTATTAAATGACAGATTTTTTTTCAATAACTGAAGAGAATTTCTTCTCTAAACATATTGATATGGCCTAGACAAAAGTGCAAGATTTATTCCTCTTTACCTTCTATCCTTTCTTGTACGTAATATTTCTATCACTTACTTGATTCAATATTATGTTCTTGCGACCAGAGATTTCGGTTTTCACAAAGCATTGCCTTTACTTTTTCACTTAAAAATTAACACCTTTCAAAAAATTGACTTGTTATAGAAGAACATTTCCTATTCTCCTCGTTAAAAGTGTACACCATGTTAAAAATAAACTTTTATAACTTTTCCAGCGTAAATCACAGTTAAAGAAACTTTGTTGTGTTTAAAAAAGTTGCGCCGAAGTTGAATCACTTCTTCAAAGTTCTGCGCCAACTTGCGCTTTTAAAACTTTGACGCCACTTTAAAGTAGTGCAAATAAATTGAATTTAAATATCCAATTCTGGAAATTGTTTTTACTTTCTAAGAATTTAGGATTGTTGTAAATTTCTGTACAATTAAGTTTGTTGCTAATTTAGTGCATTTTACTGCTCTATACTGTGTTAGCAGAAATATTTCTAAGAGAATAAGGTTACTGTGTCATTATGGTAAGTAGAGGTTTGATTAAATACACATGTTTAAAAATATATATGTATATGTATTCATACACACACACACACATGCACACAAACACACACACACACACACACACACACACACACACACACACACACACACACACACATACACACACACACACACACACACACACACACACACAAACACACACACACACACACACACACACACACACACACACACACACACACACACACACACATATATATATTTCTATTTATATAGTTATATATATATAATATATTATTTTATATATATATATATATATATATATATATATATATATATATATATTTATTTATTTATAGTTATGTTATAAACACACATGTATATAACTATGTATGTGTTTATATATTTCCTAACTGATAAAATACACATGTTTAATAACTATATATGTATATGTATTCACGCGCACACATACACACACACACACACACAAATATATATATATATATATATATATTTATTTATATAGTTATATATATATAATATATATATATATATATATATATATATATATATATATATATATATATATAGTTATATATATAGTTATGTTATAAACACACATGTATATAACTATGTATGTGTTTATATATTTCCTAACTGATAAATGTATTGCGTAATAACCTATTAACGTGCAATAAATAATGTAGCATGACGTAAGTGTTAAAACAGCTGTTATACAAAATAACCTATAACATAAAATCATGTCTTATGAAATGATATGTTGTCAAATTAAAGTCATTATGAAGCACGTCCCGTGCGGATAAGATGACAACTTTGTTGAGAAAAACATTTAGTCATGGGAAGCGATAAGGAGTATTAACTTCTAAAACAGAACGTTTGGAAAACTATAAAAGTATTCTGGAACTATAGACGGTTGTAAAACAACAAAGCTTAAATACCTTCACTCTTGAGAAACTGTAGATTATGAATTCACTAAACACAATAAAAAAACGCAATAACCAAATAAAATGTATATGTTAATTAAAATAACACCTGGTGTACATTTCTCCTTAAAAGTAACCCCCTTCACAAGTACTTGTCTTCTAAAGATGGTTTACCTTGTAACCAAAATGTACATCAGGTTTTGAGTGATAGAAAAAAAATCAATTTTGTTGTGGTTTTTTGGTTTTATTAAATTCCTTCTGTTATTTCACAATATCCTTTTATATACCTCAAACATCTTTTCAGTGGTTAATAAGGACCAATAGTGGTTCTTATTTCAGTGGTTAATAATGGTTTTTTCCAACCATTGCAGTTAATTTATGTTTTTTTAAAAACTTGGATGAGTCTTGATGTTAGTACAGATTTTCCAAATAATAATTTATTAATGAAATATTTTAGTTTTATATAGCATAATGACATCTCCAAAAGGAGCAAAGTATGCAATATAGTTATTACGTCCCGATTTGGATTAAAATAAGTGGTATGATTTTATAAAACAGCTAGTTTTATGTTAGTGGTTGTGTGGTAGAACAGTTGTTTAACCGCTTCTGTTACTCTATTTATATTAAGTGTAATTATTTAAAAAGAAGTAACTAAAATAAAATTCCTCTGTTTTGACCTAAGTAGGAAATGTCTTTAAAAACATTTCGTTTAAATTTCTTGTTTTTAATTTATTGTGTTTATATTTATCATTGCTTACTTACATATAGAATCAAACTATTTAGAAAAAATATTATCCTAATACCTAGTGACCATTAATTAAGTAATTATTTAAACACCTTTATACCTGTAACAAGATATGTAGCAGTAATTTCTAGGTATATTTACAACTGAATATACAAAATTAAAATATTCACTATACCATGCATTCAAAGAGAAAAACGTTACTTTAATTAGAAATTCTGTGATAATTAAACAAGAAAATCTCCATGCAGAGAACTCCACCTCGTTATACTTAATCGCCTTAGAAAGAACAAAATAGAAAGCTTTAGTACATAAAACTGGCGCAGAGAAGTGAATTTTGTCGGCGTCGGATTCTCTTTCTATTTTACCTAAACAAACTCTCCCGGAATTTCCTAACCCGACCTCGTATTAAAAGTTAAACGTAGAAATAAATATTTAATAAAATTGAATGTATTACTGTATTTAAAATGTCAGTGATTATATTATATTCTGCTTATAATTATCCAATGATTCACTAAGTTGTGCAATATGGGATGAATTCCTACACATTTGTCTTTCGAGTATGTGGAAATACTTTCTAAAGATTTCCAAGAAACTATTTGTCTATGATCGGGGATTTACATCACAGGGCGATCATTAATTACGTTTATTCAAATAATTAGGCCGTTTAAATAATTTAATCAATTATTAGGTGTTTTAATCATTTAAAGAAGTTTATTCATTTTAATGAGTTTTAAATTTAATTAATGGAGTTAAAGATTGCTCCTTATTGGTATTATCTTAAATTCTAAAAAAGTTATTTCTCTTATAAAATGTTTTAAATGCTTAATTTCTATACTTTATGCAAACTAAGATAAAATCATTTAGCTAGATAATGTTTATACATTTTCATACATTGGTAGTGTATGAAAACATATTTTTTTATTAAGTTTACGGAAATATGGAAATAAAATCGCAAAATTTTTATTATTTATTTTTTAACAAGTAATATATGAAACAAATGATGATTCAATTCCTACTTTGAAATCAAAGAGAAATTTTATTGTGGTTACATATTAATAAATAATTACAATAAATATAAATATGTATAGACAAGAGAAAATCACACATCAAAATATAATGCGAAATAATTAATAAAATTAGTTAATTAAATTCAAATTATGATATAACATTTGAAAAACCGTTTTAACACCAAGTGCCTACCAAGCAATTCAATTTAAATAAATTGTACTTGAACTTGAATGAATGAATAGAAAGTATTTTACTAACGATTGAAATTTGAACAAGACGTATTTAAGAGAAGTGTGAACTAATAGAAGGAATTGAATAAGCTGTTCTGCCACATAACCTATAACACAAAATCAGTTGTTCTATGAAATTATATGTTATCACTTATTTTAAACCAAACGGAAGGAAGTAACTATATTGCATACTTTGCCCTTTTTGTGAAAATTAGAAGAAGATGTGTATAAATATATATGGAGTGAGTGTGAACTAATAGTAGGGATTGAATTATACGGATAGAAATATTCCCCCCCTTCTGTGACGCAACTGTTACAATGGCTGGAGTGTTACATTCGGGAAACTTCAACATCGAGTGTTTGATATTCAGGAACAGATGCATTTGAAGGCAAGATAAGAGAACAAAACTAGATCGAGATTAAGACTAGAACAGAGCCAATACTCAATGTGTCACTCGGAGAGTATATATTGCCGTTTTCAAGAAACATATTAAAGCAGAATTTATTTCTTTAAAAAACGTTTTCCTATATTTTTTCATTTCTTTCGTCTCGAAAAAATATTTTGCATCTGTATGATATATTTCTCAGATTTTTTGACTTTAAAAAGTTTTTGAACCCTATTTTGTATTGATTTTTGAAATATAACCTTCCTTGCTTAGACAATATATATATATATATATATATATATATATATATATATATATATATATTCATAATCTAAAACAGCTGTCGTCCCTCTCCGTCCTTAATTTCCAATTTCGTCTGCCATATGTTAATGTGTCTTTCAGGTTTCTTGCAGTCATTGCTTCGTAAATGCCGTCACGCCAACTTCTTTCTATATCCTACCTCATATTTCCACCAACTTCCGTTTCGCTTCGTATTTGTACATTTTGTACCCTTCCAAGTCTCGCTTTACCGTAACTTCGTCGTAGGTAGTCCATTTGCAGGAGTTTAAAGCTCTGAACAAAACTTTTATAAATGAGTTTCTTTGTTTCGTTCGTGACCTATTGATAAATGGAGTAGATATCCGATAGTAAATAGGTTTTTATCTATGGATAAATATATAGATATTGTCATTTCGAATAATTCTGTTACGTCTATTAACACAAGTTTATATATATATATATATATATATATATATATATATATATATATAAAGAATTCAAAGCTTTTCGTTGGCGAACAGTACCAACATCCTCAGTAATACTCCCTGAATTTTAAATTCAATAAATTATTCTTGTATTTGTAAATTGTTTTATTTCTTTATTAATACACAAGAATACACATTATAGTATATATATATATATATATATATATATATAAATATATATATATATATATAAAGTTGTCTAAACGTTTCTGTAACAGATGAAGCTACCTCTTCGTCCCCAATTTCCAATTTCGTGTCATACGTTAATGACTCTTCTAGGTTTCTTGTAGTCATTGCTTCATCGATGTCATGACGTCAACTTCCTCGTGGTTGTCCTCTCTTCCTTTTCTCAGGGGAAATCCACTCTAGTAGCTTTGGGGACAACCTGTCTTTCGCCATATGCTTCTCGTTTCCAAACTAATTGCCTTCTTTATATCTCCTCTCTTGTATTTCTATCCATTTCCATTTCGTTGCGTATTTGTGTATTTCTTAGCCTTTCAAGTTTTGCTTTTTCACTCCTGATTTCATCCTCACTACCGCCTTTCTTCTTAAATATAGCCCCTAGATCTTTGCACGTTTGTACCCCTTGACTTCGTCGTAGGCTAAGGTCGCGAATCTCGCCTTTGCCTGCCGTTAGATTTTCACATTTAGGAAGCCTGCTGTGTCCTGCAGTTTTCTTGTCATATAACTAAGATCTTGTTAGGCTCCCGCGGTCACGATCTGACCAACCGCGAAGAATAATGTAAACAGCTCATCTTCTCCCACCCTTATTCCTATACTTTGGGATTTTATAATAGGAACAGGTTGTTAGTTTATAGTTATAAATGTTATAGTAATAAGCTATTTGTTTACTGTGCGCAGCAGTTACTTGAAGGGAAATCGTTAATCTGATCACGTAACTCGGTAACCTACTCAAGGGATGTATTGCCTTTCTGGGAATATAAAGGTAAGTAAGAAATATTACGTATTGATGGTTTTGGATCGATTTAAAAAAAATCATACAACAAAATTTAAAATTAAAATGTAAAAGTTAGACTAAATGTCAAGTAATACGAATGTGTAATCTATTTTTTTTTTGCACTCTACGTCCTTGAGACAGCCATGTTTAAAAAATGCCTTTTGTTTCATAAAATGGTGTCTATATTAGGCAACATAAGTTTTGTTAAATCAATATACTATGTATAGTTTTTATTTTAGTTTTTTTTACACAAAATTTTAAAGTAAGTCCAAAAACTCTATTAAGTTATTGCAAAGTATAGTACTTTTTACCATCTTGGTGAATTTTAATTCTTTTCCTTAAACTTTTACTAACTTTTTATTTAAATCTTGATGTACGTTTAGATTTTAAATCAGTCATCTTCAAAAGAAAATATAATACTCATGCAATATCTCTTGCAAGAACACCTTCAACATTTTGTATACTCTATAAAATGTAGTATGTATCTAGCAATGATGTTATTTAGGAGATTTTACTTCTTGTATTTTTATAATCAATATACCAGTTATCGTGTTTTACTTTAGATTTACACAACATTTTAAAACAAATCTTAAAATTATAATAAATTTGTGTTTTATGCAGTAAATTACTTTATAAGCACTTGGGGTGTGGTATTTTTCTATAAATACATAAAACATCTTTATTACAAACATTTTTTCGAATGAACATTACATAGACACTGACAGAATCTGCATTACAATGAGGACCCCACTGCTGCAAGCTCCTCGCATGGCTAGTCAGCGGCAAGTCCGGACGTATTTATAGACGCTGCGTTTAAAATATTCTTTATGTTATACTATTAACACTTTGTCAATGGCGACGCCTACTCGCCGAAAAGTATGTAAAACAGAGCATTGTATTTGGTAGCTGGACTCGCAAAACGTTCGCTGGTTGGTTGTACAAATGTTGTATTATCCCAGCAGACATTTGCATATTGTATTGTCTTACTTACTCTAGGGGCGAGAGGATGAATGTCATTGTAATAATATCATTGATGTAATTTTTATCAAATTAAAAGGAAGATATTACGTCAGTTGTTTTTATTTATTAATCAAGAAAAAATTAAGAAAACTATTTTATTGCTAAAAGAGAATTAAAACTTTTTATTAAATAAGAAGAAAAAATTGCTAACTTTTTCCTACACTTTGTATATACCAAGACGTAGAGTAGTATTGTAAACGTCGTATTACATTGTTCTTCTTACATATCAAAGGCCAAAGGGCATAGACGTATTGTATATTTTTTTACTACCTCGGTTACCCGGAGTTGTGTTAGTCGGAACTAGGATAATCGAGGCTGAGGCTTACATTCTTACAGAGCTCTTATCTCTTATATTATATGATAGCATCTGCCTGTAGTAGAATCACTGTGAAAATCGCTAGGTGGACAAAGTCACTTGTGCTCATGCACCTGGAGACGACAGTTTCATTAAAGACTTTAGGTGATCGCAAAGCTCTCTTTCAAGGCTGGCGCACCGCTACGTATGCTTTCAAAACATCATATGTACTATTGTTTACTAAACACTAATTTAAGTTTTAGTTTATAGTTTTATATTGGTTTATTTTTATTTTCATATTTTTATACCCTAGATTCTGCCCGCAATGACTCTGAAATCTACCAGTCGAAAGTTGGCAGTCGAGCTAGAATCGCGTGGTTTTAAAAACGTTCGCTTGGTTCTCCACTTCAAACCGTAGCTCCTTTCTCCCACCTGCACAGAGCTATTTTTCACAAAGCGACTCTACTCTACACAATTAATAGCATAACATATGACTAAAGGAAATATGCTTGTATGTATAGTAAGTATCGCCTACACGTATGCGTGAACGAAATGTGAGCGCCCATTTGAACGAAATATACGGTTCTATACGTAGTGTTGACTTGACATGTACGTATTGCATGCCTTAAGTATGTGAATCCTAGGGAGACAAGTTTCAAGTTTTTATAGTTGTAGAACATAGATACATATTTTGACTATTAATTGTCTGAAATTATAACAGAGTAAAACATTTTAGTCTACGCAGAAGCAAAGTACAAACAGCGCTAGCCTTGAATGTCAAACGCGGCTCTGTTGTAAGTCTACAACCTTAGTATAGAGCAATAAAACCATCTCGAATAACATTATACTTTTGCTTTGAAAAAGTAATGGATTAATTTCGTAATTGACTATATTTATAAATCAATGAATTCAACGAATGATATGCAGACAATGTTAATATAAAAACTAGTAGAGAGGAAACCTAGCTTGAAATAGACTAGCATTACCTATCTCGTACTGCCAAATGAATTCTGAACGGATAATAGAACGGACTCTATCGTGAATAATCCGAACGAATATAAAAAAGAAAGAAATTATGTTGTGAGATGTGAATAATAAAAAGGACCTAGTTTTATACAAATCTGAAACCAGAGTTTTCGGTTTGTTTTAAAATGCAAAATAAAGTACTAAACATTTTTTAATAATATTATTTCATTTATTTTCTCTAGTTCAAAGAACATTATGTTTCCAAGAGCAATTAGCTCTTTAATGAAACAAAATAAACCCAAAGCCTTTGTCGTTCTTATTTCTGAAATCCGTTACATTCTCTTCTGAAGTTTTATTCTGTTTAAATCCCAACTTAAAGCTCTCTGCTCGAAATTATAAAATACTATTTTCTCCATTTTACACCCTGTCTTCTCATAAGGCTTAATTTATAGTCTTCTAAAGGAACATCTACGTTTACTGTTCTCCTTTAAAACTTATAAAAAGTTTATTTTTGCTTTTAAAATGTAAAATTACTTTGCTAATTTTCTGATTGCAGAATTTTTACTGCAACGTTGGTAACATTTTGAGATAGGACTGCATTACGTAGTTTATATTATTTTCTACAGTTTATTTCGTTTATGTCTGATGAGTAAGAAAAAAAAAAAACAGGACACTTGGGTATTAAACGTTATCTAGCAGGTGACGCCTATAGAAAGACGTTGCTTTTTTACGAAAGGTTTAAAATTGTCTGTTTATATTTTCAAGTTAGAGGATCAAGATGTGGCTTATTGTTTATTATTGGTACCTTTAATGGAGACAAACATTTGATAGTGTAATTATCGTGAGGGAAAAGAGACTGTAAAGAAGAGAGTGAAATAGAAAAGTACAAATATAATTACTGGAATCTTCTTAAACAGCTGAGTGCTTCTATCTTACACCTTTGAGTAATATTCACCTTGATTCGTACGCATTATTCTAGAATTAGTTATTCTCTAAGCATTGTGTTAGCCAGTATTTGTTTTATGCATATTTTTCTGTTTTTTCACATTCCAATTTTCAATTTAAGGTTTTAAATTTAGCAATAGATTCGTTAATATTGTACTATATCACAAATTTGAATATATCCTTATGGAAGACATTGGATTAGCCCTGTCTTGTTCGTTTCTCAAAGTGCCTATGCACTTTGTATTTTGTTTGTTTTAGAACGTCTGCCTACAAAGGTGACGCATAGGTAACTATGTAAATATCCCTGTTTAATAATAATTAGCAAGATTGATTTGCTCAGAGCGTCTTTGGCAAACGAAATCAATATTGGGAATTACCACTTAGGCGTAAATCGCCAACAAAGCTACTAAGTACATTCTGAATGACAAACACGACTCAGTTGGGCTACCTTAGCATTAAAATCATCTGGAATAAAATTATACGTTTTCTTTGTAAAAGTAGGCCTAATATATTGAATTCGTAATTGACAATATGAACAAATCAATGATTTCAACAAATGGCATACATACAATGTTATTAGAATGACTAGTTGCGAGGAAACTTCATTTGAAATACACTAGCATTACTTATCCTGTACGGGCAAATAAATCCGAACGAATGATAGGGCACTATCTTGAAGGGTCCGAATGTATTTAGAAACGAAATATTGTATGTTGTGAAATATATATAATTCCAAAATCTATTTGGGGTATCACTAATTAGGCACAAATCACCGATTGTCACGAAGTACTTTGTGAATTAGATGAAAAGCTAATGAGTGATTTGCGATAACTACCGGCAATTAGAACTATACTCATTTACAAGTTAGAAAGGGAAGGCAGACCGAATAATACATCCTTAAGTTCAGTAAGTAACAAGTATGAAACAAGTAATCGTTAAATTTATCAATAGTTTGGCTTCCGATGTACTGGGCGTATTTGAATTTTAGTCCGAGCCAGAGATGGAGGGCATGGATAGGACACGGTATCATGGACGTTGGTAGTTGATGGAGTGGCGGATCCAGAAATATATTTGAGGGGGTTGTGAGTAGGGGAGAAGGAGCACCTCGTATGGAAAATATTTCGATAATATGGAGCTATAGTGTAAACTCTAAGGGTCTTGTATATGAGGGAAATAGTTTCAGGCCTACTCTGTGACATTACACAATGACGTTTTACTTATACAAACGATATACACTTTTTCTTTCCGGAAATTGATGATCATTATTTAAGCAAGTGGCCAAACTTGATTTGTATATGTTTGGTTTTATATAAACATAAAGAGGTTCTATATACCTTTCTCTTAGCTTCATCTTTGATCTGTAAAACATCTATTACATGAATAACTCTTGTGACGTAATCAGTAAACCCAGCTGGGTAATCCATCTTAAGCTTCAAGTATATATCTGTGCAATAGATCATACCTCCTCCGACACTGCAGTCTCTGAATATATTAGGTTTTATAACTAGCGATAACACTTTTGTTACGACCTAATATAGTAATACACGGTCTCATGGGTTGCGATCTAAAGAAACGAAACCAAATGCTTATTATTGAAATATAATATACACTTAACAAATATACTTCACCTGTTACTAGCACTACTTCATTTTACCAGATTAGTTTTGCTAATCTTTACTTTATATTACCAGAATATAATTAGTGTATCTACATTACTTAGAACTACAATCGGAGTATGTAACTGTAGCTGTTTAGCTGATTATTTATTCAATATAAACATATTTGACGCTTTATTATTATAACATATACATCATGCTGTATTTACAATACGTTTAGATTACATGGACTCTATACAGAGGAAATGAAATGAAACGTATAACCAAAAAGTTTGCTTAGCAATGATATAATAATAATAATAATAATAATAATAATAATAATAATAATAATAATAATAATAATAATAATAATAATAATAATAATAATAATAATAATAATAATACAAACCAAAAGAACAGTTTCAATCTAAATGGACCTTAGGTCAAAATAGGTCAAACAAATAACAATACGAATAGTATAAAGAACACTTAAATATAAACACGAATCAGACATATAGAACATCCATTAAGCAAACACAATAAATAAATATCCGAATTTCTCTGACAATAACAACATACAACTCATTAAAAGAAATAAAAAATGGATAAAACTAAACATTGGAAAAATCTGGAAATATGTAAACAAATGGTAAACAATTAATATAAAACAAGTCAAATCCTACCCGTGTAAAATATTGTTTTAGGTACTCTTTACTACATAATTACAATTAATATAAAAAAGTAACATAACTTTAGCATTCAAACAGCTGTTCTAACATTAAATCGCTGATGCAACGATAATATACACGTATATATACAAACACACACACATACACACACACACACACACACACACAAACACACACACATATACACACACACAAACACACACACACACACACACACACACACACACACACATTGAAAATTATAGTTTTAAAATGTGATGTTCTTGTGGAACGTTATAGTTTTTTAAATGATAGACCCTAACAGATGAGGCAGATCGGAACACAGAGATCCTATTTATGTTTCCCCATCAAGTAACAGCCCCTGTGAACGTCACTGAATCCATTCGTAAGTACACCAAAGTAAAATGTTTAAGAAAGGTCAAATGCGATCGCGGAACCGTGACATCAAAGTAAAATTGAAGGGTTATTTTCTCATACGGTCGGAAAAGTTTTGCCTAACAATTAACATTTAAAAAGGCACTACAGCTTCCAACTTTGATGTAAATTAAGAGTAAAGTGCGCGTTTCTTTATCCACCTCCTCAAGTTGCAAATTTAGCGCAAACGTCGAGAGCGTTCTTAGACGCCGTAAAATCGAATTACCCAAGTTTGACGCAGATATCGTTTGGAACGGTTGCAAACTTCAAGATTTACACGCTTCAAAGATATTAAATATCATTCTACAATCAAAGTTTTCCGTAAATATTATCAAAAAGTTTACATTAAAATTACCTATTGAACTCTCCAAAAGGTTTTCTGGTGTATTGTAATTATTATCCGAAAAATATCACACAAAATAAATTTGACAAAACAGAATATAAGGAAAATAATAATAGTACTTATTGAAGTACTACATTAAAAGCATTACCAACCAGTAACATATATCTAAAAGGTAATTAAAATCAATCGGTACTTAGGTCAACAAAGAAAGGTTTTATTTTTGGTACTTTGTATTTAAAAATTATAATTAATATAATTATATACATACTCTCACGAACTTTTTCTTCCCCGCTGCTGATCTTTTTCCCTCCGATTAGCCTTTCCTTTTTTACTCTTCACCTATCTTCCTTTTACCACACCTTGTCCGTAAGAGAGTAATGGTTTATCCCTTGACTACGAACCTTGGTTCGAGACCTGTATCTCAAGGAATAAACCTCTCAGTAGAACCAACTCCTGAAATTTTTATGAAAACCAATTAGCCTTCCATAAGCCTCTTTAAACTCCTTTCGGGGTAGTGGAATCTTTGAGAGACATTTGTGACTTGAAGATTATGCATGGATACCTAGTGAACTTATTTTATTTTAAATGAAAACACAGCTAATTGGAAACTATAAATATTTTATTATCTGTTTGGATTTAGAATTACATATTATTATTTGATTTATTTTAATTAACAGGATTTAGCTTTTTTAATTTTACTTAACCTTACTTTTGAATTACCATGACTATCTTGTTTCTTGGTATTAGTACAGAATATATCCCCTTTATTATGTTTACAATATTATTATGATTTATATTATTACACACACACACATATATATATATATATATATATATATATATATATATATATATATATATATATATATACACTTACTATATCCTTTTCTAATATTATAATCAAAATCCCAAATTGCTTAATGTGTTTACTACCATTTATTTAAATTCAATTATTATAATTAATTTGCACATAATTTTGTGTATTCTTGTTAAATTTTTCGTATTTTACAGTCTTGTTCATTTTCAAACATTTTAAGGTTAATTTCTAGTTACTTTAGTCTATGCCTTTTAACAAACAATCCTTCTAATTCACTATTAGACTCTGGTTAACATTTACCTGTTTATAGGTTAACCTAAATAGTTATAACATGCTAGCCATTTACTAAAACCTTCCTGCTGATACTTATATACTAAGACAAAGGATTTCATACATTTTTCAAGAAAAAAAGCCATATCAGATAAAATTACTTAAACACAATACGTTTATTTCCACTTCAGGCAAACCGTTGAATGGAAATCAATTTAGAATATTTGTTAATTAATTTAGGTAACCTAGGAGAGTTTTCAGTCCCTTAGGTTTTCACTTTTTTGTTTTTAAGTTAATATATTTTGAAATAAAATTGTATCTAAAAGAAAATTAAATTATTTATATGACCTTATACAGCAAAACTTTAGGTATCTTCTATGGCTGGATTGTCTTTAGGCCTCTTCACAGCTCCAATGGGTTTTGGATGTAGGCTTCACTGTATTGCGTGGCGTCGGTGAATTTTGTTAGGTTCGATTTATTTTTTCATTTTCTTGGTCGAGATGTTGGTAGAAATATATATGAGCCTTCGCTCATGTATTTGTACACTTCCCGGGTCACATCGTAGCACTTTATACGGACTTCTTACCGTATATTGGGTCGTTAATGATTCTGCGGGTATCAATACGACTGCACTCGACGGCCGTCCAAACTGTACTCCTAAAGCTTCACTCTTTTAGCTTCGTCTTTCCCAATTTCTTCAACCTTCCGCCTTTCCGATATCCATCTTACATTTTTAACCAATGAGAAAGCCGTTGCTATGGTGACTGACTTTGTTTGTTTCGTAATTTTGAATTTTAATTAGTTTCAATTTTTGTGAAAAACGTTTCTTTACTCCAATGTGTTATTTCAATTTTTAAACTTTCATTTAATAATTTGTTTGCCTTTATTTCTCTAATTTAATTAACTTGCTGTTTCTTCTTGCTAACTCAAACTTCGACGGTAGCGCTGTCGCTGCAGTGTGACAAGATCGTATAAACAGTATTCCCACGCGGTTTTTTACTGAAACTAATATAGCTCCAATCCTGGATAACCTCTATTTTATGCTATTATGTTTTAAATTAAAATTTGCATCGTTACAGAAATACTACTCTCTCTAACTATGCCTAATTTACTTTCCGCACATTTTTATACTTATATTCACTATCTCTGATTATATTTGGTCAAAATTAATTTAATATTATTCATTTTTGGCTGGGTCCCATAGGCCTCACTTTTACTGTTTCATTTAAATCGGTCTATTAGCCGTTAGCCTAATTAATGTTGCGTTGGTTTATAATTTATTCTAACATTCCCAGTTTGTCTATTTAGTTCTAATTTCTTTAGTTTACATTGATTTTTCCTATATTTAACATTTTTATTATAATACTATGACATAATTGGAATATTTGTTGATTGATCCATTTCTCTATTCTAGGCTTAGTTACATTTATCAGTACTAATATCAGATTTATTTGCATCGGTCATTCTGGCTGTGTGGTACATTAGGGAGCGAAATTAATTATTAATCAATTAATTAAATTTATTAAATGAATTATTATTTTAAAAAAAAAACTCTAATAACATCCAGTGCCATCCCCTACAAGTTTAAAAATTATATTTGAATTTGAGTGAATGAATAAAAAGTTTTTCGTTAACGATTGACAATTTGAACATGATACATAAATATATTTTGGGAGAGTGTGAACTAATAGAAGTAATTGAAAAACATAATAAAATATACACTATAACAAGAACAAGAACTTCCCCTAAACTTGGATTAAAATTAGTTCACTTTCTAGTATCTGTATTAGTTCTAGGAATAGATTGATTACAGTTTTAGTTCATTGGAATTTGATCGAATATAAAAGCAGTAAAATATATTTAGAACTTTGGTAAGAAAGATTTAGAGGAATGTCAGTGAATTTATACTTATAGTGAGTATAAACCTAATAGAATACGAAGGTAAAACTAGATTGATGAAAAATTATTTTTTTGTAAAACATCTACACATAATCCCCCAATTGAGTTCTTAGGTGGGGAAAAATGTTCATCTTTAGATTTCAAGAGACGTTGGATGGGTCAAGAAATTTTCAATAATAGACGAGTTGTAATCCACCAAAGAAGTTTTATTTGTCCTTAGATATATAGATAAATCCAACACACAAGTTCTCGTTCACGGAAAGAAAAGCACGCTTCCAAGACATAGTGTTGGATATGCGTTATAACCTTGACATATTCTGCAACACAAAAATTTCAGAGGATCTGGAAGTAAACTAATAACACGTAACAAAACGGAACCTTTTAAAGTCAATTCCTACTTATGTCAACAAAAAGGTTTTTTATTTTGTATACATTATATTAAACATTTACAATTAATATAAATAAAGTAGCATAAACTATGCGTTAAAACAGCAGTTCTACCACATAACCTATAACATAAAATCCCAATTTATGAAATCCTATAGTATCACATATTTTAGGACAAATGTGACGAAATAACTATGCTGCATACCTTGCCCCTTTTCTGATAAGTTTTTCCCCGTAAAAAACTAAAATAATAAATTAAATTTAAATAATGACATAATGAAAAACTCTGTTAAAGTCAAGTGTCCTCCACTACCAGTCTGAACCTGAGTGGATGGATAAAAAGTATTTTACTAGCGATAGAAAATTTGAACTATATATATAATCACTTTCACTTATATACTTAAACAAGAATCTTACTTGTTTAAGTACATAAGTGAAAGTGATAAGTGTATACAAGAAAACAGTGTTGCATAACTACAAATATATATATATATATATATATATATATATATATATATATATAGGGGAGAGAAACGAATGAATTAAACGATGAATAGTTATTCATGTAATAAAGTTGAAATGCTAAGGTATAATGAAGATATTAAACATTCAGACCAAAATGTTTTATTATTGTTGCATAACCTGTATAATGGGTGTTATAATCTGTATACCCTCCATAGTAAGGGGTTATATATAATATATTCACTTCAACTAGATATATTATTATTTTATGTTTATACAAATCTTTACCAATATTACCTCTAACGATCGTAATTAGGACATGACAGTAAAAGAAACTTAGATTACGGGTAAATCCTTGGTAAGACATTTATGGATTGTAGGTAACCACTTTTAGTGTTTAGTGAACATTTGGTTACAAGTATTTGTTCAGGTAAGCAATTAAAACTGGTGGAACCACGCCTTGTAACTGATATTTGTATTGTTCACTTGAAGAGTTATATGAACGGCAAACTTTGCGGCTGTTAGCTTTAATTAGGAGACTGTGCGATGGGAATACCTGTCGCGTAAGATGTACACTGTTAATATGAATATGATGAAGTTTCGGCAGAAGTTTGGTAATTCAATGTTATCGGAAGAAATTGAGGCGGCAATGTTTCCGACAAATTATGCCTAAGGAAGCGTATAATTAGTGAGGGAGCTCTTGGAGCATGACTCGGCAGGTTTTTATACGTCTCGACGCAGTGTTCGGGAAGAGGCAGATAACTCGTGTTGCGTCAGAGGCTACTGAACAGATATAAGCGTCAGTAGAAACAGATGTTGTTGTACTCGTAACTTGTTATCATTAAATAATTCTACGGGCAAGTAAATGGACGTAGAAGGAAAGGCATACAAGGAATGCATTCCTGCATTAAACAAGTAATACAAACAAAAACTTTTAAAATTCAATTCCTACTTAGGTCAACAAAGAAAACATTATTTTAGGTACGATTTATGAAATAATTACAATTAATATAAAGTAAGTAACATAACCTATGCGCTAAAAATCTGTTGTGTGTATATATATATATATATATATATATATATATATATATATATATATATATATATAAGTATGGCAGTTATTGTTTAATTACTTAGTTCAATTTCCGAGTAAAGTAGGTAAGTACTTTTTTGATTTAAAGATCTCAATTACCAAAGTAATTTAAAAATACCTATCCTGTCAGCTAAATATTAATAATTCTACCAAATGATATAGTTGAAATCATAAACATTTGATGTTTACGTACAAGTATATTTTATATTATTTTGATTATATTAAATGCTCCAATTTTTAACTATAATTTAAACATTTCATTTATTTGAGGCAGCTGTAATTTATTTTGAGGCTTGCACGTCTGAGGCCGAAATACGTTTTTTGTAATGAATAGGTTTTCTGTCATTGAAATTTTGACATTTTCAAAAATTGAGTTTGAAAAAAATATTTAATCTTGAGAGGGTGAATAAAACGTATTTTATTAACTGCTGAATATGTGAACGAGATATATATAACTAATAGAAAGAGTGTGAACTTATAGAAGAAATTGAAAAATAAGACTGATATCCCGCAACACGCTGTAGTCAAGTTATACAATAAAAAATAGGTCAGAGGGTTACTGACCTCTGTGATAGGTTAATATTTTTACTCAGGCACAGATTGAGATTATGGTCAGATGTAGGCAAGTTTAATAAGGCACCGGCTTGGTCAGTGTCACAGGGGACTAATTGGTAGGAGAGGTCTGGTGAGCCGAAACCAAAGCACCGCAGAGTGTGCCCACTCCCCATGCGGGATTGCAATTACATGGCGTAGGCCTTTTGCCACAATTTTAAAAATGGTTTTACTTTAAAATGTTGGTGTAGGGCAATATTGCTTCTAGTTAAACTGCAATATTTATTTGTGTCAGTCGAAATAACGTTTTTCAGATTTCATGTTAATGGTTAAAATAGTTTTTCCCAGTTATTATCTTATCTCTCTCTCACCCCCCTATATATATATATATATATATGAATGTTTGTATGTATTTATATATGTATGAGGATTATTCGGTTCTAAAGCACTGTTCCAATCGCCATTCAACTTTGAGAATTCGATGAGTATATTCCTGGGAAATTTTGATTGCTAAACAATACTCAACAATCTAAAATTATTTTCGAACACATTTCAAACAATATACAAAAAAAATTGTATGTCCGAGTACACTTCAATAAATAACATTCAAATTTTATTGTCACAATTTTCCCGACCGACTACTATAAGTTCAGCTAATATTATGTTATTAAAATACTAGACTAGGTTCAGCTAATGTTAACAAGCCATTCAATGACTTTTAGGCGATACGAAGTCAGCTAGTAACTTATATTTACCAATCACTCATTTTATATCATAATTATATATTGTTTTACATTTACTTGATAAAATTTTGTTTAAATTTTACATCGATAATAAAATACTTTTTAATTTCAAAAAATAAATCAATTAATTAATTAATTAATTCATAATTAATTTTAATGCATAATATTCGTTTTATATGGATCAAAAACTTGATCCAAGAGGGGCAAAGGGAAGTCATGCAACATATTTATTTCGTTACATTTGGCTTACAATAAGTGATAACATATGATTTCATAAACAGTTGATTTTATGTTATAGGTTATGAGGTAGAACAGTTATCTTGACGCATAGGTCATTCCACTTTATTTATATTTATTGTAAATATTTAATACAAATTAACTAAAATAAATTTCGTCTTTGTTGACTTGAAATTTTTTTTGTTTCTCTTACTTGTTCCAGATAAATTATGCAAAAAACCATTTTTTTCACTGACATTCATTTATTACATCACATACTTGAATGCTCACATAATACCTTGCTTTCTAGGCAGAATACGTTGTTCCACTTCATACAATATCTTTTTTTACCATTTCTCCGA
Source organism: Prosapia bicincta (assembly GCA_036971475.1). Classification (NCBI taxonomy): domain Eukaryota; kingdom Metazoa; phylum Arthropoda; class Insecta; order Hemiptera; family Cercopidae; genus Prosapia; species Prosapia bicincta. Next base: position 164,760,288 of record JBAIZL010000004.1, read on the forward strand.
TTGGTAGGAAAAGATTTTACTTACTTATTGGTACGACAAAATAAGTGAAGTACAGTAAGTAGACCCTACTACTTACTAAAACAGAAAGGAAAAGGCTAAACAGTCACAAAATAGCTAAGCTTCCAAAATAGCTAAGCAGTCTTCTTGTGCAAAGCTGTTCAATGTCTGTGTTCTAGGCAGAATGGGATGTTTCACCTAACAATAGTTTTTTTGTTTTTCTCTGCATACAGTAAGAGCGAATTTTACTTGTTTAATGTCTATTTAATTTATTCATAACTTGTGAAAAGCAATGTATGTTGAACATTTTCGGGCGTAAAAGGTTACGTTATTGGTAACTATTCGTAAGAGGTGGAAATGTACTAACACCCAGTCCTAAATAAAGAATGGTCGTTTCCAAGGAAAGGGATCGGTGACCTATCTGCTCGATACAGTCTCGGGAAAAATCTGACTGAATATTATAAACTGATAGCTTGTGATAGCTTGTGCTTAGACATTAAGAATGGATGCCATTCCAGGACTAAGTAGTAATAAAGTCTTGTGTTAATGGAAAGAAATACTTGTATATAACGCGCCATGTTGTTATCAAACTTTAGCAGAACTCTTTTTTAAAGAAAAATACAATTTTCCACTAGTAATGTAAATATATCAGCTTATCTGTTTTCAACCGGCAAATGTCGCAATAATATGCTTTTAGCCTTATGAGAGTACTCGCTTACAAAGGCTCGCATAAATACTTCCTTTTATCTTGGCGTTTATTTCGTTTTTTAATTCCAAGTATTCTAAAGTCACCCGAATAAACCCGTATGTTTATGCGCGCTATGTACGATAATCACCCTTTTGTATTGATATCTTTATTCAGGTACTATTAAACCTTTAAATTAATTATTTGAAAATAAAGCTTGAAACTAAAATTAATATTTTTAAGTGAGTCATAAGTGACAATTTATTTAATACAGGTATAATTTCTTTTTAAGCTTTTTGGAAATATTATCACTAAAATTATATAAATTACAATTTGACTTTTGTAGGGTCGTGAAATGTCTCCCTGTACCTAACAGTGAACTTAAAAATTCTGATATATGACCCCAAATTTATATTATTAAAGGTAACTATTTAATAACTGAATCTGTGTTGACTAATCTTATGTTAAACCACTGTGCATTCATTTGGGAAACCATTGGCAACAATGTTTAAAACTAAACGTTATGTTCAAAAATATGTCTGTCAAAAATGTTTTATATTATATTTAATATAAAATTGGTTTTTTAAATGAGTACTAAAGATTTTAACACCCTAAATCACAACAAAATAATAAAAACTGTAAAAAATCTCAATATATTCTATTCTCAGATATTGTTGCTTACACAATCCACTGTACTTCGTGGTTACGAAACTAAAATAATCCTTGAATTAATCTGAGTGGAGAGTGGAGTGTTTGAAGTATTCCTTACCCGAAATACACTTCGCTTCCTTTATTGCATATAGTTTGCTTTCCTAAATGTTATCAGTAATATAACATTACTAGGATAATTATTAATCCTATACTGTTGAGGTTTTCTAAAGGTTTTACTGGTTTTCCTATAAATACTTTATTTGTTCACGCTCCGCCAAGGGTTGTTGATAGTAATTGACAATACAACATGAAGGTACGCTTCTGAAATTTGCGTGCCTTTTAGATATATCTTAGAACCTACAACAAATCTCCTTCTTTTTCTATCTTTCGTCTTTTAACTGAAGATTTTATCATTTCTAATGAAATAACCTAGATATTGTAACACAACTTTAAGGTTACTTTCCAAACTATCCAATACCTTCCCGTTGGTCACTTTTTGCACAAGGATAAACTCAGCATTCATCTATAGTAACAAATCCCAAAGGACTAAAATCTCCTAAAATCATCCATTTCCAAACCTCCAGTCTTCCATTTCATACAGCGATACAGAAAGTACGACACATCTTCCAAGCTTTGACTCGAGATATCCTATTGCGTCTCATTCAGTCGGTTGGTCCTTCTAAGAATTATAGGGGGCTACCGTTTCCTACTGCCTCCAAGAATCCGACCTCAAACTCGTGACTCTCTCAAACTTGCGTCACCCAAAGGGAGGCTTGGTGTCATGGCCCGTGGTAACAGTATGTAAGCTTTCGACCTTACTCATACGAATAAAACTTTCCAAACGGAAAGGTTTCTGTACCTCTATATCCCGTCTGATTAGTTCGGTCCAGATAGTGCAATCGGACCTTTATCCACTCCCGGGTGGCCTTACCTAACGGCTGGACCCCGAGACTGGGAACTTGGTCTTAAGGGGGCATACCCCCCCCCCCCCGTTAAACTTAGTGAGCTCTACTACACGATACCTTAAAAAAACACACATTTCTTTCATTGTACTAACTTCAACGTCCAACCTTCCAGACATTAAACCAGCACGCTGATCTCTATTTCAATGAAGCACTGCTTCTCTAGAAACACGCTTCTGTTTGATCAAGCTTTATTCTGTCTGTAGCCCCCAGGTGTATTGTTGAAACTAGTTGTAGGGTGACCATGAACCTCATTATACATGCTTTTCAGGAATTACGCACCGACTGACCGTCATCAAAGGGCGAGGTTTTACCAAAAGGCCTATGGTAATGGCTAGCTTAGGAATAAAACAATGAGTAATTCTTGCTAGCAAATGCGCATCTAATAGGTTAGGTTATAAAACATTCACAATGTCTTCAAGATATTACATACCGAGTGTGCGATAGTAAAAGTTCGAAAAGAACGATGATCACAGAGGAGTTTGGACGTTTAGAGTTATGTAAATGCTAGGATTTACCAAAAATGGTTGCTAACTATTGGTTTGGGAATGAAGCAATGATGATTTCCTAATACATTTTGTTGCTGGCAAAGAGGATGTTCATGGAGGTTAGGTACAGTTAAGTTATATTTAGTTAGGCCCGGTTAGATTTGGTTGTGTCATGTTAGGTAAAGTTAGATTAGGTTATGTCAGGTTAGGATTGGTTACGGTAGGTCGGGTCAGGTTAGGTTGGGGTGTGTTAGGTTAAGTTGGATTAGGGCAGCTTAGATCAGGTTAGATTATATTGTGTCAGGTAAAGTTGGGTTAGGGCAGATTAGATCAGGTTAAAGTAGGGTGTGTCAGATTGGGGTAGGGGTAGGTTAGATCAGGGTAGATTAGGTTGTGTCAGGTTACGTTGGGTTAGGCGAGGTTAGATCAGATTAGATTAGGTTGTGTCGGGTTAAGTTGGGTTAGGGTAGGTTTGGTCGGGTTAAAGTAGGGTCTGTCAGATTCAGTTGGATAGGGGTAGGTTGGGAAAGGCTAGATTTGGTTGTGTCTGGTTAAGTTGGGTTAGGGCAGTTTAGATCAGGTTAGATTAGGTTGGGTCAGGTTAAGTTGGGTTAAAAGAAGTTAGATTAGGTTATGTTGGGTCAGGTTTGGGTAGGATAGGTTAGGTCAGGTTAAATTAGGATGTGTCAGGTCAAGTTATGTAGGGGTATGTTATGTCAGGTTAAAGTAGGTGTGTCAGGTCAAGCTATTAGGGGTATGTTAGGTCAGGCTAGATTTGGTTGTGTCAGATTACGTTGGGTTATTTTGATAAATTTATAAGAGATATACCGAGAGTTTCTCGAAGACACAAACAACCTTCATCAGCGTCAAGTCGTAATTTGTTATTCAAATGTTTCTCTGATATCATCGACAGTAAAATTCACGAATATGTTTGCAAATATTTGTAATTTAAAATTACAAATTACGTAATAATGTAGCCTTACTATAAAGTACATATAAAGTATACACTTTATAAGTATACACTTATATAAAGTACATACTTTAATTTATAAGAAGAATGAGAAGTTTTTTAGATATTTTTAGACCAATCAAAAATAACCGGAAACATTTTATTTCTGTTATGGATATAATTAATATTTGAAACCGCGAATCAGTGCTGTAAGCTAATAGAGTGCGCATGAATCGCAAGGAACCATATCCACATTACGCTTGCTAATTCTAACCATGCATTGCCTCACATCAGATATAATTATTTATCTCGCTGCAGGAAATGCCGTAATCAGCGAGGGAGGATTAAGACGCCAACATGTCTCTTTTCAACAAGAGAATTAGGTTTACCTTTACTTAAGCTAGCGTCTTTGCTTCTGAAGTTTGACACCAGGTTTGCTGATTAACAAGCCAGCTTGGTGATTAGAAATTTAGCGATTCTGACATTTAGATTAGTGACTTTGGAATAGAAGTTTGTACGGATCAGAGGTTAAAGTAACTGATCAAAAGTCTTCAAACGAAATTAATTACAATTATTTTCGCTTTCATTTCTACGAAACTTACTTTTTACCTAAACTTTAAATCCTTATTTCTGAGTAGAAATAACAAAAACTTTTGATAAAGTTGTAATGAGCTGTTGAAGCTAAAAATTGTTCAAAGTTTCAAATATTCTTAAATATCTTATGATAGTTTTTTATTGAAATATAAATTAATACATTTATCGACTGATAAAAATATTGAATAATAATAACTAATAAGATATTATATATTATTAATTATAATAATATTATCTTAATAATGTTTAATAAATAAAGTAACATAGCTTACTATTAAAACAGCTGCTCTACAACATAACCTATAACATAAAATCAGCTGTTATATGAAATCATATGTTATCACGTAATTTATGATAACAAGATTTTATACATCTGCACATGAATGTTTCACCGTCACATTCAGATTATAAGCAAGCAATCTAACTTACTTCTTTGCGTGCGTAAATGCGTATTTTTTCGTTTATTTGTAAGTGCCTGTGTGTGTGCGCACGCTCGCATTGGTGTGTGCACACAGTGTGACGAGTAAGCATGTTCATTTGGGTGTGAGTGTGTGGAAATCTTGAAGAGAGGAACAGCTGATGAATGTTTCACCGTCAGATTCACATTGTAAGCAAGCATTCTAAATTACGTAATCATATTTCACAAAGTAAGACAAATACCCGTCTTCAATTCCCGTCAGAGATAACTTGCTCAAACAGACTGATGTCTTGCTAGACACATAGGTCTACTCGTAATGTAGATTTTGCAGGTGGAAGAATTGAAATTACTTTTATAAGTTATTTTGGACAAAGATTTTAGAATGACGTCAACTGGAAGATTTAAAAAAAAATTAATTATCCGGTGCGCCAAAAGAAATATTTACCTCAATAAACTCTTTGAACCATTTAAATACAATAGCCCTTATACAATTAGCACCACTAATGACAAAATGTTATCTGACCCACTGAGACCAGAGATTAACCATCAGACCCACCATCCAGAGAAATAGTAAGCCCAAGATCGCATTGCATAACTGAAGTAGACCGACGCACTTACGCTTTAAACTAACGGAAAAAAACATTTTACAAATATTAAACAGTAAGGAAGAAACTAAATAGTTAGATACTTAAGTATTATAAATATATTAGGTGTTTTAGGTCCTTCAGGTAATCGAGATATAAATATGTAAGAAAATACGTGTTAAATGAAAGATACACAAATGGAGCCATATTAGCAAAAATTGGTGACAAAAATATTGAATCTTTCAAAGAAAAGGAAAAGAACAGCTATGTTAATGTTAAGGAAGCAGTATAAATAATTAAATAACAGAAAACACAACTCACGATCAATAGCATAGATCATGGAATAATTAATATAATTATAAGTGAGTATAACTCTAGTATTAAACTAAAATCAGTCTATAGATATAGCTCAGGAAATTATTATTTATTACGACCTTATTACTAAAACGTGCATGAAAAAATAAATTCCTAATTATGAGTAGGTTTCGTTATTATTTAATACCGCTGCTAACAAGATAGGTTTATATTTGGGTCAAGAAACGAACTGTCCGCTAAATCAACATGAAGAAGGACGAAAAGCTTAAGAATTGGCTTGGATGAATATCATTGCCAATAACCTACAGAGCGTTCGTGAACTAAAAAATACTTCAATGGCTTAGGCAATGTATGGATATCAAAAACTCTATTGTTTTTGTATAACTATAAGAAGTATAACTTCTGTTAGTACTGAGAAATACATTGTTCATAAGGATTTTAGGCTTTAAGTTTAATGAATACATGTGAAAGACTCTTCTGGTTAAAATGTGTTCCGAGACAGTGGAAGGTAGCTGAAATCTTATTGATTGCGAAGCCAGAGAAACCACCGAATGAGAAAACATTTTATCGCCCGATACCATTGCTTCCAATGACATCAAAGATATTTCAGAGACTGCTGCTGAGACGACTCAAACCAATAATTGAAGAACTAGGCTTGGTTCCAAACCACCAATTCGGCTTCAAGAGCAAACACTCCACTATAGACCAGGTGCACCGAATTGTAGAAGTAGTTGAGGAAACCTTGGAGATGAAGAGGGTGTCTTCTTCGATGTTTCCTAGGCATTTGATCGTGTTTGGCACGGTGGCTTACTATATAAAATTCATCGAGATCTTCCAGAAGAATTCTGGCAAATACTAAAGTCCTATCTGGCGGACAGAATCTACCGCGTCAAGCAGGGTAGGGAGTACTCTGGTTTTAGGGACATCGTTGCTCGGGTGCTTCAGGATAGTGTCCTTGGACCGGTATTGTACCTCTTGTATACAAGGGACATATCTGTAAATGGGAATACAATTATGGCGACGTTTGCAGATGACACAGCTATCCTGTCTGTTGCACAAAATGAGGCTGACGCAACAGCTAAATTGCAGATCACCCTGGATAGTGTTAGTGAGTGGACTAGGCAGTGGCGCATAAAACCTAATGAAAATAAATCTGCTCATATTATTTTTATCAATAAGGCAGAGAGCAAAACTGACCTCATAATAAATAGCGGGGTTGTTTCTAATTGTAAGGAGGTGAAATACCTAGGTTTAACATTGGACGCTAAATTGAACTGGAAATCTCACATGAAGAAAAAAAGAGATGAACTAGATGTAAGATACAGAAGACTAGCATGGCTCATGAACCGGTATTCGGAGTTAAGCCCCTACACTAAACTCCTTGTTTATAAGCAAGTGCTAAAGCCAGTATGGACATACGGGTTACCACTTTGGGGATGCACTAAGAGCAGCAATTTACAAGTAATAGAACGCTTCCAAAATAAAGTGTTGAGAGCTATAGTGGGAGCTCCATGGTACGTCCGTAACCATTATATACTTAGGGACCTCAAGATGAAGAGCGTGAGAGAGGAGACCGCCACTACAGCAGTGAATCACTTCGGGCGGCTCCAGGAACATACGAACCCTGTAGCTATGCGACTAGCTCACAGGATACCAGTGACTTAAGCGCACTAAGCCTTTGGACTTGATTCCAGAGCAACATTAAGTCAGTCTCGTTCAATGGAACAAGACGAACATTGTAATCTCCATCAGAAAGCAAGCTGCTAGATAGGATTTATCTTAGTTGCAGTTTATAATACATAAATTGAAAAAAAAAAATGTGAAAGACTCTACATTTGTTGCTGAAAAGTCAATATGCAACGTCGACTCGATAAAAAACCCTCTTTCTCTTCTAAGCAAATATTTTCATTAGTTTTTTGTCGTGAAATAAGCAAAACGTTAGTAAATATTTCTTTGAAAGCTTGACGTTTGTTTTATTCGTGCCTTTAAATGAAATATTTCACGTACATTGAATATGTTTTTGAAACTTGACTACGTTTTCTTGTTCCATTGTAAAGAGATCAAAGGGACCAGTTTCCACTAATTGGAGCTGTTGTGGTGCCCGCATGTGATAGTAAATACGATTGTGTCACTGTGATCGCAGAGATATGTGACGCGGAACGTTGAATTCAAATTAAAACGTAAAACGCAATGAAAGGATTTCTGCTTTCGCTCTTGGTGACTTTATTTCTATTCAGCATGGAGGAGCTGATTGTCGTTAATACTATTCCACGAATACTCTTTGTACATAAAGGGGACCCAATTGTCAGATATTTTGCAAAAAGCTGTAAAACAAAACACGTCTTACACTTATTGCCTTTCTCTTAGAATTATTCTATTTCTTGTCCGTACAACAATATTACTGATTTCTCTTCTACACTGCTCTGCGATGGTTATTTACTTAATGATAAACAGATATATAAAAAGAAGTGTTAGGACAAGTTATATAAACAAACATCTTTTAAAGTCAATTCATACTTAGGTCAACAAAGAAAAATTGTAGTTCAGTTACTACTTATTAAATACCGTATGCGCCAAAATGAACAATACTGAAACGAAATCAGCGGTTTAAATGACCGATAAAAGGTCATTCTGGTTTTATAGAAGACTTCAGAAGATTTTGTTGTACCTGAAACCTGCCTTTTCGTTCTCAATGGCTTTAACAAGATGGCGCTACCAGCCACACCACCTTAATGAACATTATTTTCCTTCAAGAAACTTTGGCAACCGCTTCACCTCCCTTGGAACAAAGTTTCCTTACCCAGCCCATTCCTCGGATCTCACACCATCTGACGCTTACGTCTGGGGAGTGATGAAGAAGAAGATTTTCCATGATGAATCCATCGTCGAACTACAGGAAAAAATAACCATGTGTTTAACGATCATGAAACAACCTCTCTTCATAAAAATGACGCAAAACCTTCAAGATCGGTATGAGTGTTGCCTCAAAATGAACGTAGTTCATATATAACATGTTTATACCCGATTCTAAGCGATTTAGTTTATTTTTTAATTGTAAGTGTTTAAAACTGTGTAAATATAATTAAAGTGTGAAATAAATGTTTCAGTGCTGTTTATTTTGACGCATACAGTAATTACAAATAATATAAATGTGTATATACATATGACAGAACCACATTGTTACGTGGCAGAATAGAAAGTGAAATTAATTATTATTGATTAATTAAATTTAATTAATGAATTAATACTAACAAGATATATAAATATATACAGGGAGAGTGTAAACTAATAGTAGGAATTGAAAAACATATTGGAATAAATTCAACGAAAAAATAAATATAGGGCCTACTCTTAAGATAGGGGTTTAATTATTCACTTCTGGAACAGATCGTTTAAATAGAGCAGAATGCTGTATGTGTGTACGTTCCCATTCATGGTTATACGGTCCCGTTAATGGTTGTACGGCCCCATTAATGGTTGTACGGCCCCAATAATGTGTTTACGGTCTCGTTAATGGTTGTACGGCCCCATTAATGGTTGTACGGCCCCAATAATGTGTTTACGGTCCCATTAATGGTTGTATGGTCCCATTAAAGTGTGTACGGTCCCATTAATGGTTGTACGGTCCCAATAATGGTTGTATGGCCCCATTAATGGTTGTATCGGCCCATTAAAGTGTGTACCGTCCCGTTAATGGTTGTACGGTCCCAATAATGGGTGTACGGTCTTATTAATGGTTGTACGGCCCCATTAATGGTTGTACGGTCCCAATAATGTGTTTACGGTCCCATTCATGGTTGTATGGTCCCATTAAAATGTATACGGTCCCGTTAATGGTTGTACGGTCCCAATAATGAGTGTACGGTCCTATTAATGGTTGTATGACCCTACTAATGGATTTACGGCCCCATTAATGGGTGTACGGTCCTATTAGTGGTTGTACGGTTCTATTGATAGTTTACGGTTCCATTAATGTGTTTACGGTCCCATTAATGGTTGTATGGTCCCATTAAAGTGTGTACGATCCCATTAATGGGTTAAGATCCCTATAATGGTTGTATGGTCCCATTAATATGTGTACGGTCCCATTACGAACTCACAAAATATTTTGTTTGAATAGTTTTCATAAAGCGTTGAGAAAGAAATAATTTTAGAAAACGTTTAATCTAATTTCTTGCCATGGCATCGGAGTCTTTGCGGATACCATTATTTAATTTTAGGGTTTTATAAATCTATCCATATTTAAGTTAAAGGTTTATGGACCATGAAGGTAAAGTGCGCAACCGGTGCATGTGTAACAGTTTGAGGTTATTTCTTTGTCTCGTTCAACTGGTGGATTGACGGTAGTATCACCATCATGTTTGGGACACTTTGTATATTCCCCCCTTGGATTCTAAACAGTTATTTAGACTGATTCCTTTTCACGAGTAAAGTACACAATTTTAGCAATCAGTATTTAGTTTACAATCTTTTGAAAGTGATTTCAGAATTGGGACAGGCATCTTCCCTTAGGCCTTCACTAACACCCCTAATGCATTATTGTTAACAAAGTTTAAATAAACATGAAACTTTGTTGTTATTATGCACATTAAGTGCTAACTAGTGGTTCTTTAAAGGTTATGTGTGACACAAAATAAAAATATAACTCAAAGATCATGCAAAACAAATAATGGATAAAATAATGTGACAAATAAACAAAAAAATAATACTCCATAAAAATACGACCTTCAGTAAATCATAATTCGATGTTCTGGTGTTAGCTGGTACTTGGAAATGTGCAAAAATATTATTAAAAGTATTTAATGTAATAATTTTGTTAATGGCTTGAAATCATAGAATATAAATATACTTTACTTATATAACTTACTTTATCTATCTTCACAAATATTTAAACGAAAAAAAGAAAGTTAAGTAACATTAAACTTATTTACACAATAAAATTGAGCACAAGCCATTGGAAACATGTCAACAATCAATAAATTACATTAACTCTTGAAAAGACTGAATAATAAATTGGAGTAAAGGACTATATAACAAATTAAGGCTCCTCCATATGCTTCATAGATGTTATCCTTGAGATCCGAGAGAATAACTCAGTAACAAGGGTCTACGTAGTCTAAACATTCTACAAGACACAATAACGTAGTGGAGGGTGCACACATCACGTCTGTGAAGAGTTTCAGTGAACTTAGCCACCCCCCTAAAAATCTTCTTGCCCCCCCCCCCCCCAGGGAGCAGTGCCTCTCAGTTTTAGAACTCCTGATTTAAAACACACAATTTAATTCACATCTTTACTCAATTAAAAAAAAAACGCTTTTTAAACACATCCTGATTAAAGGGTTAGGCTGGGATTCACAAAAAAAAACTACGTACATTCACAACTCAACTGTCGTAGCCTATATAGACGCACATGTAGTTCGCCAAATTTATACATCGCTCAAACATACAGCATTTCTCCACGTTATCAGGACTCAGAAATATATACTGTACACTGAATTGCACTCTGCTAAACACCCCATGTCCACGAACTACAACTACACAAACATGGAATGAAATCGACACAAACTCAACAAGAACAACACACTCCACACGGCCGAAACAAATGGAAATACACGGGTTTTGTATTACACCCAACTCATCGCCCAATTGCATTTTGATGTTACCTCCAAAACACCTTTTAAACGGCCTAATACAAGCACCACCTAGCCGTCCTAACATTAAACAAACCAAGAGATCAGTTGGAAATGGATATTCTCGAAACGGTCGTCCTCATTTAAAAAAACATTTCGTGTTAACGTAGGTGGGTGTTGATATATGTAAAGTGTACAAGTGAAGATGGAAGGATAGTGTAAACTTGTAGTCCTAAGCAAAATGGAGATAATAGGAGAAATATACGGATGGTCCCGACCGCTAAAGATACCTGGAAAACGGTCTTAATTTATTAATATTTTCTTGGTTGTCTTTCTGATTAAAATCTGTTTCATTCGACTTGTACAGATTTTCAATCGTAAATAAAATACTTTTTATTCATCCACTAAAGTTAAAATACATTTTTTAAACCTTGTAGTGGATGACACTTGATATTAATATGTTTTTTCAAATGTTAATTCATTTATCAACATTAATAACCCAGTTTAAATATAATGTTGGAGAAAAGCTTTACACAAAAGGGCCGGGTATGCAATATAGCTATTTCGTCCCATTTTGCCTAAATTAAGTGATAACACAGGATTTTATAAAACAGCTGTTTTTATGTTATAGGTTGTGTTGTAAAACTGCTGTTTTATCGCATAGGTTATGTTATTATATTTATATTAATTGTAATTATTTAATAAAAATTAACTAAAATAAAATTTGGGTTTGTTGACCTAAGTAAAAATTGACTCTAAAAACATCCACTGTTTTGCATTTCTTCCACCTTTATTGCTCGGTGGTCTACATTTTTAAAACAAAGAATTACGTTATATTTTAGCCTCTTTAAACATGAATCTAATATTCTCATTGCTTTACCTAGGATCGTTAGATTTCTGTAACGGGCGGCAATCTTCTCGCTGCTCCTGTAGCTAATCGTTAACAATTAATCAATTCTACCTTTACACCATAGTTAAAGAGTTAACTCGATTAAGGATTTATTGCTGACTTACCATTTTCCTAATGCAAGTCCCTTTAAAACTTCTTTAAAGTATTATTATTGATAGGTTTTATTGTATCTTTTTGTAAAACTTCAGTATTTTCTAACTCAATTTTTTTTTGTTCACTTGTAACATTTATGATGGCACTACATAAGTAGAGGAAGTGCGACATGAGTGGATCCCCATTTGTTTGTTCAATGATATCTTTCTTGAAACACATGAACACGTAAATCTGTAAATACTAAAACATAAAGAAACTAATAAGTTGTAACTGTCCACAATCAAATTTCTATTAAAAAAAAGTTAGTACATAAATTTTTCAATTTTCCAAAAAATGGTATTACCAGAATCATGTGAGGTGTGCTCCATGAGCGGACTTCTCATTTTAACCTTGGAGCAGACCCCTTTTCCTTATTGTACAAAGAGGAGTTATAAAGAAAACACAATTGAAAACTTATTCAAAATTTTAATGCATTAAAAAAACAAAACTATGCACAAGTAAAATTAATAAAATAACTATACAACTGTGCACAAGTAAATGAAAAATAATAACTACGCACAAGTGAAATAGAAAAATGACAATAAAATTAAGAACAATTGAAATGAAATATTACAATAAAACTACGCACAAGTAAAATTGGATTATAAATAATAGAGTCAGTACAAAATAGGTTAAAAGATCAGAATATAAGAACATATCAAAATGAATGATATTAAATAAAAAATAAAATAATAGAAATAAGTGGTGAAAATACATGTTAACAACTTAATCTTTGTTTTTGCAATGGTCACAGTTATAGTTCGAACCCTCAGCACCAGAGCAGTCGACATGGGCAAATTGAACACTCTATCTAACGTTCCCTTTTGTTGTCAGAAGACCACAAACGATAACAAAACAATGCATTCAGCATCTCCTCCTCGTCCTAAGCACACGGTTTGTTCACAGTTACACTGATTACCGCTAGATTTCACTTACTCCTCTAGATTTTAGACAGGGGGTCTGCTCAAGGAAACAGGGTCCACTCATAGCGCACTCTCTATGTATTTTCTGTAACTCTCTATGTATTTTGGGGAAAAGTACCAATTTTACTTTTTGTAACGCTAAATTTGTCATCATAGTTGTTTCAGTAGAACTAAATAAGTATTTTTAAAATAAGTTTTTAAAAATATGTATTTAAATAAGTTTTTAAGTACACAGAATATATCTCGATTTGAGCTATAGGTGCGAAGAAATGCCGCCTTGTAAATGTGTCATATTTATGGGAGATTAAATTTATCATACGGTACTATGATATAAGAACTGATTGTTAACTACATGTGTTTTGCTGCAATACAGAAATACTTTGTACCCTAATGTAAGGTTAAAACTGGTTGGATGGTTTAGCCAACCCCGTTCTTGGTATTTCAGCCATTCGACGCTGCGCTTCCCAGTAGCGGCCAGAAGGGTCCTCAGAAAAGGCAATGAAATCTGGGCAACCTGGTGTTCTCCGCCCATTTTGATTTTTGTCAGAGGGCCAGGTGGTGTCTTCCAATGCTACACTCTTCTGCTATTCCAGAGGAGATGGTTCTGGACGTAGTCATTGCCAGTCAGTAAGCGAAAACTGGCGACCGCAGCAATGTGGTATAGGCTTTTGGCAACAGGCACTTGAAGGGTAGAAGTTCCCATTTCTTACTTTAGACCAGATCCGCCTTTATAGAGGTTGACAAGACCATCAATGATATTCTTTAAAGAGTTTAGGAATGATGAGCTGTTGGTTGGTCAGTTTATTCACCTCTTTTTGCCTCTTCATCAGCCAGTTTGTTCGTACGATGCCTACTTGGTGAAGGACCCACTGTAATTGTACATGCCATCCTTCCTGGATTAGTTTCTCAATTTTCAGACAGTTTTTGATGGTCCGAAGGCAGTCGGTGCTGGCAGCCCATAAGACTGTAGTAGGACGGTTGAGGCATAACCTGTAATTTATTTATTGTGAAAGGAACGTACACCATTCCATTTAGGTGAGTTGCGTGTGACGTAAGAAATATTTTTAAAGTTTGAAGCTGGATTAAGGAAACACCTGCTACGTTTTGTAAATTAAAAGTTAATATAAACCTTCACTTAAGTTTTAGACATTGCTGCTTAATGAAAAAATATTACCAAAACCTCTTTACCAAGAATATTTGATGAAATATGTTTCTCTAAGAAAAATATTTGTATTTTTCAAAAGAAAAATATCCCTGCATATTTGAATATTTTTCCTTAATGGCGCGTTATGGAAAGACGCCATTTTCATAACTTAAATAGTACTCTTTAAGTGAAAATAAGGTTTTGAAAACGCATCAACAAAGGAAAATATTGTAATGTTGGAAAAGACAGAAAAAATGTACTAAAATATACACTGACATCGATAGCTGAAGAATTTCAATAAATATTCCCTTTATACATCATGATCTTTAATAATAATAATACTATAATATATATATATATATATATATATATATATATATATATATATATATATATATATATATATATTCCCCTTATATACAATCATAATACAATATCTTTACAAATACAAACATATATTTATTATAACAACATAATATAAGGCAAACTATTTCGCTAGCTGCAGTGCTGAAATCTTCAAGAACAAACTTATTCTAACATACATGACACACAACAAATATATATTTAGTATGCACTGTTTTCAAATCTATAAATCGTAGTTAGTTTATTTATATTTCTCTTTCCTTTAAATAATTAAATATACGTGGCTCATAATTTTATGACTGTTTTATAGTAAAGTTAAAATCACCTTAAATTAAAACAAACTTTCGTAATTAATTCTTGTATTTATAAACGTAAATGAAAATTTACATTGTATTTTCCTTGTTATGTTTACCATTTGCAACATCCTATAAAGATAATGCGCCGTTTCGGTCCCTAAATATCTAATTGTATGCAACCAACTCGACACAGCTCTTCTCGCGTAAGCACTTGAATAACGACCATATGTTGCAAAGTTTTGCCAAATTAATGACGACGTAATTAATAAACGCGATGTAATGACGTTATATGCATTGCACGTTCCCTGGAATAATTTGTTTCCGTTCCCTCAGGACTTTTAGCAAGTATTAAGGAAGACGTTGAATTATTCACCCTTATATACATTCACCGCGGGAAACGCTTAATATTTTGTTTTACTTAGAAAGTAAACACTGGAGGGGCAGAAAGAACACCCCTATTAGGGAAACTAATGAAAACGAAACAAAGTCTATCTTTTATTGACTAAGAGGACATAAAGCGCGAATTAACAAATTGAATGAGTTTTCAAATGTAGTGACTTCGTTCAGGAACTGAACGTTTTCTGACTAGAAACTTGTGAGATAGATTGTTTTAAACTGCAAAAATACAACTTACGTTTATTTATATAATTCCACAGGTGTAGGTATATACAGCGTGAGTCATACGTATGCTTTGATGAACTGGATATGCAACCCGCATCACAATATTTCGTAAATACGTTACATAGTTGTTCTAATTAATTTAACAGATACATTGTAAAACAAGTATTATAAACAAAAACTTTTAAAGCCAATTCCTATTTAGGCCAGCAAAAAAATTTTTTATTTTAGTTACTTTTTATTAAATAATTACAATAAATATAAATAAAGTAACATAACCTATGTGTTAAAACAGCTGTTCTACCGAATAACCTACAACATAAAATCAGCTGTTTTATGAGATCATATGTTATCATTTATTTGAAGGCAAATGGGACGAAATAACTATAGTGCATACCTTGCCCCTTTTGTGAGACGTTTTTCTCTCATATGAAACTAAAATTATTGTTTATTTAATAAAACATTGTTTTATTTAATTAATGCATTAATATTTGAAAAATTGTAATAACATGAAGTGTCATTAACTACAACTTAAAAAAATCTATTTAACTTGAATGGAAGAATAAAAAGTATTGTCATTAACTATTGAAATTTTAAGAAGACACACACACCACACACACACACACACCACACATACACACACACACACACACACACACACACACATACACACAAACACACACCCCCCCCACACACACACACACACAAACTCACACACAGAGTATAGTAATTTACTTTGTCAAAATTACTAAAAATAATAATTGTCTTGTGGTATTCATTAGTATACCTACCACTATATTTTATTACAAGACTTTATTGTCATATAATTTTTATTATACATACAGCTTGACCCATTCCCTGGCATGATCCCCAATTGCGGATTTGGTGCTTAAACAGAGTTAGGTAGGCAGCACTTACTTGTTAAGGCTTAACACCTGTATTGAGATATTCTCAGGTTCTTTGAGAATATGTTCATTCATTACAGTGGTAACAATGGTGTAATTTTGTAGCATTTGTATTGGGTTACACATCTTGATACAAGTAAGGAGCTTGCATATATTGTTATTTGTTTTCTTTATACACTTTCCAGTATGTAAACACTCTTTATATCATTCCACTTATATATATCATTGCGGTTAAAATTTGTATAACCCAGTAACATGGTAGGTTTCCTTATTTTTACCAACATTTACAAATTATGGACGTTCTGATAGTGATACCCATTTGGGGATCATGGCATATCCAGTGTATCTTACCTAGACCCATACAACGGTTTTTCTTCCGATTGCAGGCACGGCTGAACTGGAGTTCTTGAGTCTAAACCAACATAGTATAACATATGAATGATGAAGAATTTTTGGATTCTCTTGATAATGACAGTGAAATATTGTTCTATTTCCACCAGATAATGTTGATAATCCTTTTGACCTAGAGGAGATAGATTCAAATATTGTAGATGATACTATATCTCGTTTTCTTGAAACCTGAGTGTTTCGCTACTACGCCTACCATATTTTGAAGCAACTTATACGTGGGAACCTAGCAGATTTGGCTTCAAACAGTGGTTATGTTGTTGTGGAAAAACGAGCTACTGTTTCCTTGCCGAACTCTGTGAAGGAAAAGTACAGATACCCAATGCTAAAAAAACCTCTGTAGGATCATTCGTTATTATGTCCAACGTTTGTGAGCCTAATACTTTGTAAAATCATATTTTGTAAATTGACAACTATTTTACAAGTTTTGACTTGATAAAAAATCGTAACAAAAAGTAGTATTTGTGTCATAGGGACAGTAAGAGACAATAAAATGTACTATTGTCCTATCAAGTCAGATAACGAAATGAATACAGAGGGACGTGGTGCAAGTGACTTTCGTTTTGATGAAAAGAACAAGCATTTTGTCCCTACTTGGAAAAGGTTTTATCAAACCACAGTAAGCTGTGACTAGCTGGACAAAACTTGGTAAGGAGAAGATAAAAGTATCTCAAGCAAAGTTCTTTGCTACCTATAATAACTCCATGGGTGACGTTGATAAAATGGACTGTTTTTTAACAGGTACAGGATACAAACCAAAGCTAAAACCTGGTACTTTCCTATATTTTCCGATCTTATTCACATGACGGTGGCCGATGCTCACATTCTTTCTTGGATATCAGGGCAAAGATGTCAGGTGAACAATAGCTAGAACTTATCTAGCACTGACCTCTTTATCCAACCCAAAAAAACAATGGCAGACCTGTTTTACCAAATTCCTTCAACAAAAAAGTGTTTGAAAATTTAGTATTCGATCCTGCAGGAAATTACACTGAAAAAACAATCAAAGGAAAGCAACGAAAATGTGGAGTATACAAGACAAGCGTAAGGAAGCAATGCTCCAAGTCTAACGCTGGTCTCTATCTTGAATGTTTTCAGGTTTTGAATAAGAGACTTTAACGACTTATTGAACTAACACCACTTTTATCCTATAAATATAGTCTTTTGTTTGTAAAATATACACTTTTTATGTGTTACATATAGTGTTTTCTTTGTAAAACAATAATAATAATTGACTCGACTCCATCTTCAAATAATTTTCACCCGTATATGCCATGACCCCCATTTGGGACTTATATATAAAACAAGTCTAAAACAGCAAAATTTGAAATTTTAAAAATATTTGTTAGGTGATTCTTGTTCTAGAAACCCAAGTGTTTAAAATGAAAACAAAATCGTTTTTAAAATGCGTCAGGTAATAGGTTAATAATGCAGTCTAAATGTTTTCTACAGCATAAACTGAGCTTTATATGTTATATTTCATATATATATATATATATATATATATATATATACATATATATATATATATATATATATATATATATATATATATATATATATATATATATATGTATTATTCGAACACTCTCCGTTGTTGATATTCTGGCTGAATTGTTATCTGAAATTTTGCATAACTCTACGAGTTCCAAAACTAGAGGAACGTTTTATTTTACTTGGGAACATGTGACGTTGCAGCATGTCAGTCGCCTGCACTGGGAAATACTTTTACAGACGTGCCATTTCTTTGGGTTGGGATGTTTGTACACTACGTCCGCGCGATTTCACACCCTAGGATGTTGTCCTCTGGAGCTCACGTTTAAAGTGTACCAAAACCGTCCTCAAACTTTAGAAGCGATACCTCTAGAATTCAAAGGAATCCTACCCGACATGATTTGTAGAAAGGAAGGCGCGTTTTGAGATATGTATTGTTTACACTTTGATATTGCATATCGGCAAACGGGACTATGAGAGCTTGGAACGGCACTAGAAATAAATATGTTCTATCTTTTTACTCATTTTACTGACGTTTTATCCCTGATTCTACTTCTACTGAAGCAATATTTGAGTTACAAATTTGGGGAACTGCTAGTCACAACTTCTGACACGAGTACTTGCTTAATCTTCACAAGTTGGAAAGGGCTTAGGTAATTAAAAAAAAGGTTTATGTAAGTTAAAGACTGTAAATTATGGTTTAATATTAGATTCATAAACGTTTATCTCTTGAAAAGGATTTTCTGTTAGAAAATCAAATCGTAGAGTGTAATTGCAGTAGAATGAATTGGTTTTTTAATTTTTATTAGCCTAATACACAATAAATAATATTTATTACATAAAAAAGTATGTATTTCAGTATTTAATAACAGGTTGTGCAATGTTTCACTTTTTAAGATTTCTAAAACTTTTCGAAGTACTTTTCGATAAAATTTCGTTAGCTCTTTGTTAAAACTTAGTTTTAACAAATCAAATTAAAAGCTTTGTGTTTCTATTTCGTTATTACGTTTAAATAATTTTAAATGGATAACTATGTAAATAGTAAACTATTAAACTGTAAACAACTGTTGTTTGCAAAATAAATGAATTTTATTGCGAGTTCCTTCAGAAATGTATCCACCGCTGGAGATTTGACGGCAATGGAAGGCTGTGTCGATTTATATTCAGCGAAGGAATTCGATTTAAAGGGATGAGTCGAAGGGAAAGTTTAAGGTGTTTACTGTTGCGCAACTTATAGAATGGCCGGAAACTTCGCGCACGGAAATACAGATCGAATCTTGCCGAAGTCCCGTGATGTTGATAACATCAGAACTCACGCCCTGTGTAGCTCAAAGAATTCTAACTAAGAAAAGGGGAATGGAAAGGAAATTAAATTAGTATTGCTACGAAATGGACGGGTAAATTTTGTACTTGTAAAACCATAACTTCTTCTAAATAGCAACCAATTCAGTTATGCAATTAGTTTCCAGTAATAGAATTGCTTATGGATAGTGTCTTGAGGTTGTCTGTTTATGAGAT
The DNA here is from genome assembly GCA_036971475.1 of Prosapia bicincta. Taxonomy (NCBI): domain Eukaryota; kingdom Metazoa; phylum Arthropoda; class Insecta; order Hemiptera; family Cercopidae; genus Prosapia; species Prosapia bicincta. The sequence continues at coordinate 164,780,272 of JBAIZL010000004.1, forward strand.
AGTTTGAGTTTCCAATATGCTTTTGAATATACTAAAACTGTCTGCATGTAATTTACTTTTTGGGCAGTTTTTCAACTACGTTTTTACGGTTTTTAATTCATTGTCAAAATATGTAAAATAGAATAATTTCTAGTATTTAAAAAGTGGCTGTTCTCATTAATATTAGTCTATTTATATTTGTATGGAAATAAAATACTATTTTAAAATTAAAGTGTTTTTATGTTTCTAAATTTATTTTTTTAAATATAACTTTATTTTTATGTGTAACAAAATTAATTTTCAGTGATTTATTAATGCATATTTAGTAATTGTTATTGTTTTTCAATAATTTAAACTAATTTTATTAGTTACAAAAAATTGTCATATACCATTTAATTGCATTTCAACACACACACTGTCGCGGCCAAACCTTATGCACTCTCTCAGGGAGAGAATCCCCGATTTTCACGTACCACCCCCTACCAACAACGTAACCACATTTACGCGTTTTTCACGTATGCTGTACTTTGTGATGATGGACACTGTGGGGACGAAATGCGCCAGTTCAACCGCGGTCAAAAGATGATCCCAACCGTCTCACCATATCGTGGTACCTGTGGTGTGTCGAGCGTAATCTGCCAGTGGATAAATTCCTGGCCTTTGTTTAAAACGCCAACCAACATGTTCAAACTCATTTATGTGATAATTTGTACTTTATAAATTTCTGTTTGACTGTAAATTTATCTATTACCTTTCTATTTCAAGACTATTTCTTAAAGAATCATTTTGCTAGTTTAATTGAATAATTTAATTTTACTGTTGTTGTTGGTTGGAAAAATTTCAGAAATTTTATTATTTCATTTACCACAGAGTAGTTATAATCATTTTAATCGTGTTTTGTTTTACCTTGTTTTAATTCAACGAAAATTAAAACATAAGTAATTAAAATTGGCTTCCCTTTAATATTTTACAATTCTCATTTAAATTCAGTCGAATTTTTGTTATTTATTTTAATATTAATAAACAGTTCTTTAAACATGAAATACACTTAATTGGTTTAAAAAGTTCAGAATGTTCATGTAATCTTTTCATAGAGTTCAACAATTGATTTGATAATAGTATTATTTAACTACCTCTACATTTTTGAGAGCAATTTGTTTTTTTTTAGTTAAAATGACACAATAAATTTACATACACATTTAAATACAACAGAAGAATAATTTATAATGATTCATTCTATTTTATGTCATATAATCAATTGTAGAAGTAACAGGCAAGATTACTTCCTAGTCTCTTGTGTTTAAATTATATTTGTGCTCCCAAACAGAAATCTGAAGGCTTTTAGGACCAATTTTACTGGATATAGGGCCTACCTCTTTTCAGTTATTGGATGCTATACGTTTAACATATGATATATGGACTTAGAAAAAGTCATATTAACTTAATTTAAAAAATCATTTATTCTTGATTTTCTTTATGGATTTCTTATTTTTTTACTGATATTGACTTTAAATAAAATTTGTTACTATTCATTTTGAATATATATAGTGCTTTGACTTTGTTTAATGGTAACTTGTTATAACCGGATGTAATTTTAATCGTTTGATTTCAGAACTTGCATACTATATTTGAACAATTTATATTTCATTACAACCTCTTGTAATTCTATTTAAAAAGGTGACATTTGCTTATATAATTTTTAATTATTAATTTTCAATAAGTGATTATGTTTTTATTTAAGGAAATTTAAAACTATGATTTTAAGAAATTTACTAAATTTAATAAATGAATAATAGCTATTAAAATTCAGCCTTGTCCCGAAAACGTTAGTAGATCGCGCCCTAGACTAGCACAGCCACCCCTAAACTCGGCCGCTACGTAACCTAGGACTATAGGGGTAGTTTTGGATGATGCTCAAGGTCATCCTGCCCATGACCCCAGACCAAGGGGTGGTTTCGACCACGTCCAGAGGGGTAGGGGGTAGTTTTTCGAAAAAAAAAAAAAAAATCGGCCGCTACGTAACCTAGGACTATAGGGGTAGTTTAGGATGATGCACGAGGTCATCTCGACCCCGACCCCAGACCCGGGGGTGGTTTCGACCACGTCTAGAGGGGTGGGGGTAGTTTTTCGAAAAAAAATAAATTCCAGCCAACTAACCTAAGCTAGCCAAAATGGATCAAACCTAACCTAACCTACGTGTAGGGGGTGACCTCAGCTACGTTCAGGACCTTCCCCGGCGGATGCTCCGGGGGTGGATTGGGGGTGGGGGGTAGTTTTCGAAAAAATTTTGGAAAATCGTGTCTTGACCGATAGGGTATGTCTAGAGTGTATTATTGCGTCGGTAGGGGTAGTTTCACCTAGGGGTAGTTTTTGAATAAAATATGAAATTGCCGAAAATCGATCGGTTGGATCAACAGACAGTACGGGATACGTGTAGAGTCCATTACGGGCTGCTGCGGGGGCGGTTTACCTAGGGGTAGTTTTTACAAAAAATATGAAAATGCCGAAAATCGACCGGTTTGATCGAATGGCTGTACGGGATATCTCTAGAGTCCAATAAGGAACGCTGAGGGGGCGGTTTCGCCTGTGGGTTATCCTCAGATTGCCAAAAATATTCAGCGGAATAGCTTGGGTGGTGGGGGTAACTTTGGAAAGATTTAATGGTTATCTGATGACGTATCAGCGCCCGAGCGAATCCAGGTAAGTAGTAGGCTCACCCTAACTATAGTGGTATACCCCAAATGAATCGGGTGATGAGGGGCCCGGGGGTGAACGATTGCCAAACTCAAAATTTGTCTATCCTACTAAATTAATAAACAATACACTCAGCCTTTAAGTAAAGCTACACAAGAGCAAGGCTAGGATGGTTGCTATATCAACTACCAAGAGAAATACCTCCACCAAGTCTTAGGTAAAGCTATCTGTGGAGCAAGGCCTAAGGTAAAGCCATCCCCTAGGCCGATCCTTAGGTAAAGCCAGCCAGGAGCCAGGCCTTAGGTAAAACTAACACGGAGCACGGTCTCGGTTAAAGCCAATCCGAAGCCTTGCCCAAGGTAACCCCAGGAACCAGACCTCCGGTAAAGCTACCACGGAGTCGGAGCTTAGGTAAAGCTACCACGGAGTTAGACCATAGGTAAAGCAAACACGGAGCAAGGACTCAGGTAAAAGCTATCCCGAAGCCACACCCTAGGTAAAGTAACCCTGGAACGAGAAATCCGGTAAAGCTACCACAGAGTCGGTACCTGGGTAAAGCTACCATGGAGTTAGACCATAGGTAAAGCAAACACGGAGCAAGGACTTAGGTAAAAGCCATCTCGAAGCCAGCCCATAGGTAAAGTAACCCAGGAATCGTACATTAAGTAGGGGTGGTTATCAAATAATATATGAAATTGTCAAAAACCGATCGGTTAGATAAAACTACCAACAATTATACACCGAGTGCAAATAGTCAACAAGTTGAATCGACCAATCACATTGCAGGGGCCCGGTGGGCCTACGCAAACGGTCTCAGTAAGACGTGAAGGCCCATATACCATGCTAAACCAATATATATGATAGCCCACATAATGTGTTAAACAAATAAGCAAGCCTACATACATACTATGCTAGGCCAACATACTATGTCTGTAAACCACGGGCCAAAACCTTCATGACCTGAGCTATTTTCACCTCCTCTATCAGGTTGATCCTGGCAACCGTCTAATATGGGAGGTACATCTACCAATGCATAACCTATCAAGCCCACGTAAAGATTTATGACGTATCGGCGACCGAGCGACTCAGGTATTAGACCCACCCTAACTAGAGTGTTCTACCCCTAAATGATATGGCTGATGCGGGGCAAGGGGTTATGATTGCTAAACTCAAAATTTGTCTATGCTACAAAATAATAAACAAAGCAATAAAGCACCGTCGTTTCAGGGAATACGCTTGACCGTGTGCCTGACATGTACAGACTTGCAGCGATAACGCATTATCTAAAAACCGCAACGGCTGCCGGCGACCGCTATAGCAGGCATAAAAACCCGCAAGGCTGAGTCTTTGTGAATCTAGGCACGTGTTTATGTTTTGATTACTGTATCAAATTACTGTGTATTGTCGGCATACCAAGGCCTACATATATATAATCAGAAATCAGTGTAAATAATCAAATAGCCTCAATGGACATCTCCTATAGCTGTAAATGTATCTAGATATAAAGGTATATATGGAGAAACACTAATAATGAGGCCTATCACAAAACGTGAATAAATATATGTTATAAAACGATGCTAAGTCAACATGCAAGCTATCATACATGGGCGTATATACCACGTTAAGCCTACATACATGATAGTACACATAATGTGTTAAACAAACATGCGTGTAAACCTGCATACATACTATACCAAGCCGACTTACATGAATCCCTAAATGTGCCCACTATGTCGGTAAACCACTGGCCAAAGCCTATATGATCTGAGCTAGTTTCACCTCGTCTATCAGGTAGAGCCAGGCAATCGAATAATACGGGAAGTACTATATGGTATAGCTAACAATGCATAACCTATCACGCCCATGACGGTCAACAAATATTACAATATAATTTAAAAAAGTTACGCAACCTATATACATACAATGCTAACCAATATAGGCATATATACTATGTTAAACCAGCATGCAACATACTCTAAATAGCCATATATACGCTGTTAAACCAATATGCAGGTTAACCTATATACATCCTGTATTAGGCAAATATCCCCGTTACCCGCATAGGCCTATGTTAAGCCAGGATGAATGATAGCTTATATAGTGTGTTAAACAAATATGCTTGTAAACCTACATAAATAATATGCTAAGCCTACATACTGTGCTAAACAGATATGCGTGTAAACCTACATAAATACCATGCTAACCAGCATGGTTGCTATCCCACATAAGCTTATATACTATGTTAAACCAGCATGCAATATACTCTAAATAGCCATATATACGCTGTTAAACAAATATGCGTGTAAACCCACATAAATATGCCAAGCCAATATCCGTGCTATAATAGATAGGCGTATATACTATGTTAGGCCTACATACTGCGTTAAACAAACATGTATGTAAGCCGACAAGGGCCTACAAATTATATCCAATGCATAGTTTAGCTAAAGGGCTATCACACACTATCCTAAAAGCGGCCCGCAAATTACCACATAATACCTGATACATAGCTTGGCTAATCATTAACACATAGTATGACCCAACACATAATATCCGGTGCATAACCTCGCTAAATAAGCATAAACCCCCCAAAATTGGCTTATCAATTATGTATGGTCTAGATATAGTCACACATGTCATTTCAAAAGTCAGCCGGAAAGAAACACTACCCTGGTATATAATATGTTAAACCAGCATGCAATATACTCTAAATAGCCGTATATACGCTGTTAAACAAATATGCGTGTAAACCGAATAAATACTATGGTAAGCCAACACGCATGCTATCATAGATAGACGTATATACTATGTTAGGCCTACATACCGCGTTAAACAAACATGTGTGTAAGCCTGCATAGATATTATGCTAAGAAGACACGGGCCCACAAAGTATATCCAGTGTATAGTTTAGCTAATGGTTATCACACAGTAGCCTGACTACAACTTGCCCACATAATACCCGACACATAGCTAGACTAATCATTAACACATAGTATCCGATGCATAGCCCGACGATGGGTTAACATATAGTATCCGATAAGTAGCTTGAGAATGCCCCAACACATAATATCCGGTGCATAGCCTCGCTAATGGTTAGCACATAGTAGCCGATGCTGAGCCTGGCTATGGAATATCACATATTATCTGATGTGTAGCCTGACTAATGGTTAACACAGCTAGGCTAATGATTAACATAAAGTATCCAATGCATGGCTTGGGTAATGTATATAGTTAGCCTACATTCTGTGTTATCTGTGTAAACTCACATACTATGCTAAGCCGGTTATCCATAGACACAAATCTATGGTGATGCAAGAGTAACCAGCACCCTGACAACAGATACCTAGCATGATCATAGCCTACATTGCCTGATAACAGATACCTAGCCTGACCATAGCCTACATAGCTAGACAAAAGATACATAACTAGACAATAGATACCTAGCCTGACAACAGACACCAATCCTGGAATCAAATACATAGCCCGACAAACGATGCATAGCCCGACAAGGGCTAGCACATAGTATCCGAGGTATAGAATGACTAACGGTTAACACATGGTATCCAAAGCATAACTAGGCTAGTGAATAACTAATGGTTAGTTTGACTATGGTTAACACACACACAGTGTCCGATGCATAGCTTAGCTAATGGATAACACATAGTAACCTATGCCTAGCCTGACTAGGGCTAACACATAGTATCCGATGAATGGCTTGACTAAGGCCAACACACAGTATCCGATGCACAACCTAGGATCGAATATGACGTCATCCAGGGCGGAGATGGTGGCTATGTTGATACCGTGATGGCCAGTGTAGGCTAGATCAAATAACCAACGTTTCAACCAAACTACACTGTCTTCCGCTAAGTTTAACCAACCAACATACGCGAAGTTCAAACGAACAGCATTTACACCAAGTTCAAATAGGCTATGGCGGCTATGCCCAGATCAACGTATCAGCTATTCAACGTTGAAAAACTTACGCTAATCAACCAACATCCACACCGAGGTCAATTGGTTAGTGAAGGCACCAACAAAAGCTTTAAGCCTTAGACATAATTATAGCTATCAACGCATACCAAAATAGCTATGCAGAAACCGTCAAGGCCATTACACATATTGTCCAGGTATGTTCTCCATCAAACCGAGACTTTAGACACCATCTCTGTAAAACAGCTAACAAATTATACTCTACCACAATAGGTATGTCAAAACTGTTACCGGCTCATAATCTAAGACAGTGGTTACGTAACGCCCTTTATCAATTTAAGACCTTAAGAGATATCTTCGTAAAGACAGCTACCAATCCTTACTATATCACAATAGTTACGTTAGAGCTACCGCTGCTCACCCTCCCATAATAGCTACGTACAGACGGTTAATATTGTATAACCTATCACAAGACTTATGTAAAAACAGCTAGGCATAACCTGTCACACAATAACTGCGTAAAGGCAGCTAACAAGACCTACCCCATTAAAATAGCTGCGAAAAGATAACATCCAATACATACCCTATCATATTAGCTATGTAAAGACAATAAATGCGTAAAGGCAGCTAACAATGCCTACCCCATTAAAATAGCTACGAAAAGATAACGGCCAATACATACCCTATCATAATAGCTGTGTAAAGACAATTAAAGATGCATAGGCTAACTCAGTAATGATTGCTATTAAATAATGAACCATCACACTAGCCTCGTAAAGACAGCTACCAACATTACAATAGCTACGTAAAAACAGTTATCGATCCGTGACCAAGATAATACTTACGTAAGATCTATATCAGTGCTAAGACAATAGCTCCGTAAGGAAAACCTACCACTTCATGAACTACGACAACAGCAAGGTGTGGACGGCTACCAATACATTACTTATCACAGCTACCAACACATAACTCGTCACACTAGCTAAGTAAATAGCGCTACGATTGAATAACCTATCACACAGGCTAATTGAGGGTCACTAACTAGACCATCACAATATCTCTGTACATGGCAGACGGCGTGATGATCCTCATCTTTATCGCACACCTAACAGTAGGTTAGGTTAGAAGCACTCTGGCTAGCTTAGGTTAGTGGGTTGAAAATAATTTTTTCTAAAAACTACCCCTCTAGACGTGGTTGAACACCCAACAGTAGGTTAGGTTAGAAGCACTCTGGCTAGCTTAGGTTAGTGGGTTGAAAATAATTTTTCCTAAAAACTACCCCTCTAGACGTGGTTGAACCCTCCCCAAGGCTACGATCAAGGTCACATCGACCGCCTGCATCATCCAAAACCACCCCTAACTTCTAAAACCACAGGTTAGTGATGCCCGTGATGGAGATACGACCAACCTTTGAAAGTTAGGGGTGGTTTTGGATGATGCAGGCGGTCGATGTGACCTTGATCGTAGCCTTGGGGAGGGTTCAACCACGTCTAGAGGGGTAGTTTTTAGGAAAAATTATTTTCAACCCACTAACCTAAGCTAGCCAGAGTGCTTCTAACCTAACCTACTGTTGGGTGTTCAACCACGTCTAGAGGGGTAGTTTTTAGAAAAAATTATTTTCAACCCACTAACCTAAGCTAGCCAGAGTGCTTCTAACCTAACCTACTGTTAGGTGTGCGATAAAGATGAGGATCATCACGCCGTCTGCCATGTACAGAGATATTGTGATGGTCTAGTTAGTGACCCTCAATTAGCCTGTGTGATAGGTTATTCAATCGTAGCGCTATTTACTTAGCTAGTGTGACGAGTTATGTGTTGGTAGCTGTGATAAGTAATGTATTGGTAGCCGTCCACACCTTGCTGTTGTCGTAGTTCATGAAGTGGTAGGTTTTCCTTACGGAGCTATTGTCTTAGCACTGATATAGATCTTACGTAAGTATTATCTTGGTCACGGATCGATAACTGTTTTTACGTAGCTATTGTAATGTTGGTAGCTGTCTTTACGAGGCTAGTGTGATGGTTCATTATTTAATAGCAATCATTACTGAGTTAGCCTATGCATCTTTAATTGTCTTTACACAGCTATTATGATAGGGTATGTATTGGCCGTTATCTTTTCGTAGCTATTTTAATGGGGTAGGCATTGTTAGCTGCCTTTACGCATTTATTGTCTTTACATAGCTAATATGATAGGGTATGTATTGGATGTTATCTTTTCGCAGCTATTTTAATGGGGTAGGTCTTGTTAGCTGCCTTTACGCAGTTATTGTGTGACAGGTTATGCCTAGCTGTTTTTACATAAGTCTTGTGATAGGTTATACAATATTAACCGTCTGTACGTAGCTATTATGGGAGGGTGAGCAGCGGTAGCTCTAACGTAACTATTGTGATATAGTAAGGATTGGTAGCTGTCTTTACGAAGATATCTCTTAAGGTCTTAAATTGATAAAGGGCGTTACGTAACCACTGTCTTAGATTATGAGCCGGTAACAGTTTTGACATACCTATTGTGGTAGAGTATAATTTGTTAGCTGTTTTACAGAGATGGTGTCTAAAGTCTCGGTTTGATGGAGAACATACCTGGACAATATGTGTAATGGCCTTGACGGTTTCTGCATAGCTATTTTGGTATGCGTTGATAGCTATAATTATGTCTAAGGCTTAAAGCTTTTGTTGGTGCCTTCACTAACCAATTGACCTCGGTGTGGATGTTGGTTGATTAGCGTAAGTTTTTCAACGTTGAATAGCTGATACGTTGATCTGGGCATAGCCGCCATAGCCTATTTGAACTTGGTGTAAATGCTGTTCGTTTGAACTTCGCGTATGTTGGTTGGTTAAACTTAGCGGAAGACAGTGTAGTTTGGTTGAAACGTTGGTTATTTGATCTAGCCTACACTGGCCATCACGGTATCAACATAGCCACCATCTCCGCCCTGGATGACGTCATATTCGATCCTAGGTTGTGCATCGGATACTGTGTGTTGGCCTTAGTCAAGCCATTCATCGGATACTATGTGTTAGCCCTAGTCAGGCTAGGCATAGGTTACTATGTGTTATCCATTAGCTAAGCTATGCATCGGACACTGTGTGTGTGTTAACCATAGTCAAACTAACCATTAGTTATTCACTAGCCTAGTTATGCTTTGGATACCATGTGTTAACCGTTAGTCATTCTATACCTCGGATACTATGTGCTAGCCCTTGTCGGGCTATGCATCGTTTGTCGGGCTATGTATTTGATTCCAGGATTGGTGTCTGTTGTCAGGCTAGGTATCTATTGTCTAGTTATGTATCTTTTGTCTAGCTATGTAGGCTATGGTCAGGCTAGGTATCTGTTATCAGGCAATGTAGGCTATGATCATGCTAGGTATCTGTTGTCAGGGTGCTGGTTACTCTTGCATCACCATAGATTTGTGTCTATGGATAACCGGCTTAGCATAGTATGTGAGTTTACACAGATAACACAGAATGTAGGCTAACTATATACATTACCCAAGCCATGCATTGGATACTTTATGTTAATCATTAGCCTAGCTGTGTTAACCATTAGTCAGGCTACACATCAGATAATATGTGATATTCCATAGCCAGGCTCAGCATCGGCTACTATGTGCTAACCATTAGCGAGGCTATGCACCGGATATTATGTGTTGGGGCATTCTCAAGCTACTTATCGGATACTATATGTTAACCCATCGTCGGGCTATGCATCGGATACTATGTGTTAATGATTAGTCTAGCTATGTGTCGGGTATTATGTGGGCAAGTTGTAGTCAGGCTACTGTGTGATAACCATTAGCTAAACTATACACTGGATATACTTTGTGGGCCCGTGTCTTCTTAGCATAATATCTATGCAGGCTTACACACATGTTTGTTTAACGCGGTATGTAGGCCTAACATAGTATATACGTCTATCTATGATAGCATGCGTGTTGGCTTACCATAGTATTTATTCGGTTTACACGCATATTTGTTTAACAGCGTATATACGGCTATTTAGAGTATATTGCATGCTGGTTTAACATATTATATACCAGGGTAGTGTTTCTTTCCGGCTGACTTTTGAAATGACATGTGTGACTATATCTAGACCATACATAATTGATAAGCCAATTTTGGGGGGTTTATGCTTATTTAGCGAGGTTATGCACCGGATATTATGTGTTGGGTCATACTATGTGTTAATGATTAGCCAAGCTATGTATCAGGTATTATGTGGTAATTTGCGGGCCGCTTTTAGGATAGTGTGTGATAGCCCTTTAGCTAAACTATGCATTGGATATAATTTGTAGGCCCTTGTCGGCTTACATACATGTTTGTTTAACGCAGTATGTAGGCCTAACATAGTATATACGCCTATCTATTATAGCACGGATATTGGCTTGGCATATTTATGTGGGTTTACACGCATATTTGTTTAACAGCGTATATATGGCTATTTAGAGTATATTGCATGCTGGTTTAACATAGTATATAAGCTTATGTGGGATAGCAACCATGCTGGTTAGCATGGTATTTATGTAGGTTTACACGCATATCTGTTTAGCACAGTATGTAGGCTTAGCATATTATTTATGTAGGTTTACAAGCATATTTGTTTAACACACTATATAAGCTATCATTCATCCTGGCTTAACATAGGCCTATGCGGGTAACGGGGATATTTGCCTAATACAGGATGTATATAGGTTAACCTGCATATTGGTTTAACAGCGTATATATGGCTATTTAGAGTATGTTGCATGCTGGTTTAACATAGTATATATGCCTATATTGGTTAGCATTGTATGTATATAGGTTGCGTAACTTTTTTAAATTATATTGTAATATTTGTTGACCGTCATGGGCGTGATAGGTTATGCATTGTTAGCTATACCATATAGTACTTCCCGTATTATTCGATTGCCTGGCTCTACCTGATAGACGAGGTGAAACTAGCTCAGATCATATAGGCTTTGGCCAGTGGTTTACCGACATAGTGGGCACATTTAGGGATTCATGTAAGTCGGCTTGGTATAGTATGTATGCAGGTTTACACGCATGTTTGTTTAACACATTATGTGTACTATCATGTATGTAGGCTTAACGTGGTATATACGCCCATGTATGATAGCTTGCATGTTGACTTAGCATCGTTTTATAACATATATTTATTCACGTTTTGTGATAGGCCTCATTATTAGTGTTTCTCCATATATACCTTTATATCTAGATACATTTACAGCTATAGGAGATGTCCATTGAGGCTATTTGATTATTTACACTGATTTCTGATTATATATATGTAGGCCTTGGTATGCCGACAATACACAGTAATTTGATACAGTAATCAAAACATAAACACGTGCCTAGATTCACAAAGACTCAGCCTTGCGGGTTTTTATGCCTGCTATAGCGGTCGCCGGCAGCCGTTGCGGTTTTTAGATAATGCGTTATCGCTGCAAGTCTGTACATGTCAGGCACACGGTCAAGCGTATTCCCTGAAACGACGGTGCTTTATTGCTTTGTTTATTATTTTGTAGCATAGACAAATTTTGAGTTTAGCAATCATAACCCCTTGCCCCGCATCAGCCATATCATTTAGGGGTAGAACACTCTAGTTAGGGTGGGTCTAATACCTGAGTCGCTCGGTCGCCGATACGTCATAAATCTTTACGTGGGCTTGATAGGTTATGCATTGGTAGATGTACCTCCCATATTAGACGGTTGCCAGGATCAACCTGATAGAGGAGGTGAAAATAGCTCAGGTCATGAAGGTTTTGGCCCGTGGTTTACAGACATAGTATGTTGGCCTAGCATAGTATGTATGTAGGCTTGCTTATTTGTTTAACACATTATGTGGGCTATCATATATATTGGTTTAGCATGGTATATGGGCCTTCACGTCTTACTGAGACCGTTTGCGTAGGCCCACCGGGCCCCTGCAATGTGATTGGTCGATTCAACTTGTTGACTATTTGCACTCGGTGTATAATTGTTGGTAGTTTTATCTAACCGATCGGTTTTTGACAATTTCATATATTATTTGATAACCACCCCTACTTAATGTACGATTCCTGGGTTACTTTACCTATGGGCTGGCTTCGAGATGGCTTTTACCTAAGTCCTTGCTCCGTGTTTGCTTTACCTATGGTCTAACTCCATGGTAGCTTTACCCAGGTACCGACTCTGTGGTAGCTTTACCGGATTTCTCGTTCCAGGGTTACTTTACCTAGGGTGTGGCTTCGGGATAGCTTTTACCTGAGTCCTTGCTCCGTGTTTGCTTTACCTATGGTCTAACTCCGTGGTAGCTTTACCTAAGCTCCGACTCCGTGGTAGCTTTACCGGAGGTCTGGTTCCTGGGGTTACCTTGGGCAAGGCTTCGGATTGGCTTTAACCGAGACCGTGCTCCGTGTTAGTTTTACCTAAGGCCTGGCTCCTGGCTGGCTTTACCTAAGGATCGGCCTAGGGGATGGCTTTACCTTAGGCCTTGCTCCACAGATAGCTTTACCTAAGACTTGGTGGAGGTATTTCTCTTGGTAGTTGATATAGCAACCATCCTAGCCTTGCTCTTGTGTAGCTTTACTTAAAGGCTGAGTGTATTGTTTATTAATTTAGTAGGATAGACAAATTTTGAGTTTGGCAATCGTTCACCCCCGGGCCCCTCATCACCCGATTCATTTGGGGTATACCACTATAGTTAGGGTGAGCCTACTACTTACCTGGATTCGCTCGGGCGCTGATACGTCATCAGATAACCATTAAATCTTTCCAAAGTTACCCCCACCACCCAAGCTATTCCGCTGAATATTTTTGGCAATCTGAGGATAACCCACAGGCGAAACCGCCCCCTCAGCGTTCCTTATTGGACTCTAGAGATATCCCGTACAGCCATTCGATCAAACCGGTCGATTTTCGGCATTTTCATATTTTTTGTAAAAACTACCCCTAGGTAAACCGCCCCCGCAGCAGCCCGTAATGGACTCTACACGTATCCCGTACTGTCTGTTAATCCAACCGATCGATTTTCGGCAATTTCATATTTTATTCAAAAACTACCCCTAGGTGAAACTACCCCTACCGACGCAATAATACACTCTAGACATACCCTATCGGTCAAGACACGATTTTCCAAAATTTTTTCGAAAACTACCCCCCACCCCCAATCCACCCCCGGAGCATCCGCCGGGGAAGGTCCTGAACGTAGCTGAGGTCACCCCCTACACGTAGGTTAGGTTAGGTTTGATCCATTTTGGCTAGCTTAGGTTAGTTGGCTGGAATTTATTTTTTTTCGAAAAACTACCCCCACCCCTCTAGACGTGGTCGAAACCACCCCCGGGTCTGGGGTCGGGGTCGAGATGACCTCGTGCATCATCCTAAACTACCCCTATAGTCCTAGGTTACGTAGCGGCCGATTTTTTTTTTTTTTTTTCGAAAAACTACCCCCTACCCCTCTGGACGTGGTCGAAACCACCCCTTGGTCTGGGGTCATGGGCAGGATGACCTTGAGCATCATCCAAAACTACCCCTATAGTCCTAGGTTACGTAGCGGCCGAGTTTAGGGGTGGCTGTGCTAGTCTAGGGCGCGATCTACTAACGTTCACTGGGATCACTCCTTTTCTCCCTCCGGATTTTCCTGTAGTCTTGGATCTCGTAGCAATCGCCACTGATTGGTTTTAGAGCGTCTTTAATACTTTTTATAAATTTTTTACATCGTGATAAAGTACAAATTCGACATTGCGGGCGCTCGAAAGCAGACCATCCCCACGTCCATCTTAGGCTAGGTTTTCCTCTCAGCCACCGAAAAGCATCCTGGAACCGTCGTCTTGGTCTCTTACGACAGCTGATTTGCGACTCCCCTGCTATCGGTCCACCGCCTCTACTCCGCTACACGGTTTATTGGCTTATTAAAACTTTATCATGATTTGGAAAATATTGTCCTAATGAAACTTTTTTGGAAGATTTGTGCTCGTGTTTTAGCTGATGCTTGAAAATGTCACATATTTTTTTAACAGCGTGGTCTTTTCCACACTTTAAGGTTTGCTTACTAAGTTGGATCACAGTTTTAGCTTATTCCGATCGTAAGCTGCGCTTTAACGGCACTCGAAACTGTTTTCTCACGCATTTGACACTTTTATAATTTTTTATAACACTTCTCACGCATTTACTAAACTATTTATTAATTAACATTCTTTTTATTAAATAAATTTGTTAATAAATTTTATTTTACTATATTAGGTTTTTATTGGTTTTTAAAAATTTTCCTAACTTTTGGTGGTTTTTTACTTTTATTTTCTGACTTAATTTTTTCTGATTTAGTTTTACATAAATAACAAAAATTTATTTAATTTTAGTTTTATATTTTAGAAGAAAATATTAATTCTTTCCTAGTTGCTCGGTTTTTATGAACAAAATCGACCCTTTGGACCGGCCTTGTTTATATGCTTGCCCGATTCAGTGCATAACAGCGGTTTCACTTTTAAACTTTTAAAAACAATATTTTTAAAAGATTTTGTTTAAGTGCAACATCTTCAAATTTGAGACGGTTTTAGTCATCTCAAAACACACACACACGCACATGCACAGACACACACACACACACACACAATCTGCAACGAGCCCGCTCACCACCTCACCACCAGGTCCTCCACATCATACGCTTACTTACCCAGCCGTCAACCCTTTCGTTGACCAGCTCTATAGCGCATGTACAGCACCGCGCGCCCGCTGCAGAGCAAGAATTTTGAAACGAGCCGTTCGTAGTCAAAGCTACGAACGCTGTGCAGTGCTCGCCAAAATCTGCCAGAGAACAAGTCACTGGACTTAAAGAACAAAAAACCTAACTTGCTGAGGATTTTACCCTTAACGGGTGAGTCATCCCGGGGAAGCAGTTCTTTTGAAAGACATATAATCGGCGAAATGACCATATCGATTGTAGGAGAGTGTAAGAAACTTGTTTAAAAGAATACTCAGTTTGTTTGCAAGTTAGTTAAATAATATTTATTTTTTAATTTTAAAATCTAATAATTTAAATATGCATAGCACAGTATGCATTTCTTTAACCTTGAATTACATTTGTGTTGTATCTTGCTAATTTTAAGAAAACATAATATTTGTTTATTCTATTTGAAATTTAACATTTACCTAAGATTTTACAATTTTTGTTTATTAACTATCGGATTATAAAAAAGCGTATTGTTTGTTAACATTAAACCCTTTCAACCTGAAATTTGGTTGTTATCTTCAATTTAAATATCTCTTTTTCCTTAAGTGAATATTTAAACATTTGATTGCTTGACCTTATTTTATTTCAAAATCCCTGGTTATGTAACCTTGAAAATTTAATTGTCAATGTTTGTTTATGTTTACTTGGATTTTTAATTTAAAGTTATTTGCTACATTCTACAAATTTTCGTTTTAACCCTTTTGTTTCTGGCAAAGCTTTACCCTTCAGTACACTCCGAAAGCTCCCTAACCTTTACATTTTGTTCAACTAGTTAAAATCTCTTAAAATATAACTTATTTATAGCAACATTCTATATAGCCATGTCTGTGTTAAACTTTTTCCTATATCTCTATTAACTTTAATTGACCTTTCAAAGTAATTTTCTACATCCTTTTATATGTATAATTAATTTTACCAAACAACCTTAAAACAATTTCATAAATTACATTATTTATATACCTAAAAAATGTCAAAGCACATACTGAACAAGAAATTATATCTATAAACATATAGATATATCTACCAAAAGATATCCAAACTACAAATTATATTTAATAAAAACTGTTAAAACATCTGCTGAGTGAAGACAAACATTTACTGAATGGAAATTACAACATTTATTACATATTTTAATTAAAACATTTACTGAAACATTTTTAAAAGCCTTTCTGACAGATCCTTAATCATTTACAAAAAGAAATCCACACATTTATTAAAATTTATTTAACCCATTTAATATAAAATATTTAACCCTTTTGCTAAAATTTAATTAACCCTTTCTGCAAGAAAGTCATACATACTGGAAATTTACTAACATTTACTGAAAATTTACCAACGCAATTTCTGAAGGAAATTTATACTTATTAAAATTTGATTAACATTTATTGAATGGTCATTAACCCATTTACAGAAATATTATGACTTGAATAACTAAAACTTGCAAAGATTTTATTTTTCTATTTAAGTTTTCCCTATCACTAACAACAACCTGACATTTTCTTATATATATATAAATCATGAAATAATGAAAATAAACTTATAATTACTCTGAAAAAACTTATTTTAATTTATTAGCTAGCCCCACTCACATTTTAAAATCCCTTGTTTTAAATATTTGCCTATTATTCATATTTTCACAATTTACAAACTCATCCATAAAACCTCATTTAAAACATCTCTTGTTTTACTTAACCCTTTTGTAGTACATTTAAACATTTAAACTATTTTAATTTAATACAGATCAAAGTCATAGCCCTTTATTTTTACTCAAAACTTTATTTTAATTTAATTTATTTGACACCTATATATAATTGTACCCCTTTCTAAATAAAACCAACAGTTTAATTTAATTAACTTGAATTATTGATCTAACTCTTTATTTATAAGAAGAACAATTTATGTTAATTGGTTTCAATTTTAAAAATTACAAAATAACTCCTTCGAAATAAAACAACAATTCAGTTTAATTTACTTATATAACATACCGCCCCACTGTTAGGACTTTTTGAAAACAATATCAGCTATGAATCAGCTGTGGTAAACAAACTATCTTTGTCAGCCATCTTGCATTTTATACAACATACAACATACATTTTAATTTTATACAACATATTATTTCTTATTTAATTTCCTTACCCCCTTATAAAGTTTGACCCTTTAAATAATTTAAACACATTTATTTGCATTGTTTACAATGAACCCTTAACCCTTTATAACATTTCTAACCTTAAATTTTTATTCCCCTTATTTTCATAAAATACAACATAATTTTTACTTTTAAGGCTACGCCATCTTGTAATTCTTACCCCTCCCTTAAACAAAGCCACCAGTACTTATTACTGAATTTCAAAGTTTGTTATTTAAGTTTTTAAGATTAATTTGAACTGTTTTACACTTTCCCTTTAAACAATTTTTCAAATTAAAATTTCTAATTTGCAAAGAGAAAACCGTGCAGATCTGACCTTAACTTTTCCATAGGGCCTGGTTTCACTCCTTTCTCTCTCTCTCTCTCTCTCTCTCTCTCTCTCTCTCTCTCTCTCTCTCTCTCTCTCTCTCTCTCTTCTGGTGCCGCTTGGTTATCCTGCTGGGTGGGAAGGTCCTGCTTGGCTTTCTTCTTGAAGCGACGCTTGCTGCCTGTCAAGCTTTTACGTGAGTTGACGCCATCTTTGAATTTCACTTTCCCTTTGTGAAACGGATCAGCTCTGTTTGGCTTCCCTCTCTCTCTCTCTGCGACTGGTCATATTTTCTTTATTTAAAATTAATACTAATAAAATTTTGACTTTAAGCCCTTTTGTGACACTGTTCCTAATTGGGCATTTTCTAACACTCAAATGTTTTAAATTTCTTACACAGTTACTTTTGAATTTTATTTAGTTAATTTTGAATTTTATTTTCATTTAAAATTTTTTTCTAAATCAACACTGTTTACTTCGCCTTACCATTTCAGAGTAACGTTGATTTTTTATTAAAGTTTAAAACACAACTTCCTAAGACGCTTGCACACATCGATCTTATTGTTTGGGATGCCTCTTTCGGCTAGATCTTCGCCGAAAGGGCCCCATTTTTCGAAACACCACGTCACGACATACCGGCGAATCACAACTTACTTAGCCGTGCATCGTTTTGTATCGATTTACGGTAAAAACACAATTGTCCATTGTCTTTCACCGGAGCTAACCTCGACACGGTCCGTTCACTTTGGATATTTTAGTTAAGCTGTCCGCGTCAGGACGCTACTTCTTCCCCCACTAGCAGCCCTTCCTTCTAGAACTATCCGTTCCCATGATTCTTCTTAACCAATAAGGATCTCTATCGATTACGTCATAATCTGCGCACGCATTCCTTTGTGTTCTTCAAAGTTGCTATCGACAATCAATAAAGGATCGAATTTTAGTTATTTTTCGTTCTGGCCGTATAACTCTTTATTGGTGCTTTTTACGAATTTTTCTTATTCTTGATTTTTGATTTCTTTCGTCTCGCTGTATCTTTTGAAATGTCGATTGTATTTCTAGGTAGATTTTGACAGTTTTCCCCTGGCAAATGACCCTCTTTAAATTTACTAACCTCTTTAAGATGGTTTGGTTTGTTTTATATCATTAAAATTTTAAACTCTCTTTGTTTTAAATTTTTTTTTTGCGGTAGGTATTACAACAGAATACAGCCCGCCGCAACACACACACACACTTATTTATCATTCACCTGCAGTATGAAAATAAGTCATCGATAGATTGTATAGCCAGAGTGGTGAGCAAAAGTGTTAAGTTCAGGTGTGTTCCGATTGACGTCAGTGTTCCTTCTTTCCTTTATATATAGGA
The DNA here is from genome assembly GCA_036971475.1 of Prosapia bicincta. NCBI lineage: Eukaryota > Metazoa > Arthropoda > Insecta > Hemiptera > Cercopidae > Prosapia > Prosapia bicincta. Next base: position 164,799,400 of record JBAIZL010000004.1, read on the forward strand.
GCTGAACTGACTATCCTTCATTCACTCTTCAACTGTTGTTGGACTCACCTCGTTATTGCTAAGATGAGATTCTAGTGAAAAGTCGGAACGGCGTTTTCATGCTCTACAAAATGAACGTATAAACTCCGTATATAACCTATTCATAGTGAATGAAAATAACAAAATGATAAATATTATGTATTCACATGAATTTTTTCTAATACTTTTATAGGTTTCTTCGTAATATGAAAGAATAATTATTGTTGATATTTTTTAAACATATGAAATCGGTTTAGGCTGTAATTATATAACGTTTCTAGGTTGAATAGATATAACCGAGTAACACAACCCGCATACTTCTACGCGTGACGGGGGTTGAGGTGTGAACTAATGTACGGACAGAGGCGTACAAGCAACTAGCAACTGAGAAACGCGGTAAGTAATATTTCTAAATGCACTCAGTTTTGTGTAATGTTAATAAAACCTAAAACCTAAATAATTTGTACACGATGTTTAACATGTCCAAACTTTTATTAATGGGAGAGACTGTAGATCAGTCTTATACAAAGTTTCCAACATGTTGAGCAATGTTAACCCATATTGTTAACACATACAACTATCCGGACCAAATATATAGCCCTATGAAAATAAATTCGTTACGTTAATTAAATTAGTATCATCTGTTATTTTTTAGTCACAGATGATGTTATAATAACTAAGATTTAACAAAATATATTAATATCACAAAAGATATGTGATTTTTTAAATCACAGATAAAAATGTCATATCTTTGGCATAATATAATTTATCATTAAATTCGTAACGGTGATAAAATAAATACCATCTGTTATTTTTTAAGTCACAGATGATATTATAATAACTAAGAGGTAATAAAATATAATATCACAAATAATATGGGATTTCTAAGTCATAGATAATAATGTCATAACTTTGGCATAATGTAATTTATTATTATAAATTTATGATGATGAATTATTAAAAACTTTTGCTGTTTTTAACCAAAGAGTTATTCTCTTATTTTTTTAATATAATGACTAAGAAATAATAATATTTAATAGTATCACAAATAATATGTGATTTAATCACATATTTTTGTAGTGTTATAATTCATAAAATCTGTTCTTTCTTTCGGTAAAAAAAATTAGTTCCCTTAAAATTAAATGGAATGAAACGGAATAAATTTGATTATTTATGACGTATTTTAATAAGGGACTTAAATGAAGCCTTCTTAAATGTTATTAGGTAAAAGAGTAAAGTACTAATTTAATTTTAAAATTAAAGGTCGTTTTTCATTTGAAAAATACGGTTTTTAAAATAAACAATGCGGTTGACAATTTAAAGGTTTACCATTTATATTTTCAAGTTCTACGAAAATAAATTATAAGACAACACATATTGTTCCATCAACACTATTGTTTCACAACACAATGCAGAACGGTGCTGACGTCACGGATAGAAGAACTATAATTGATGTAGGTTATTAATTATGGTAAATAAAGAACTATTTGAATCTCTTTATTTGGCTGTCTTAATTATGTGTTAATGTTTAAATAAATGTTGTTGATTTGCAAGTCAGGCACAACTATTTATTGAGACAGGTAACGATTCTATAACGGTGTAAGTATTTATCTAAAGAATAATCTCTGCGAGTGTAACCATGATTATTTTTCGTGCTATTTTTAACAGTGCCTCTAGGACGAAGTTAAGCCGACTTACCTAGTAATAACCTCATACTGAAATAAATATCCCATATTATAGGAATGTTTGTACATTGTTATAAATAAGTAGAATAGAATGTTTTAACTATTATAGAGACATGAAACAAAATAAGAAATCAATATTTGCCTATTGTTTTTATTAAAAAAATGTTCTATTTAATGTAAAACATATATATATATATATATATATATATATATATATATATATATATATATATATATATTCAGTACGTTCAAAAAGTGATGTTCTAATAGTGGTCCTAGATTTATTCCACTCCGTAAAAATGTTGCTTCGCTACACACAATGTAGGTAAGAAGGAATCAAATTTGAGTCACCTTGGATAAATAGCATTAGAAGGTATAAAGACTGGGAGGCGGTTACTTTGTCTAGGTCTATAGGGAAAGTGTTTGAAGTAGTGGAATTTGTGAACTATAAAGGAAACAGTTTTAGGGTGGTATTTTGAAACGATGATTAGGTTTGATTCTGGATAAAAGCTCAAGAAATTCAAGACATTGAATTGAAATCAATAGGTGAAGTGTACAACGCATGGTTCGTGGTTTTACTGGTACCCAGTTCCGGGGAATGGTTGATTTACCGATACAGCCTGTCCGTCAGGCTTCGCTGTTAGTGGAAACATCCATGATTACAACCGGGAATACTAGGAAAACAATACAAGAACAATATCTATGGAATACATCATTAAGGAAATTTTATTACTTAAGAAAAACATACACATAGTTTTCGGAGGGTAATAATATTTTTACTCTGTTTTGTATGATTATATTTGTAATAATAATATATTAGTAAGATTAAAAAAAAGGGTTATTCATAATCTAACCTAACCTAACCTAACCTAACCTAACTTAACTTAACATAACCTAACGTAACATAACCTAAACTAACATAACCTAACGTTATCTAACTTAACCTAACATAACATAATCCATACAAAATGTACAATTTTACAATACAAATAACACAATGCCACGCTTATAAAATAAACTTATAAAAGTTAATGTATTTCATTGGAAAAGAAAATAGTCATAAGTGTACTTTTATCATATAGATTGTGAAGACTTTTTAAAACTAACAATAATACATTGTGAAATACAATTTAGAGCTGTTACACTGTATTAAAGTTTCATTGTTCTAACCCGTATACTATTCAATTACTTTAATTTGGCCAAACATATTAAGTTAATAACTTTCATTTATTATTTATTTATTTTTTATTTTGTAGCATTTTTAATGAATAGACATTCACTGTAATTGAAAAGTATTAAAAATTATTTTAACATCATTCAATTTGCTGCAAAAATATTAATTTTCTTACTTATATAATATTGGTTACCAGTAGCAATAAAACGAAAATAAGGTTCAATAAGGTGATAAATTAATTTACATTGAATGTTGTCGTCTTAAACATGTGATACGAGTGTACGTTTATATACAAAAATACATTGAAAAATACGTAACAAAAGTAGTACTCAATTTATACCATCGTAAAGATGTAGTTACCATGGGAAATATAAATAGACGTTGTTGTGAAATCAGAGTAATAGGGGTTGATTTCAATAGGATGGGGGTAGTAAGTGGATTGGAAATTTATAGGAGTGTACCTTGGTTGATTTTGTTTAGTTGTAATGAGAATGAGTCGACTAAATGCAATGTTTGGCATCGAGGTGGTTTGAGTGTGGTATCATGTCCTCCGTGCCACAGAATTCCAAAGCCTTAGGATGCTGTTAATGTCGGGCAGTCAAAATCACAGGTTAGACGTCTGTTGTGGGACAATAATGAGAAGGTGGCCTGAATACGGTACCAAGTTCTCCATGCCACAGGATTAGGAGGCTTTCCATGTGTGGCAGTCAAGCCTTACTGGTAGGACCTCTGTTGTTGGACATGGAGGAGAAGGTGCCTGAGTGTGATAGCAAGTACTCTGTGCCACAGGGTACCACAGGATTAGGAGGCTGTCCATGTGGGGCAGTCAAGCCTTACTGGTAGGACCTCTAATGTGGGACATGGAGGAGAAGGTGCTTGAGTGTGATAGCAAGTACTCTGCGCCACAGGGCACCACATGATTAGGAGGCTGTCCATGTGGGGCAGTCAAGCCTTAGTGGTAGGACCTCTATTGTGGGACATGGAGGAGAAGGTGCTTGAGTGTGATAGCTAGTACTCTGCGCCACAGGGTACCACAGGATTAGGAGGCTGTCCATGTGGGGCAGTCAAGCCTTACTGGTAGGACCTCTATTGTGGGACATGGAGGAGAAGGTGCCTGAGTGTGATAGCAAGTACTCTGCGCCACAGGGCACCACAGGATTAGGAGGCTGTCCATGTGGGGCAGTCAAGCCTTACTGGTAGGACCTCTATTGTGGGACATAGAGGAGAAGGTGCCTGAGTGTGATAGCAAGTACTCTGCGCCACTGGACACCACAGGATTAGGAGGCTGTTCATGTGGGGCAGTCAAGCCTTACAGGTTGAACGTTTGTTGTCGGACATGGAGGAGAAGGTGGCCTGAGTGTGATACCAAATTCTCCGTGGCACAGGACACCACAGGATTAGGAAGCTGTCCATGTGGGGCGGTCAAGCCTTACCGGTTGAACTACGTTGTGGGCCACCGAGGAGATGGTGGCCTGAGTGTGGTTCCAAGTTCTCCGTGGCATAGGGCACCACAGGATTAGGAGGCTGTCCATTTGGGGCAGTCAAGCCTTACTGGTTGAACGTTTATTGTTGTTTATGTGTTTCTTGTATCATGTGGCGAAGTTTCTCGTATTCGACCTATGTAGAGGCTAGAGCAGTCGTTACACATGATCTTGTATATTTCGTTTATTCGTTTTACAAATAATTGTAAAGTAACATCAAAGGAATATAATACAGACATATTCATATATTTTCAAATAAATACTATGAAAGTTTTATGAATTTTTACATCGAAACCCGACGAGAAATTAATAGCGGCAATTTGTTGTTTACGACAATAAATATGTACAGCATCTTTGTAATCACAGTTAGACACCAGCAAATAATACTTAAACTGACAATATTCATTTGTTGCTGTACAGGGGTAAGATAACGATCACGAATTCTTATAATCGTAGAAATAAGTTCCTTAGAAAATGAGTGAAGGAATTATAAGTTCAGCCTTTATAAATTTTAAAGTAGCTGAGGCCTTCGTTCTTGTTTTCTTTTCTCGCGTTCTACTCGCGCAAAAAACTAACTCCCCGATAAATAATTCGTTCTGATTCGTAGCGCAGAACTCTTTAACCTTCTCAAGAGTGAAATGAAGTTTAATTCTAAAACACTTTTTTTATTTACGTTCCACATTGACGGCTAAAGTACATTCTGCGTGTTGCCTTCTGAGTATATGTTATGGAGGCACTGTAATTCGTATTATTTATTGATTAAAGACTTGATTTAAAAATTTGTTATACATAAATATTATTTCCAAAGGTTTTTTTAATTTGTGCAGTGCATTATTATTTAAGGAATATTTAAAAACTAACAAACCAATAATTTATATATATATATATATATATATATATATATATATATGTGTGTGTGTGTGTGTGTGTGTGTGTGTGTGTTCTGCTTTTACCGTATGCACCAAAATAAACAGTGTTCAAAGAATTGTAAGATTTTATTTTTTTTAATTTTATCCTAGTTACATAATTTTACTACAAACACATACAAGTAAAAAGAAGCTAAATCGGTTAGACTCGGGTATAAATATGTTCTATATGGCCTTCGTTTAATTTGAGGCAATACTCGGACCAATATTGGAGGTTTGGTGAAGTGGGTTTGTTTCATGCTCGTTATACCATGGTCTTTTTCGTGTACTTGGGATATGGAGGTTGGTGGATCACCACAGAAAATCTTCTGTTTCATCATTCCTCAGACATAGGCGTCAGGGGTGTGGGCTGGGTAAGAAAGTTTGTTCTAAGGGATATGGAGGTTGGTGGATCACCACAGAATATCTTCTGCTTCATCATTCCTCAGACATAGGCGTCAGGGGTGTGGGCTGGGTAAGGAAAGTTTGTTCTAAGGGATATGGAGGTTGGTGGATTACCACGGAAAATCTTCTGCTTCATCATTCCTCAGACATAGGCGTCAGGGGTGTGGGCTGGGTAAGGAAAGTTTGTTCTAAGGGATATGGAGGTTGGTGGATCACCACGGAAAATCTTCTGCTTCATAATTCCTCAGACATAGGCGTCAGGGGTGTGGGCTGGGTAAGGAAAGTTTGTTCTAAGGGATATGGAGGTTGGTGGATCACCACAGAAAATCTTCTGCTTCATCATTCCTCAGACATAGGCGTCAGGGGTGTGGGCTGGGTAAGGAAAGTTTGTTCTAAGGGATATGGAGGTTGGTGGATTACCACGGAAAATCTTCTGCTTCATCATTCCTCAGACATAGGCGTCAGGGGTGTGGGCTGGGTAAGGAAAGTTTGGTCTAAGGGATATGGAGGTTGGTGGATCACCACGGAAAATCTTCTGCTTCATCATTCCTCAGACATAGGCGTTAAGGGTGTGGGCTGGGAAAGGAAAGTTTGTTCTAAGGGATATGGAGGTTGGTGGATCACCACAGAAAATTTTCTGCTTCATCATTCCTCAGACATAGGCGTCAAGGGTGTGGGCTGGGTAAGGAAAGTTTGTTCTAAGGGATATAGAGGCTGGTGGATCACCACAGAAAATCTTCTGCTTCATCATTCCTCATACATAGGCGTCAGGCGTGTGGCTGGGTAAGGAAAGTTTGTTCTAAGGGATATGGAGGTTGGTGGATTACCACGGAAAATCTTCTGCTTCATCATTCCTCAGACATAGGCGTCAGGGGTGTGGGCTGGGTAAGGAAAGTTTGTTCTAAGGGATATGGAGGTTGGTGGATTACCACGGAAAATCTTCTGCTCATCATTCCTAAGACATAGGCGTCAGGGGTGTGGGCTGGGTAAGGAAAGTATGTTCTAAGGGATATGGAGGTTGGAGGATCACCACGGAATATCTTCTGCTTCATCATTCCTCAGACATAGGCGTCAGGGGTGTGGGCTGGGTAAGGAAAGTTTGTTCTAAGGGATATGGAGGTTTGTGGATCACTACAGACAATCTTCTGCTTCATCATTCCTCAGACATAGGCGTTAAGGGTGTGGGCTGGGTAAGGAAAGTTTGTTCTAAGGGATATGGAGGTTGGTGGATCACCACGGAAAATCTTCTGCTTCATCATTCCTCAGACATAGGCGTCAGGGATATGGGCTGGGTAAGGAAAGATTGTTCTAAGGGATATGGAGGTTGGTGGATTACCACGGTAAATCTTCTGCTCATCATTCCTCAGACATATTCGTCAGGGGTGTGGGCTGGGTAAGGAAAGTTTGTTCTAAGGGATATGGAGGTTGGTGGATCACCACGGAAAATCTTCTGCTTCATCATTCCTCAGACATAGGCGTCAGGGGTGTGGGCTGGGTAAGGAAAGTTTGTTCTAAGGGATATGGAGGTTGGTGGATTACCACGGAAAATCTTCTGCTCATCATTCCTCAGACATAAGCGTCAGGGGTGTAGGCTGGGTAAGGAAAGTTTGTTCTAAGGGATATGGAGGTTGGTGGATCACCACGGAAAATCTTCTGCTTCATCATTCCTCAGACATAGGCGTCAGGGGTGTGGGCTGGGTAAGGAAAGTTTGTTCTAAGGGATATGGAGGTTGGTGGATTACCACGGAAAATCTTCTGCTCATCATTCCTCAGACATAGGCGTCAGGGGTGTAGGCTGGGTAAGGAAAGTTTGTTCTAAGGGATATGGAGGTTGGTGGATCACCACGGAAAATCTTCTGCTTCATCATTCCTCAGACATAGGCGTCAAAGGTGTGGGCTGGGTAAGGAAAGTTTGTTCTAAGGAATATGGAGGTTTGTAGATCACCACAGACAATCGTCTGCTTCATCATTCCTCAGACATAGGCGTTAAGGGTGTGGGCTGGGTAAGGAAAGTTTGTTCTAAGGGATATGGAGGTTTGTGGATCACTACAGACAATCTTCTGCTTCATCATTCCTCAGACATAGGCGTTAAGGGTGTGGGCTGGGTAAGGAAAGTTTGTTCTAAGGGATATGGAGGTTGGTGGATCACCACGGAAAATCTTCTGCTTCATCATTCCTCAGACATAGGCGTCAGGGATGTGGGCTGGGTAAGGAAAGATTGTTCTAAGGGATATGGAGGTTGGTGGATTACCACGGTAAATCTTCTGCTCATCATTCCTCAGACTTATTCGTCAGGGGTGTGGGCTGGGTAAGGAAAGTTTGTTCTAAGGGATATGGAGGTTGGTGGATCACCACGGAAAATCTTCTGCTTCATCATTCCTCAGACATAGGCGTCAGGGGTGTGGGCTGGGTAAGGAAAGCTTGTTCTAAGGGATATGGAGGTTGGTGGATTACCACGGAAAATCTTCTGCTCATCATTCCTCAGACATAAGCGTCAGGGGTGTAGGCTGGGTAAGGAAAGTTTGTTCTAAGGGATATGGAGGTTGGTGGATCACCACGGAAAATCTTCTGCTTCATCATTCCTCAGACATAGGCGTCAGGGGTGTGGGCTGGGTAAGGAAAGTTTGTTCTAAGGGATATGGAGGTTGGTGGATTACCACGGAAAATCTTCTGCTCATCATTCCTCAGACATAGGCGTCAGGGGTGTAGGCTGGGTAAGGAAAGTTTGTTCTAAGGGATATGGAGGTTTGTAGATCACCACAGACAATCGTCTGCTTCATCATTCCTCAGACATAGGCGTTAAGGGTGTGGGCTGGGTAAGGAAAGTTTGTTCTAAGGGATATGGAGGTTGGTGGATCACCACAGAAAATCTTCTGCTTCATCATTCCTCAGACATAGGCGTTAAGGGTGTGGGCTGGGTAAGGAAAGTTTGTTCTAAGGGATATAGAGGCTGGTGGATCACCACAGAAAATCTTCTGCTTCATCATTCCTCATACATAGGCGTCAGGCGTGTGGGCTGGATAATGAAAGTTTGTTCTAAGGGATATGGAGGTTAGTGGATTACCACGGAAAATCTTCTGTTACATCATTCCTCAGACATAGGCGTCAGGGGTGTGGGCTGGGTAAGGAAAGTTTGTTCTAAGGGATATAGAGGTTGGTGGATCACCACGGAAAATCTTCTGCTTCATCATTCCTCAGACATAGGCGTCAGGGGTGTGGGCTGGGTAAGGAAAGTTTGTTCTAAGGGATATGGAGGTTGGTGGATCACCACAGAAAATCTTCTGCTTCATCATTCCTCAGACATAGGCGTCAGGGGTGTGGGCTGGGTAAGGAAAGTTTGTTCTAAGGGATATGGAGGTTGGTGGATCACCACGGAAAATCATCTGCTTCATCATTCCTCAGACATAGGCGTCAGGGGTGTGGGCTGGGTAAGGAAAGTTTGTTCTAAGGGATATGGAGGTTTGTGGATCACCACAGACAATCTTCTGCATCATCATTCCTCAGACATAGGCGTTAAGGGTGTGGGCTGGGTAAGGAAAGTTTGTTCTAAGGGATATGGAGGTTGGTGGATCACCACGGAATATCTTCTGCTTCATCATTCCTCAGACATAAGCGGCAGGGGTGTGGGCTGGGTAAGGAAAGTTTGTTCTAAGGGATATGGAGGTTTGTGGATCATCACAGACAATCTTCTGCTTCATCATTCCTCAGACATAGGCGTTAAGGGTGTGGGCTGGGTAAGGAAAGTTTGTTCTAAGGGATATGGAGGTTGGTGGATCACCAAGGAAAATCTTCTGCTTCATCATTCCTCAGACATAGGCGTCAGGGATGTGGGCTGGGTAAGGAAAGTATGTTCTAAGGGATATGGAGGTTGGTGGATTACCACGGAAAATCTTCTGCTCATCATACCTCAGACATATTCGTCAGGGGTGTGGGCTGGGTAAGGAAAGTTTGTTCTAAGGGATATGGAGGTTGGTGGATCTCCACGGAAAATCTTCTGCTTCATCATTCCTCAGACATAGGCGTCAGGGGTGTGGGCTGGGTAAGGAAAGTTTGTTCTAAGGGATATGGAGGTTGGTGGATCACCACGGAAAATCTTCTGCTTCATCATTCCTCAGACATAGGCGTTACGGGTGTGGGCTGGGAAAGGAAAGTTTGTTCTAAGGGATATGGAGGTTGGTGGATCACCACAGAAAATTTTCTGCTTCATCATTCCTCAGACACAGGCGTCAAGGGTGTGGGCTGGGTAAGGAAAGTTTGTTCTAAGGGATATAGAGGCTGGTGGATCACCACAGAAAATCTTCTGCTTCATCATTCTTCATACATAGGCGTCAGGCGTGTGGCTGGGTAAGGAAAGTTTGTACTAAGGGATATGGAGGTTGGTGGATTACCACGGAAAATCTTCTGCTTCATCATTCCTCAGACATAGGCGTCAGGGGTGTGGGCTGGGTAAGGAAAGTTTGTTCTAAGGGATATAGATGTTGGTGGATCACCACGGAAAATCTTCTGCTTCATCATTCCTCAGACATAGGCGTCAGGGGTGTGGGCTGGGTAAGGAAAGTTTGTTCTAAGGGATATGGAGGTTGGTGGATCACCACAGAAAATCTTCTGCTTCATCATTCCTCAGACATACTCGTCAGGGGTGTGGGCTGGGTAAGGAAAGTTTGTTCTAAGGGATATAGAGGCTGGTGGATCACCATAGAAAATCTTCTGCTTCATCATTCCTCAAACATAGGCTTCAGGCGTGTGGGCTGGATAATGAAAGTTTGTTCTAAGGGATATGGAGGTTAGTGGATTACCACGGAAAATCTTCTGTTACATCATTCCTCAGACATAGGCGTCAGGGGTGTGGGCTGGGTAAGGAAAGTTTGTTGTAAGGGATATAGAGGTTGGTGGATCACCACGGAAAATCATCTGCTTCATCATTCCTCAGACATAGGCGTCAGGGGTGTGGGCTGGGTAAGGAAAGTTTGTTCTAAGGGATAGGAGGTTGGTGGATCACCACAGACAATCTTCTGCTTCATCATTCCTCAGACATAGGTGTCAGGGGTGTGGGCTGGGTAAGGAAAGTTTGTTCTAAGGGATATAGAGGTTGGTGGATTACCACGGAAAATCTTCTGTTACATCATTCCTCAGACATAGGCGTCAGGGGTGTGGGCTGGGTAAGGAAAGTTTGTTGTAAGGAATATAGAGGTTGGTGGATCACCACGGAAAATCTTCTGCTTCATTATTTCTCAGACATAGGCGTCAGGGGTGTGGGCTGGGTAAAGAAAGTTTGTTCTAAGGGATATGGAGGTTGGTGGATCACCACGGAAAATCTTCGTCTTCATCATTCCTCAGACATAGGCGTAAGGGGTGTGGGCTGTGTAAGGAAAGTTTGTTCTAAGGGATATGGAGGTTGGTGGATCTCCACGGAAAATCTTCTGGTTCATCATTCCTCAGACATAGGCGTCAGGGGTGTGGGCTGGGTAAGGAAAGTTTGTTCTAAGGGATATGGAGGTTGGTGGATTACCACGGAAAATCTTCTGCTCATCATTCCTCAGACATAGGCGTCAGGGGTGTAGGCTGGGTAAGGAAAGTTTGTTCTAAGGGATATGGAGGTTGGTGGATCACCACGGAAAATCTTCTGCTTCATCATTCCTCAGACATAGGCGTCAGGGTGTGGGCTGGGTAAGGAAAGTTTGTTCTAAGGGATATAGAGGTTGGTGGATCACCACGGAAAATCTTCTGCTTCATCATTCCTCAGACATAGGCGTCAGGGGTGTGGGCTGGGTAAGGAAAGTTTGTTCTAAGGGATATGGAGGTTGGTGGATCACCACAGAAAATCTTCTGCTTCATCATTCCTCAGACATAGGCGTCAGGGGTGTGGGCTGGGTAAGGAAAGTTTGTTCTAAGGGATATGGAGGTTGGTAGATTACCACGGAAAATCTTCTGCTCATCATTCCTCAGACATAGGCGTCAGGGGTGTGGGCTGGGCAAGGAAAGTTTGTTCTAAGGGGTATGGAGGTTGGTGGATCACCACGGAAAATCATCTGCTTCATCATTCCTCAGACATAGGCGTCAGGGGTGTGGGCTGGGTAAGGAAAGTTTGTTCTAAGGGATATGGAGGTTTGTGGATCACCACAGACAATCTTCTGCTTCATCATTCCTCAGACATAGGCGTTAAGGGTGTGGGCTGGGTAAGGAAAGTTTGTTCTAAGGGATATGGAGGTTGGTGGATCACCACGGAAAATCTTCTGCTTCATCTTTCCACAGACATAGGCATCAGGGATGTGGGCTGGGTAAGGAAAGTTTGTTCTAAGGGATATGGAGGTTGGTGGATCACCACGGAATATCTTCTGCTTCATCATTCCTCAGACATAAGCGGCAGGGGTGTGGGCTGGGTAAGGAAAGTTTGTTCTAAGGGAAATGGAGGTTTGTGGATCACCACAGACAATCTTCTGCTTCATCATTCCTCAGACATAGGCGTTAAGGGTGTGGGCTGGGCAAGGAAAGTTTGTTCTAAGGGATATGGAGGTTGGTGGATCACCACGGAAAATCTTATGCTTCATCATTCCTCAGACATAGGCGTCAGGGATGTGGGCTGGGTAAGGAAAGTATGTTCTAAGGGATATGGAGGTTGGTGGATTACCACGGAAAATCTTCTGCTCATCATACCTCAGACATATTCGTCAGGGGTATGGGCTGGGTAAGGAAAGTTTGTTCTAAGGGATATGGAGGTTGGTGGATCTCCACGGAAAATCTTCTGCTTCATCATTCCTCAGACATAGGCGTCAGGGGTGTGGGCTGGGTAAGGAAAGTTTGTTCTAAGGGATATGGAGGTTGGTGGATCACCACGGAAAATCTTCTGCTTCATCATTCCTCAGACATAGGCGTTACGGGTGTGGGCTGGGAAAGGAAAGTTTGTTCTAAGGGATATGGAGGTTGGTGGATCACCACAGAAAATTTTCTGCTTCATCATTCCTCAGACACAGGCGTCAAGGGTGTGGGCTGGGTAAGGAAAGTTTGTTCTAAGGGATATAGAGGCTGGTGGATCACCACAGAAAATCTTCTGCTTCATCATTCTTCATACATAGGCGTCAGGCGTGTGGCTGGGTAAGGAAAGTTTGTTCTAAGGGATATGGAGGTTGGTGGATTACCACGGAAAATCTTCTGCTTCATCATTCCTCAGACATAGGCGTCAGGGGTGTGAGCTGGGTAAGAAAAGTTTGTTCTAAGGGATATAGATGTTGGTGGATCACCACGGAAAATCTTCTGCTTCATCATTCCTCAGACATAGGCGTCAGGGGTGTGGGCCGGGTAAGGAAAGTTTGTTCTAAGGGATATGGAGGTTGGTGGATCACCACAGAAAATCTTCTGCTTCATCATTCCTCAGACATACTCGTCAGGGGTGTGGGCTGGGTAAGGAAAGTTTGTTCTAAGGGATATGGAGGTTGGTAGATTACCACGGAAAATCTTCTGCTCATCATTCCTCAGACATAGGCGTCAGGGGTGTGGGCTGGGTAAGGAAAGTTTGTTCTAAGGGCTATGGAGGTTGGTGGATCACCACGGAAAATCATCTGCTTCATCATTCCTCAGACATAGGCGTCAGGGGTGTGGGCTGGGTAAGGAAAGTTTGTTCTAAGGGATATGGAGGTTTGTGGATCACCACAGACAATCTTCTGCTTCATCATTCCTCAGACATAGGCGTTAAGGGTGTGGGCTGGGTAAGGAAAGTTTGTTCTAAGGGATATGGAGGTTGGTGGATCACCACGGAAAATCTTCTGCTTCATCATTCCTCAGACATAGGCGTCAGGGGTGTGGGCTGTGTAAGGAAAGTTTGTTCTAAGGGATATGGAGGTTTGTGGATCACCACAGACAATCTTCTGCTTCATCATTCCTCAGACATAGGCGTTAAGGGTGTGGGCTGGGTAAGGAAAGTTTGTTCTAAGGGATATGGAGGTTGGTGGATCACCACGGAAAATCTTCTGCTTCATCATTCCTAAGACATAGTCGTCAGGGATGTGGGCTGGGTAAGGAAAGTTTGTTCTAAGGGATATGGAGGTTGGTGGATTACCACGGAAAATCTTCTGCTCATCATTCCTCAGACATATTCGTCAGGGGTGTGGGCTGGGTAAGGAAAGTTTGTTCTAAGGGATATGGAGGTTGGTAGATTACCACGGAAAATCTTCTGCTCATCATTCCTCAGACATAGGCGCCAGGGGTGTGGGCTGGGTAAGGAAAGTTTGTTCTAAGGGATATGGAGGTTGGTGGATCACCACGGAAAATCATCTGCTTCATCATTCATCAGACATAGGCGTCAGGGGTGTGGGCTGGGTAAGGAAAGTTTGTTCTAAGGGATATGGAGGTTTGTGGATCACCACAGACAATCTTCTGCTTCATCATTCCTCAGACATAGGCCTTAATGGTGTGGGCTGGGTAAGGAAAGTTTGTTCTAAGGGATATGGAGGTTGGTGGATCACCACGGAAAATCTTCTGCTTCATCATTCCTCAGACATAGGCGTCAGGGATGTGGGCTGGGTAAGGAAAGTATGTTCTAAGGGAAATGGAGGTTGGTGGATCACCACGGAGAATCTTCGTCTTCATCATTCCTCAGACATAGGGGTAAGGGGTGTGGGCTGGGTAAGGAAAGTTTGTTCTAAGGGATATGGAGGTTGGTGGATCTCCACGGAAAATCTTCTGCTTCATCATTCCTCAGACATAGGCGTCAGGGGTGTGGGCTGGGTAAGGAAAGTTTGTTCTAAGGGATATGGAGGTTGGTGGATTACCACGGAAAATCTTCTGCTCATCATTCCTCAGACATAGCGTCAGGGGTGTGGGCTGGGTAAGGAAAGTTTGTTCTAAGGGATATGGAGGTTGGTGGATCTCCACGGAAAATCTTCTGCTTCATCATTCCTCAGACATAGGCGTCAGGGCTGTGGGCTGGGTAAGGAAGGTATGTTCTAAGGGATATAGAGGCTGGTGGATCACCACAGAAAATCTTCTGCTTCATCATTCCTTATACATAGGCGTCAGGCGTGTGGGCTGGGTAAGGAAAGTTTGTTCTAAGGGATATGGAGGTTGGTGGATTACCACGGAAAATCTTCTGTTACATCATTCCTCAGACATAGGCGTCAGGGGTGAGGGCTGGGTAAGGAAAGTTTGTTGTAAGGGATATAGAGGTTGGTGGATCATCACGGAAAATCTTCTGCTTCATCATTTCTCAGACATAGGCGTCAGGGGTGTGGGCTGGGTAAGGAAAGTTTGTTCTAAGGGATATGGAGGTTGGTGGATCACCACGGAAAATCTTCGTCTTCATCATTCCTCAGACATAGGCGTAATGGGTGTGGGCTGGGTAAGGAAAGTTTGTTCTAAGGGATATGGAGGTTGGTGGATCTCCACGGAAAATCTTCTGCTTCATCATTCCTCAGACATAGGCGTCAGGGGTGTGGGCTGGGTAAGGAAAGTTTGTTCTAAGGGATATGGAGGTTGGTGGATTACCACGGAAAATCTTCTTCTCATCATTCCTCAGACATAGGCGTCAGGGGTGTAGGCTGGGTAAGGAAAGTTTGATCTAAGGGATATGGAGGTTGGTGAATCACCACGGAAAATCTTTTGCTTCATCATTCGTCAGACATAGGCGTCAGGGGTGTGGGCTGGGTAAGGAAAGTTTGTTCTAAGGAATATGGAGGTTTGTGGATCACCACAGACAATCGTCTGCTTCATCATTCCTCAGACATAGGCGTTAAGGGTGTGGGCTGGCTAAGGAAAGTTTGTTCTAAGGGATATGGAGGTTGGTGGATCACCACAGAAAATCTTCTGCTTCATCATTCCTCAGACATAGGCGTTAAGGGTGTGGGCTGGGTAAGGAAAGTTTGATCTAAGGGATATAGAGGCTGGTGGATCACCACAGAAAATCTTCTGCTTCATCATTCCTCATACATAGGCGTCAGGCGTGTGGGCTGGGTAAGGAAAGTTGGTTCTAAGGGATATGGAGGTTGGTGGATTACCACGGAAAATCTTCTGTTACATCATTCCTCAGACATAGGCGTCAGGGGTGTGGGCTGGGTAAGGAAAGTTTGTTGTAAGGGATATAGAGGTTGGTGGATCACCACGGAAAATCTTCTGCTTCATCATTTCTCAGACATAGGCGTCAGGGGTGTGGGCTGGGTAAGGAAAGTTTGTTCTAAGGGATATGGAGGTTGGTGGATCACCACGGAAAATCTTCGTCTTCATCATTCCTCAGACATAGGCGTAAGGGGTGTGGGCTGGGTAAGGAAAGTTTGTTCTAAGGGATATGGAGGTTGGTGGATCTCCACGGAAAATCTTCTGCTTCATCATTCCTCAGACATAGGCGTCAGGGGTGTGGGCTGGGTAAGGAAAGTTTGTTCTAAGGGATATGGAGGTTGGTGGATTACCACGGAAAATCTTCTGTTACATCATTCCTCAGACATAGGCGTCAGGGGTGTGGGCTGGGTAAGGAAAGTTTGTTGTAAGGGATATAGAGGTTGGTGGATCACCACGGAAAATCTTCTGCTTCATCATTTCTCAGACATAGGCGTCAGGGGTGTGGGCTGGGTAAGGAAAGTTTGTTCTAAGGGATATGGAGGTTGGTGGATCACCACGGAAAATCTTCGTCTTCATCATTCCTCAGACATAGGCGTAAGGGGTGTGGGCTGGGTAAGGAAAGTTTGTTCTAAGGGATATGGAGGTTGGTGGATCTCCACGGAAAATCTTCTGCTTCATCATTCCTCAGACATAGGCGTCAGGGGTGTGGGCTGGGTAAGGAAAGTTTGTTCTAAGGGATATAGAGGCTGGTGGATCACCACTTAAAATCTTCTGCTTCATCATTCCTCATACATAGGCGTCAGGCGTGTGGGCTGGGTAAGGAAAGTTTGTTCTAAGGGATATGGAGGTTGGTGGATTACCACGGAAAATCTTCTGTTACATCATTCCTTAGACATAGGCGTCAGGGGTGTGGGCTGGGTAAGGAAAGTTTGTTGTAAGGGATATAGAGGTTGGTGGATCACCACGGAAAATCTTCTGCTTCATCATTTCTCAGACATAGGCGTCAGGGGTGTGGGCTGGGTAAGGAAAGTTTGTTCTAAGGGATATGGAGGTTGGTGGATCACCACGGAAAATCTTCGTCTTCATCATTCCTCAGACATAGGCGTAAGGGGTGTGGGCTGGGTAAGGAAAGTTTGTTCTAAGGGATATGGAGGTTGGTGGATCTCCACGGAAAATCTTCTGCTTCATCATTCCTCAGACATAGGCGTCAGGGGTGTGGGCTGGGTAAGGAAAGTTTGTTCTAAGGGATATAGAGGCTGGTGGATCACCACAGAAAATCTTCTGCTTCATCATTCCTCATACATAGGCGTCAGGCGTGTGGGCTGGGTAAGGAAAGTTTGTTCTAAGGGATATGGAGGTTGGTGGATTACCACGGAAAATCTTCTGTTACATCATTCCTCAGACATAGGCGTCAGGGGTGTGGGCTGGGTAAGGAAAGTTTGTTGTAAGGGATATAGAGGTTGGTGGATCACCACGGAAAATCTTCTGCTTCATCATTTCTCAGACATAGGCGTCAGGGGTGTGGGCTGGGTAAGGAAAGTTTGTTCTAAGGGATATGGAGGTTGGTGGATCACCACGGAAAATCTTCGTCTTCATCATTCCTCAGACATAGGCGTCAGGGGTGTGGGCTGGGTAAGGAAAGTTTGTTCTAAGGGATATGGAGGTTGGTGGATCACCACGGAAAATCTTCGTCTTCATCATTCCTCAGACATAGGCGTAAGGGGTGTGGGCTGGGTAAGGAAAGTTTGTTCTAAGGGATATGGAGGTTGGTGGATCTCCACGGAAAATCTTCTGCTTCATCATTCCTCAGACATAGGCGTCAGGGGTGTGGGCTGGGTAAGGAAAGTTTGTTCTAAGGGATATAGAGGCTGGTGGATCACCACTGAAAATCTTCTGCTTCATCATTCCTCATACATAGGCGTCAGGCGTGTGGGCTGGGTAAGGAAAGTTTGTTCTAAGGGATATGGAGGTTGGTGGATTACCACGGAAAATCTTCTGTTACATCATTCCTTAGACATAGGCGTCAGGGGTGTGGGCTGGGTAAGGAAAGTTTGTTGTAAGGGATATAGAGGTTGGTGGATCACCACGGAAAATCTTCTGCTTCATCATTTCTCAGACATAGGCGTCAGGGGTGTGGGCTGGGTAAGGAAAGTTTGTTCTAAGGGATATGGAGGTTGGTGGATCACCACGGAAAATCTTCGTCTTCATCATTCCTCAGACATAGGCGTAAGGGGTGTGGGCTGGGTAAGGAAAGTTTGTTCTAAGGGATATGGAGGTTGGTGGATCTCCACGGAAAATCTTCTGCTTCATCATTCCTCAGACATAGGCGTCAGGGGTGTGGGCTGGGTAAGGAAAGTTTGTTCTAAGGGATATAGAGGCTGGTGGATCACCACAGAAAATCTTCTGCTTCATCATTCCTCATACATAGGCGTCAGGCGTGTGGGCTGGGTAAGGAAAGTTTGTTCTAAGGGATATGGAGGTTGGTGGATTACCACGGAAAATCTTCTGTTACATCATTCCTCAGACATAGGCGTCAGGGGTGTGGGCTGGGTAAGGAAAGTTTGTTGTAAGGGATATAGAGGTTGGTGGATCACCACGGAAAATCTTCTGCTTCATCATTTCTCAGACATAGGCGTCAGGGGTGTGGGCTGGGTAAGGAAAGTTTGTTCTAAGGGATATGGAGGTTGGTGGATCACCACGGAAAATCTTCGTCTTCATCATTCCTCAGACATAGGCGTAAGGGGTGTGGGCTGGGTAAGGAAAGTTTGTTCTAAGGGATATGGAGGTTGGTGGATCTCCACGGAAAATCTTCTGCTTCATCATTCCTCAGACATAGGCGTCAGGGGTGTGGGCTGGGTAAGGAAAGTTTGTTCTAAGGGATATGGAGGTTGGTGGATTACCACGGAAAATCTTCTGCTCATCATTCCTCAGACATAGGCGTCAGGGGTGTAGGCTGGGTAAGGAAAGTTTGTTCTAAGGGATATGGAGGTTGGTGGATCACCACGGAAAATCTTCTGCTTCATCATTCCTCAGACATAGGCGTCAGGGGTGTGGGCTGGGTAAGGAAAGTTTGTTCTAAGGAATATGGAGGTTTGTGATTCACCACAGACATTCGTCTGCTTCATCATTCCTCAGACATAGGCGTTAAGGGTGTGGGCTGGGTAAGGAAAGTTTGTTCTCAGGGATATGGAGGTTGGTGGATCACCACAGAAAATCTTCTGCTTCATCATTCCTTAGACATAGGCGTTAAGGGTGTGGGCTGGGTAAGGAAAGTTTGTTCTAAGGGATATAGAGGCTGGTGGATCACCACAGAAAATCTTCTGCTTCATCATTTTTCATACATAGGCGTCAGGCGTGTGGGCTGGATAATGAAAGTTTGTTCTAAGGGATATGGAGGTTGGTGGATTACCACGGAAAATCTTCTGCTTCATCATTCCTCAGACATAGGCGTCAGGCGTGTGGGCTGGGTAAGGAAAGTTTGTTCTAAGGAATATGGAGGTTTGTGGATCACCACAGACAATAATCTGCTTCATCATTCCTCAGACATAGGCGTTAAGGGTGTGGGCTGGGTAAGGAAAGTTTGTTCTAAGGGATATGGAGGTTGGTGGATCACCACAGAAAATCTTCTGCTTCATCATTCCTCAGACATAGGCGTCAGGGGTGTGGGCTGGGTAAGGAAAGTTTGTTCTAAGGGATATGGAGTTTGGTAGAATACCACGGAAAATCTTCTGCTCATCATTCCTCAGACATAGGCGTCAGGGGTGTGGGCTGGGTAAGGAAAGTTTGTACTAAGGGATATGGAGGTTTGTGGATCACCACAGACAATCTTCTGCTTCATCATTCCTCAGACATAGGCGTTAAGTGTGTGGGCTGGGTAAGGAAAGTTTGTTCTAAGGGATATGGAGGTTGGTGGATCACCACGGAAAATCTTCTGCTTCATCATTCCTCAGACATAGGCGTCAGGGATGTGGGCTGGGTAAGGAAAGTTTTTTCTAAGGGATATGGAGGTTGGTGGATCACCCCGGAATATCTTCTGCTTCATCATTCCTCAGACATAGGCGTCAGGGTTGTGGGCTGGGTAAGGAATGTTTGTTCTAAGGGATATGGAGGTTTGTGGATCACCACAGACAATCTTCTGCTTCATCATTCCTCAGACATAGGCGTTAAGGGTGTGGGCTGGGTAAGGAAAGTTTGTTCTGAGGGATATGGAGGTTGGTGGATCACCACGGAAAATCTTCTGCTTCATCATTCCTCAGACATAGTCGTCAGGGATGTGGGCTGGGTAAGGAAAGTCTGTTCTAAGGGATATGGAGGTTGGTGGATTACCACGGAAAATCTTCTGCTCATCATTCCTCAGACATATTCGTCAGGGGTGTGGGCTGGGTAAGGAAAGTTTGTTCTAAGGGATATGGAGGTTGGTGGATCACCACGGAAAATCTTCTGCTTCATCATTCCTCAGACATAGGCGTCAGGGGTGTGGGCTGGGTAAGGAAAGTTTGTTCTAAGGAATATGGAGGTTTGTGGATCACCACAGACAATCGTCTGCTTCATCATTCCTCAGACATAGGCGTCAGGCGTGTGGGCTGGGTAAGGAAAGTTTGTTCTAAGGGATATGGAGGTTGGTGGATTACCACGGAAAATCTTCTGTTACATCATTCCTCAGACATAGGCGTCAGGGGTGTGGGCTGGGTAAGGAAAGTTTGTTGTAAGGGATATAGAGGTTGGTGGATCACCACGGAAAATCTTCTGCTTCATCATTTCTCAGACATAGTCGTCAGGGGTGTGGGCTGGGTAAGGAAAGTTTGTTCTAAGGGATATGGAGGTTGGTGGATCACCACGGAAAATCTTCGTCTTCATCATTCCTCAGACATAGGCGTAAGGGGTGTGGGCTGGGTAAGGAAAGTTTGTTCTAAGGGATATGGATTTTGGTGGATCTCCACGGAAAATCTTCTGCTTCATCATTCCTCAGACGTAGGCGTCAGGGGTGTGGGCTGTTTAAGGAAAGTTTGTTCTAAGGGATATGGAGGTTGGTGGATTACCACGGAAAATCTTCTGCTCATCATTCCTCAGACATAGGCGTCAGGGGTGTAGGCTGGGTAAGGAAAGTTTGTTCTAAGGGATATGGAGGTTGGTGGATCACCACGGAAAATCTTCTGCTTCATCATTCCTCAGACATAGGCGTCAGGGGTGTGGGCTGGGTAAGGAAAGTTTGTTCTAAGGAATATGGAGGTTTGTGGATCACCACAGACAATCGTCTGCTTCATCATTCCTCAGACATAGGCGTTAAGGGTGTGGGCTGGGTAAGGAAAGTTTGTTCTAAGGGATATGGAGGTTGGTGGATCACCACAGAAAATCTTCTGCTTCATCATTCCTCAGCCATAGGCGTTAAGGGTGTGGGCTGGGTAAGGAGAGTTTGTTGTAAGGGATATAGAGGTTGGTGGATCTCCACGGAAAATCTTCTGCTTCATCATTCCTCAGACATAGGCGTCAGGGGTGTGGGCTGGGTAAGGAAAGTTTGTTCTAAGGGATATAGAGGCTGGTGGATCACCACAGAAAATCTTCTGCTTCATCATTCCTCATACATTGGCGTCAGGCGTGTGGGCTGGGTAAGGAAAGTTTGTTCTAAGGGATATGGAGGTTGGTGGATTACCACGGAAAATCTTCTGTTACATCATTCCTCAGACATAGGCGTCAGGGGTGTGGGCTGGGTAAGGAAAGTTTGTTGTAAGGGATATAGAGGTTGGTGGATCACCACGGAAAATCTTCTGCTTCATCATTTCTCAGACATAGGCGTCAGGGGTGTATGCTGGGTAAGGAAAGTTTGTTCTAAGGGATATGGAGGTTGGTGGATCACCACGGAAAATCTTCGTCTTCATCATTCCTCAGACATAGGCGTTAAGGGTGTGGGCTGGGAAAGGAAAGTTTGTTCTAAGGGATATGGAGGTTGGTGGATCACCACGGAAAATCTTCTGCTTCATCATTCCTCAGACATAGGCGTCAGGGGTGTGGCCTGGGTAAGGAAAGTTGGTTCTAAGGGATATGGAGGTTGGTGGATTACCACTTAAAATCTTCTGCTCATCATTCTTTAGACATAGGCGTCAGGGGTGTGGGCTGGGTAAGGAAAGTTTGTTCTAAGGGATATGGAGGTTGGTGGATCACCACGGAAAATCTTCTGCTTCATCATTCCTCAGACATAGGCGTCAGGGGTGTGGGCTGGGTAAGGAAAGTTTGTTCTAAGGAATATGGAGGTTTGTGGATCACCACAGACAATCTTCTGCTTCATCATTCCTCAGACATAGGCGTTAAGGGTGTGGGCTGGGTAAGGAAAGTCTGTTCTAAGGGATATGGAGGTTGGTGGATTACCACGGAAAATCTTCTGCTCATCATTCCTCAGACATATTCGTCAGGGGTGTGGGCTGGGTAAGGAAAGTTTGTTCTAAGGGATATGGAGGTTGGTGGATCACCACGGAAAATCTTCTGCTTCATCATTCCTCAGACATAGGCGTCAGGGGTGTGGGCTGGGTAAGGAAAGTTTGTTCTAAGGAATATGGAGGTTTGTGGATCACCACAGACAATCGTCTGCTTCATCATTCCTCAGACATAGGCGTCAGGCGTGTGGGCTGGGTAAGGAAAGTTTGTTCTAAGGGATATGGAGGTTGGTGGATTACCACGGAAAATCTTCTGTTACATCATTCCTCAGACATAGGCGTCAAGGGGTGTGGGCTGGGTAAGGAAAGTTTGTTGTAAGGGATATAGAGGTTGGTGGATCACCACGGAAAATCTTCTGCTTCATCATTTCTCAGACATAGTCGTCAGGGGTGTGGGCTGGGTAAGGAAAGTTTGTTCTAAGGGATATGGAGGTTGGTGGATCACCACGGAAAATCTTCGTCTTCATCATTCCTCAGACATAGGCGTAAGGGGTGTGGGCTGGGTAAGGAAAGTTTGTTCTAAGGGATATGGATTTTGGTGGATCTCCACGGAAAATCTTCTGCTTCATCATTCCTCAGACGTAGGCGTCAGGGGTGTGGGCTGTTTAAGGAAAGTTTGTTCTAAGGGATATGGAGGTTGGTGGATTACCACGGAAAATCTTCTGCTCATCATTCCTCAGACATAGGCGTCAGGGGTGTAGGCTGGGTAAGGAAAGTTTGTTCTAAGGGATATGGAGGTTGGTGGATCACCACGGAAAATCTTCTGCTTCATCATTCCTCAGACATAGGCGTCAGGGGTGTGGGCTGGGTAAGGAAAGTTTGTTCTAAGGAATATGGAGGTTTGTGGATCACCACAGACAATCGTCTGCTTCATCATTCCTCAGACATAGGCGTTAAGGGTGTGGGCTGGGTAAGGAAAGTTTGTTCTAAGGGATATGGAGGTTGGTGGATCACCACAGAAAATCTTCTGCTTCATCATTCCTCAGCCATAGGCGTTAAGGGTGTGGGCTGGGTAAGGAGAGTTTGTTGTAAGGGATATAGAGGTTGGTGGATCTCCACGGAAAATCTTCTGCTTCATCATTCCTCAGACATAGGCGTCAGGGGTGTGGGCTGGGTAAGGAAAGTTTGTTCTAAGGGATATAGAGGCTGGTGGATCACCACAGAAAATCTTCTGCTTCATCATTCCTCATACATTGGCGTCAGGCGTGTGGGCTGGGTAAGGAAAGTTTGTTCTAAGGGATATGGAGGTTGGTGGATTACCACGGAAAATCTTCTGTTACATCATTCCTCAGACATAGGCGTCAGGGGTGTGGGCTGGGTAAGGAAAGTTTGTTGTAAGGGATATAGAGGTTGGTGGATCACCACGGAAAATCTTCTGCTTCATCATTTCTCAGACATAGGCGTCAGGGGTGTATGCTGGGTAAGGAAAGTTTGTTCTAAGGGATATGGAGGTTGGTGGATCACCACGGAAAATCTTCGTCTTCATCATTCCTCAGACATAGGCGTTAAGGGTGTGGGCTGGGAAAGGAAAGTTTGTTCTAAGGGATATGGAGGTTGGTGGATCACCACGGAAAATCTTCTGCTTCATCATTCCTCAGACATAGGCGTCAGGGGTGTGGCCTGGGTAAGGAAAGTTGGTTCTAAGGGATATGGAGGTTGGTGGATTACCACTTAAAATCTTCTGCTCATCATTCTTTAGACATAGGCGTCAGGGGTGTGGGCTGGGTAAGGAAAGTTTGTTCTAAGGGATATGGAGGTTGGTGGATCACCACGGAAAATCTTCTGCTTCATCATTCCTCAGACATAGGCGTCAGGGGTGTGGGCTGGGTAAGGAAAGTTTGTTCTAAGGAATATGGAGGTTTGTGGATCACCACAGACAATCTTCTGCTTCATCATTCCTCAGACATAGGCGTTAAGGGTGTGGGCTGGCTAAGGAAAGTTTGTTCTAAGGGATATGGAGGTTGGTGGATCACCACAGAAAATCTTCTGCTTCATCATTCCTCAGACATGGCGTTAAGGGTGTGGGCTGGGTAAGGAAAGTTTGATCTAAGGGATATAGAGGCTGGTGGATCACCACAGAAAATCTTCTGCTTCATCATTCCTCATACATAGGCGTCAGGCGTGTGGGCTGGGTAAGGAAAGTTTGTTCTAAGGGATATGGAGGTTGGTGGATTACCACGGAAAATCTTCTGTTACATCATTCCTCAGACATAGGCGTCAGGGGTGTGGGCTGGGTAAGGAAAGTTTGATGTAAGGGATATAGAGGTTGGTGGATCACCACGGAAAATCTTCTGCTTCATCATTTCTCAGACATAGGCGTCAGGGGTGTGGGCTGGGTAAGGAAAGTTTGTTCTAAGGGATATGGAGGTTGGTGGATCACCACGGAAAATCTTCGTCTTCATCATTCCTCAGACATAGGCGTAAGGGGTGTGGGCTGGGTAAGGAAAGTTTGTTCTAAGGGATATGGAGGTTGGTGGATCTCCACGGAAAATCTTCTGCTTCATCATTCCTCAGACATAGGCGTCAGGGGTGTGGGCTGGGTAAGGAAAGTTTGTTTTAAGGGATATGGAGGTTGGTGGATTACCACGGAAAATCTTCTGTTACATCATTCCTCAGACATAGGCGTCAGGGGTGTGGGCTGGGTAAGGAAAGTTTGTTGTAAGGGATATAGAGGTTGGTGGATCACCACGGAAAATCTTCTGCTTCATCATTTCTCAGACATAGGCGTCAGGGGTGTGGGCTGGGTAAGGAAAGTTTGTTCTAAGGGATATGGAGGTTGGTGGATCACCACGGAAAATCTTCGTCTTCATCATTCTTCAGACATAGGCGTAAGGGGTGTGGGCTGGGTAAGGAAAGTTTGTTCTAAGGGATATGGAGGTTGGTGGATCTCCACGGAAAATCTTCTGCTTCATCATTCCTCAGACATAGGCGTCAGGGGTGTGGGCTGGGTAAGGAAAGTTTGTTCTAAGGGATATACAGGCTGGTGGATCACCACAGAAAATCTTCTGCTTCATCATTCCTCATACATAGGCGTCAGGCGTGTGGGCTGGGTAAGGAAAGTTTGTTCTAAGGGATATGGAGGTTGGTGGATTACCACGGAAAATCTTCTGTTACATCATTCCTCAGACATAGGCGTCAGGGGTGTGGGCTGGGTAAGGAAAGTTTGTTGTAAGGGATATAGAGGTTGGTGGATCACCACGGAAAATCTTCTGCTTCATCATTTCTCAGACATAGGCGTCAGGGGTGTGGGCTGGGTAAGGAAAGTTTGTTCTAAGGGATATGGAGGTTGGTGGATCACCACGGAAAATCTTCGTCTTCATCATTCCTCAGACATAGGCGTAAGGGGTGTGGGCTGGGTAAGGAAAGTTTGTTCTAAGGGATATGGAGGTTGGTGGATCTCCACGGAAAATCTTCTGCTTCATCATTCCTCAGACATAGGCGTCAGGGGTGTGGGCTGGGTAAGGAAAGTTTGTTCTAAGGGATATAGAGGCTGGTGGATATCCACAGAAAATCGTCTGCTTCATCATTCCTCATACATAGGCGTCAGGCGTGTGGGCTGGGTAAGGAAAGTTTGTTCTAAGGGATATGGAGGTTGGTGGATTACCACGGAAAATCTTCTGTTACATCATTCCTCAGACATAGGCGTCAGGGGTGTGGGCTGGGTAAGGAAAGTTAGTTGTAAGGGATATAGAGATTGGTGGATCACCACGGAAAATCTTCTGCTTCATCATTTCTCAGACATAGGCGTCAGGGGTGTGGGCTGGGTAAGGAAAGTTTGTTCTAAGGGATATGGAGGTTGGTGGATCACCACGGAAAATCTTCGTCTTCATCATTCCTCAGACATAGGCGTAAGGGGTGTGGGCTGGGTAAGGAAAGTTTGTTCTAAGGGATATGGAGGTTGGTGGATCTCCACGGAAAATCTTCTGCTTCATCATTCCTCAGACATAGGCGTCAGGGGTGTGGGCTGGGTAAGGAAAGTTTGTTCTAAGGGATATGGAGGTTGGTGGATTACCACGGAAAATCTTCTGCTCATCATTCCTCAGACATAGGCGTCAGGGGTGTAGGCTGGGTAAGGAAAGTTTGTTCTAAGGGATATGGAGGTTGGTGGATCACCACGGAAAATCTTCTGCTTCATCATTCCTCAGACATAGGCGTCAGGGGTGTATGCTGGGTAAGGAAAGTTTGTTCTAAGGGATATGGAGGTTGGTGGATCACCACGGAAAATCTTCGTCTTCATCATTCCTCAGACATAGGCGTTAAGGGTGTGGGCTGGGAAAGGAAAGTTTGTTCTAAGGGATATGGAGGTTGGTGGATCACCACGGAAAATCTTCTGCTTCATCATTTCTCAGACATAGGCGTCAGGGGTGTGGCCTGGGTAAGGAAAGTTGGTTCTAAGGGATATGGAGGTTGGTGGATTACCACTTAAAATCTTCTGCTCATCATTCTTTAGACATAGGCGTCAGGGGTGTGGGCTGGGTAAGGAAAGTTTGTTCTAAGGGATATGGAAGTTGGTGGATCACCACGGAAAATCTTCTGCTTCATCATTCCTCAGACATAGGCGTCAGGGGTGTGGGCTGGGTAAGGAAAGTTTGTTCTAAGGAATATGGAGGTTTGTGGATCACCACAGACAATCTTCTGCTTCATCATTCCTCAGACATAGGCGTTAAGGGTGTGGGCTGGCTAAGGAAAGTTTGTTCTAAGGGATATGGAGGTTGGTGGATCACCACAGAAAATCTTCTGCTTCATCATTCCTCAGACATAGGCGTTAAGGGTGTGGGCTGGGTAAGGAAAGTTTGATCTAAGGGATATAGAGGCTGGTGGATCACCACAGAAAATCTTCTGCTTCATCATTCCTCATACATAGGCGTCAGGCGTGTGGGCTGGGTAAGGAAAGTTTGTTCTAAGGGATATTGAGGTTGGTGGATTACCACAGAAAATCTTCTGTTACATCATTCCTCAGACATAGGCGTCAGGGGTGTGGGCTGGGTAAGGAAAGTTTGTTGTAAGGGATATAGAGGTTGGTGGATCACCACGGAAAATCTTCTGCTTCATCATTTCTCAGACATAGGCGTCAGGGGTGTGGGCTGGGTAAGGAAAGTTTGTTCTAAGGGATATGGAGGTTGGTGGATCACCACGGAAAATCTGCGTCTTCATCATTCCTCAGACATAGGCGTAAGGGGTGTGGGCTGGGTAAGGAAAGTTTGTTCTAAGGGATATGGAGGTTGGTGGATCTCCACGGAAAATCTTCTGCTTCATCATTCCTCAGACATAGGCGTCAGGGGTGTGGGCTGGGTAAGGAAAGTTTGTTCTAAGGGATATGGAGGTTGGTGGATTACCACGGAAAATCTTCTGTTACATCATTCCTCAGACATAGGCGTCAGGGGTGTGGGCTGGGTATGGAAAGTTTGTTGTAAGGGATATAGAGGTTGGTGGATCACCACGGAAAATCTTCTGCTTCATCATTTCTCAGACATAGGCGTCAGGGGTGTGGGCTGGGTAAGGAAAGTTTGTTCTAAGGGATATGGAGGTTGGTGGATCACCACGGAAAATCTTCGTCTTCATCATTCCTCAGACATAGGCGTAAGGGGTGTGGGCTGGGTAAGGAAAGTTTGTTCTAAGGGATATGGAGGTTGGTGGATCTCCACGGAAAATCTTCTGCTTCATCATTCCTCAGACATAGGCGTCAGGGGTGTGGGCTGGGTAAGGAAAGTTTGTTCTAAGGGATATAGAGGCTGGTGGATCACCACAGAAAATCTTCTGCTTCATCATTCCTCATACATAGGCGTCAGGCGTGTGGGCTGGGTAAGGAAAGTTTGTTCTAAGGGATATGGAGGTTGGTGGATTACCACGGAAAATCTTCTGTTACATCATTCCTCAGACATAGGCGTCAGGGGTGTGGGCTGGGTAAGGAAAGTTTGTTGTAAGGGATATAGAGGTTGGTGGATCACCACGGAAAATCTTCTGCTTCATCATTTCTCAGACATAGGCGTCAGGGGTGTGGGCTGGGTAAGGAAAGTTTGTTCTAAGGGATATGGAGGTTGGTGGATCACCACGGAAAATCTTCGTCTTCATCATTCCTCAGACATAGGCGTAAGGGGTGTGGGCTGGGTAAGGAAAGTTTGTTCTAAGGGATATGGAGGTTGGTGGATCTCCACGGAAAATCTTCTGCTTCATCATTCCTCAGACATAGGCGTCAGGGGTGTGGGCTGGGTAAGGAAAGTTTGTTCTAAGGGATATGGAGGTTGGTGGATTACCACGGAAAATCTTCTGTTACATCATTCCTCAGACATAGGCGTCAGGGGTGTGGGCTGGGTAAGGAAAGTTTGTTGTAAGGGATATAGAGGTTGGTGGATCACCACGGAAAATCTTCTGCTTCATCATTTCTCAGACATAGGCGTCAGGGGTGTGGGCTGGGTAAGGAAAGTTTGTTCTAAGGGATATGGAGGTTGGTGGATCACCACGGAAAATCTTCGTCTTCATCATTCCTCAGACATAGGCGTAAGGGGTGTGGGCTGGGTAAGGAAAGTTTGTTCTAAGGGATATGGAGGTTGGTGGATCTCCACGGAAAATCTTCTGCTTCATCATTCCTCAGACATAGGCGTCAGGGGTGTGGGCTGGGTAAGGAAAGTTTGTTCTAAGGGATATGGAGGTTGGTGGATTACCACGGAAAATCTTCTGTTACATCATTCCTCAGACATAGGCGTCAGGGGTGTGGGCTGGGTAAGGAAAGTTTGTTGTAAGGGATATAGAGGTTGGTGGATCACCACGGAAAATCTTCTGCTTCATCATTTCTCAGACATAGGCGTCAGGGGTGTGGGCTGGGTAAGGAAAGTTTGTTCTAAGGGATATGGAGGTTGGTGGATCACCACGGAAAATCTTCGTCTTCATCATTCTTCAGACATAGGCGTAAGGGGTGTGGGCTGGGTAAGGAAAGTTTGTTCTAAGGGATATGGAGGTTGGTGGATCTCCACGGAAAATCTTCTGCTTCATCATTCCTCAGACATAGGCGTCAGGGGTGTGGGCTGGGTAAGGAAAGTTTGTTCTAAGGGATATACAGGCTGGTGGATCACCACAGAAAATCTTCTGCTTCATCATTCCTCATACATAGGCGTCAGGTGTGTGGGCTGGGTAAGGAAAGTTTGTTCTAAGGGATATGGAGGTTGGTGGATTACCACGGAAAATCTTCTGTTACATCATTCCTCAGACATAGGCGTCAGGGGTGTGGGCTGGGTAAGGAAAGTTTGTTGTAAGGGATATAGAGGTTGGTGGATCACCACGGAAAATCTTCTGCTTCATCATTTCTCAGACATAGGCGTCAGGGGTGTGGGCTGGGTAAGGAAAGTTTGTTCTAAGGGATATGGAGGTTGGTGGATCACCACGGAAAATCTTCGTCTTCATCATTCCTCAGACATAGGCGTAAGGGGTGTGGGCTGGGTAAGGAAAGTTTGTTCTAAGGGATATGGAGGTTGGTGGATCTCCACGGAAAATCTTCTGCTTCATCATTCCTCAGACATAGGCGTCAGGGGTGTGGGCTGGGTAAGGAAAGTTTGTTCTAAGGGATATAGAGGCTGGTGGATCACCACAGAAAATCTTCTGCTTCATCATTCCTCATACATAGGCGTCAGGCGTGTGGGCTGGGTAAGGAAAGTTTGTTCTAAGGGATATGGAGGTTGGTGGATTACCACGGAAAATCTTCTGTTACATCATTCCTCAGACATAGGCGTCAGGGGTGTGGGCTGGGTAAGGAAAGTTAGTTGTAAGGGATATAGAGATTGGTGGATCACCACGGAAAATCTTCTGCTTCATCATTTCTCAGACATAGGCGTCAGGGGTGTTTGCTGGGTAAGGAAAGTTTGTTCTAAGGGATATGGAGGTTGGTGGATCACCACGGAAAATCTTCGTCTTCATCATTCCTCAGACATAGGCGTAAGGGGTGTGGGCTGGGTAAGGAAAGTTTGTTCTAAGGGATATGGAGGTTGGTGGATCTCCACGGAAAATCTTCTGCTTCATCATTCCTCAGACATAGGCGTCAGGGGTGTGGGCTGGGTAAGGAAAGTTTGTTCTAAGGGATATGGAGGTTGGTGGATTACCACGGAAAATCTTCTGCTCATCATTCCTCAGACATAGGCGTCAGGGGTGTAGGCTGGGTAAGGAAAGTTTGTTCTAAGGGATATGGAGGTTGGTGGATCACCACGGAAAATCTTCTGCTTCATCATTCCTCAGACATAGGCGTCAGGGGTGTATGCTGGGTAAGGAAAGTTTGTTCTAAGGGATATGGAGGTTGGTGGATCACCACGGAAAATCTTCGTCTTCATCATTCCTCAGACATAGGCGTTAAGGGTGTGGGCTGGGAAAGGAAAGTTTGTTCTAAGGGATATGGAGGTTGGTGGATCACCACGGAAAATCTTCTGCTTCATCATTCCTCAGACATAGGCGTCAGGGGTGTGGCCTGGGTAAGGAAAGTTGGTTCTAAGGGATATGGAGGTTGGTGGATTACCACTTAAAATCTTCTGCTCATCATTCTTTAGACATAGGCGTCAGGGGTGTGGGCTGGGTAAGGAAAGTTTGTTCTAAGGGATATGGAGGTTGGTGGATCACCACGGAAAATCTTCTGCTTCATCATTCCTCAGACATAGGCGTCAGGGGTGTGGGCTGGGTAAGGAAAGTTTGTTCTAAGGAATATGGAGGTTTGTGGATCACCACAGACAATCTTCTGCTTCATCATTCCTCAGACATAGGCGTTAAGGGTGTGGGCTGGCTAAGGAAAGTTTGTTCTAAGGGATATGGAGGTTGGTGGATCACCACAGAAAATCTTCTGCTTCATCATTCCTCAGACATAGGCGTTAAGGGTGTGGGCTGGGTAAGGAAAGTTTGATCTAAGGGATATAGAGGCTGGTGGATCACCACAGAAAATCTTCTGCTTCATCATTCCTCATACATAGGCGTCAGGCGTGTGGGCTGGGTAAGGAAAGTTTGTTCTAAGGGATATGGAGGTTGGTGGATTACCACGGAAAATCTTCTGTTACATCATTCCTCAGACATAGGCGTCAGGGGTGTGGGCTGGGTAAGGAAAGTTTGTTGTAAGGGATATAGAGGTTGGTGGATCACCACGGAAAATCTTCTGCTTCATCATTTCTCAGACATAGGCGTCAGGGGTGTGGGCTGGGTAAGGAAAGTTTGTTCTAAGGGATATGGAGGTTGGTGGATCACCACGGAAAATCTTCGTCTTCATCATTCCTCAGACATAGGCGTAAGGGGTGTGGGCTGGGTAAGGAAAGTTTGTTCTAAGGGATATGGAGGTTGGTGGATCTCCACGGAAAATCTTCTGCTTCATCATTCCTCAGACATAGGCGTCAGGGGTGTGGGCTGGCTAAGGAAAGTTTGTTCTAAGGGATATGGAGGTTGGTGGATTACCACGGAAAATCTTCTGTTACATCATTCCTCAGACATAGGCGTCAGGGGTGTGGGCTGGGTATGGAAAGTTTGTTGTAAGGGATATAGAGGTTGGTGGATCACCACGGAAAATCTTCTGCTTCATCATTTCTCAGACATAGGCGTCAGGGGTGTGGGCTGGGTAAGGAAAGTTTGTTCTAAGGGATATGGAGGTTGGTGGATCACCACGGAAAATCTTCGTCTTCATCATTCCTCAGACATAGGCGTAAGGGGTGTGGGCTGGGTAAGGAAAGTTTGTTCTAAGGGATATGGAGGTTGGTGGATCTCCACGGAAAATCTTCTGCTTCATCATTCCTCAGACATAGGCGTCAGGGGTGTGGGCTGGGTAAGGAAAGTTTGTTCTAAGGGATATAGAGGCTGGTGGATCACCACAGAAAATCTTCTGCTTCATCATTCCTCATACATAGGCGTCAGGCGTGTGGGCTGGGTAAGGAAAGTTTGTTCTAAGGGATATGGAGGTTGGTGGATTACCACGGAAAATCTTCTGTTACATCATTCCTCAGACATAGGCGTCAGGGGTGTGGGCTGGGTAAGGAAAGTTTGTTGTAAGGGATATAGAGGTTGGTGGATCACCACGGAAAATCTTCTGCTTCATCATTTCTCAGACATAGGCGTCAGGGGTGTGGGCTGGGTAAGGAAAGTTTGTTCTAAGGGATATGGAGGTTGGTGGATCACCACGGAAAATCTTCGTCTTCATCATTCCTCAGACATAGGCGTAAGGGGTGTGGGCTGGGTAAGGAAAGTTTGTTCTAAGGGATATGGAGGTTGGTGGATCTCCACGGAAAATCTTCTGCTTCATCATTCCTCAGACATAGGCGTCAGGGGTGTGGGCTGGGTAAGGAAAGTTTGTTCTAAGGGATATAGAGGCTGGTGGATCACCACAGAAAATCTTCTGCTTCATCATTCCTCATACATAGGCGTCAGGCGTGTGGGCTGGGTAAGGAAAGTTTGTTCTAAGGGATATGGAGGTTGGTGGATCACCACGGAAAATCTTCTGCTTCATCATTCCTCAGACATAGGCGTCAGGGGTGTGGGCTGGGTAAGGAAAGTTTGTTCTAAGGAATATGGAGGTTTGTGGATCACCACAGACAATCTTCTGCTTCATCATTCCTCAGACATAGGCGTTAAGGGTGTGGGCTGGCTAAGGAAAGTTTGTTCTAAGGGATATGGAGGTTGGTGGATCACCACAGAAAATCTTCTGCTTCATCATTCCTCAGACATAGGCGTTAAGGGTGTGGGCTGGGTAAGGAAAGTTTGATCTAAGGGATATAGAGGCTGGTGGATCACCACAGAAAATCTTCTGCTTCATCATTCCTCATACATAGGCGTCAGGCGTGTGGGCTGGGTAAGGAAAGTTTGTTCTAAGGGATATGGAGGTTGGTGGATTACCACGGAAAATCTTCTGTTACATCATTCCTCAGACATAGGCGTCAGGGGTGTGGGCTGGGTAAGGAAAGTTTGTTGTAAGGGATATAGAGGTTGGTGGATCACCACGGAAAATCTTCTGCTTCATCATTTCTCAGACATAGGCGTCAGGGGTGTGGGCTGGGTAAGGAAAGTTTGTTCTAAGGGATATGGAGGTTGGTGGATCACCACGGAAAATCTTCGTCATCATCATTCCTCAGACATAGGCGTAAGGGGTGTGGGCTGGGTAAGGAAAGTTTGTTCTAAGGGATATGGAGGTTGGTGGATCTCCACGGAAAATCTTCTGCTTCATCATTCCTCAGACATAGGCGTCAGGGGTGTGGGCTGGGTAAGGAAAGTTTGTTCTAAGGGATATGGAGGTTGGTGGATTACCACGGAAAATCTTCTGTTACATCATTCCTCAGACATAGGCGTCAGGGGTGTGGGCTGGGTATGGAAAGTTTGTTGTAAGGGATATAGAGGTTGGTGGATCACCACGGAAAATCTTCTGCTTCATCATTTCTCAGACATAGGCGTCAGGGGTGTGGGCTGGGTAAGGAAAGTTTGTTCTAAGGGATATGGAGGTTGGTGGATCACCACGGAAAATCTTCGTCTTCATCATTCCTCAGACATAGGCGTAAGGGGTGTGGGCTGGGTAAGGAAAGTTTGTTCTAAGGGATATGGAGGTTGGTGGATCTCCACGGAAAATCTTCTGCTTCATCATTCCTCAGACATAGGCGTCAGGGGTGTGGGCTGGGTAAGGAAAGTTTGTTCTAAGGGATATAGAGGCTGGTGGATCACCACAGAAAATCTTCTGCTTCATCATTCCTCATACATAGGCGTCAGGCGTGTGGGCTGGGTAAGGAAAGTTTGTTCTAAGGGATATGGAGGTTGGTGGATTACCACGGAAAATCTTCTGTTACATCATTCCTCAGACATAGGCGTCAGGGGTGTGGGCTGGGTAAGGAAAGTTTGTTGTAAGGGATATAGAGGTTGGTGGATCACCACGGAAAATCTTCTGCTTCATCATTTCTCAGACATAGGCGTCAGGGGTGTGGGCTGGGTAAGGAAAGTTTGTTCTAAGGGATATGGAGGTTGGTGGATCACCACGGAAAATCTTCGTCTTCATCATTCCTCAGACATAGGCGTAAGGGGTGTGGGCTGGGTAAGGAAAGTTTGTTCTAAGGGATATGGAGGTTGGTGGATCTCCACGGAAAATCTTCTGCTTCATCATTCCTCAGACATAGGCGTCAGGGGTGTGGGCTGGGTAAGGAAAGTTTGTTCTAAGGGATATAGAGGCTGGTGGATCACCACAGAAAATCTTCTGCTTCATCATTCCTCATACATAGGCGTCAGGCGTGTGGGCTGGGTAAGGAAAGTTTGTTCTAAGGGATATGGAGGTTGGTGGATT
Source organism: Prosapia bicincta (assembly GCA_036971475.1). Lineage (NCBI taxonomy): Eukaryota > Metazoa > Arthropoda > Insecta > Hemiptera > Cercopidae > Prosapia > Prosapia bicincta. Next base: position 164,833,808 of record JBAIZL010000004.1, read on the forward strand.
ACCACGGAAAATCTTCTGTTACATCATTCCTCAGACATAGGCGTCAGGGGTGTGGGCTGGGTAAGGAAAGTTAGTTGTAAGGGATATAGAGGTTGGTGGATCACCACGGAAAATCTTCTGCTTCATCATTTCTCAGACATAGGCGTCAGGGGTGTGGGCTGGGTAAGGAAAGTTTGTTCTAAGGGATATGGAGGTTGGTGGATCACCACGGAAAATCTTCGTCTTCATCATTCCTCAGACATAGGCGTAAGGGGTGTGGGCTGGGTAAGGAAAGTTTGTTCTAAGGGATATGGAGGTTGGTGGATCTCCACGGAAAATCTTCTGCTTCATCATTCCTCAGACATAGGCGTCAGGGGTGTGGGCTGGGTAAGGAAAGTTTGTTCTAAGGGATATGGAGGTTGGTGGATTACCACGGAAAATCTTCTGCTCATCATTCCTCAGACATAGGCGTCAGGGGTGTAGGCTGGGTAAGGAAAGTTTGTTCTAAGGGATATGGAGGTTGGTGGATCACCACGGAAAATCTTCTGCTTCATCATTCCTCAGACATAGGCGTCAGGGGTGTGGGCTGGGTAAGGAAAGTTTGTTCTAAGGAATATGGAGGTTTGTGATTCACCACAGACATTCGTCTGCTTCATCATTCCTCAGACATAGGCGTTAAGGGTGTGGGCTGGGTAAGGAAAGTTTGTTCTAAGGGATATGGAGGTTGGTGGATCACCACAGAAAATCTTCTGCTTCATCATTCCTTAGACATAGGCGTTAAGGGTGTGGGCTGGGTAAGGAAAGTTTGTTCTAAGGGATATAGAGGCTGGTGGATCACCACAGAAAATCTTCTGCTTCATCATTTTTCATACATAGGGGTCAGGCGTGTGGGCTGGATAATGAAAGTTTGTTCTAAGGGATATGGAGGTTGGTGGATTACCACGGAAAATCTTCTGCTTCATCATTCCTCAGACATAGGCGTCAGGCGTGTGGGCTGGGTAAGGAAAGTTTGTTCTAAGGAATATGGAGGTTTGTGGATCACCACAGACAATCGTCTGCTTCATCATTCCTCAGACATAGGCGTCAGGGGTGTGGGCTGGGTAAGGAAAGTTTGTTCTAAGGGATATGGAGTTTGGTAGAATACCACGGAAAATCTTCTGCTCATCATTCCTCAGACATAGGCGTCAGGGGTGTGGGCTGGGTAAGGAAAGTTTGTTCTAAGGGATATGGAGGTTGGTGGATCACCACGGAAAATCTTCGTCTTCATCATTCCTCAGACATAGGCGTAAGGGGTGTGGGCTGGGTAAGGAAAGTTTGTTCTAAGGGATATGGAGGTTGGTGGATCTCCACGGAAAATCTTCTGCTTCATCATTCCTCAGACATAGGCGTCAGGGGTGTGGGCTGGGTAAGGAAAGTTTGTTCTAAGGGATATAGAGGCTGGTGGATCACCACAGAAAATCTTCTGCTTCATCATTCCTCATTCATAGGCGTCAGGCGTGTGGGCTGGGTAAGGAAAGTTTGTTCTAAGGGATATGGAGGTTGGTGGATTACCACGGAAAAGCTTCTGTTACATCATTCCTCAGACATAGGCGTCAGGGGTGTGGGCTGGGTAAGGAAAGTTAGTTGTAAGGGATATAGAGGTTGGTGGATCACCACGGAAAATCTTCTGCTTCATCATTTCTCAGACATAGGCGTCAGGGGTGTGGGCTGGGTAAGGAAAGTTTGTTCTAAGGGATATGGAGGTTGGTGGATCACCACGGAAAATCTTCGTCTTCATCATTCCTCAGACATAGGCGTAAGGGGTGTGGGCTGGGTAAGGAAAGTTTGTTCTAAGGGATATGGAGGTTGGTGGATCTCCACGGAAAATCTTCTGCTTCATCATTCCTCAGACATAGGCGTCAGGGGTGTGGGCTGGGTAAGGAAAGTTTGTTCTAAGGGATATGGAGGTTGGTGGATTACCACGGAAAATCTTCTGCTCATCATTCCTCAGACATAGGCGTCAGGGGTGTAGGCTGGGTAAGGAAAGTTTGTTCTAAGGGATATGGAGGTTGGTGGATCACCACGGAAAATCTACTGCTTCATCATTCCTCAGACATAGGCGTCAGGGGTGTGGGCTGGGTAAGGAAAGTTTGTTCTAAGGGATATGGAGGTTGGTGGATCACCACAGAAAATCTTCTGCTTCATCATTCCTCAGACATAGGCGTCAGGGGTGTGGGCTGGGTAAGGAAAGTTTGTTCTAAGGGATATGGAGTTTGGTAGAATACCACGGAAAATCTTCTGCTCATCATTCCTCAGACATAGGCGTCAGGGGTGTGGGCTGGGTAAGGAAAGTTTGTTCTAAGGGATATGGAGGTTGGTGGATCACCACGGAAAATCATCTGCTTCATCTTTCCTCAGACATAGGCGTCAGGGGTGTGGGCTGGGTAAGGAAAGTTTGTACTAAGGGATATGGAGGTTTGTGGATCACCACAGACAATCTTCTGCTTCATCATTCCTCAGACATAGGCGTTAAGTGTGTGGGCTGGGTAAGGAAAGTTTGTTCTAAGGGATATGGAGGTTGGTGGATCACCACGGAAAATCTTCTGCTTCATCATTCCTCAGACATAGGCGTCAGGGATGTGGGCTGGGTAAGGAAAGTTTGTTCTAAGGGATATGGAGGTTGGTGGATCACCCCGGAATATCTTCTGCTTCATCATTCCTCAGACATAGGCGTCAGGGGTGTGGGCTGGGTAAGGAATGTTTGTTCTAAGGGATATGGAGGTTTGTGGATCACCACAGACAATCTTCTGCTTCATCATTCCTCAGACATAGGCGTTAAGGGTGTGGGCTGGGTAAGGAAAGTTTGTTCTAAGGGATATGGAGGTTGGTGGATCACCACGGAAAATCTTCGTCTTCATCATTCCTCAGACATAGGCGTAAGGGGTGTGGGCTGGGTAAGGAAAGTTTGTTCTAAGGGATATGGAGGTTGGTGGATCTCCACGGAAAATCTTCTGCTTCATCATTCCTCAGACATAGGCGTCAGGGGTGTGGGCTGGGTAAGGAAAGTTTGTTCTAAGGGATATGGAGGTTGGTGGATTACCACGGAAAATCTTCTGTTACATCATTCCTCAGACATAGGCGTCAGGGGTGTGGGCTGGGTAAGGAAAGTTTGTTGTAAGGGATATAGAGGTTGGTGGATCACCACGGAAAATCTTCTGCTTCATCATTTCTCAGACATAGGCGTCAGGGGTGTGGGCTGGGTAAGGAAAGTTTGTTCTAAGGGATATGGAGGTTGGTGGATCACCACGGAAAATCTTCGTCTTCATCATTCCTCAGACATAGGCGTCAGGCGTGTGGGCTGGGTAAGGAAAGTTTGTTCTAAGGGATATGGAGGTTGGTGGATTACCACGGAAAATCTTCTGTTACATCATTCCTCAGACATAGGCGTCAGGGGTGTGGGCTGGGTAAGGAAAGTTTGTTGTAAGGGATATGGAGGTTGGTGGATCACCACGGAAAATCTTCTGCTTCATCATTTCTCAGACATAGGCGTCAGGGGTGTATGCTGGGTAAGGAAAGTTTGTTCTAAGGGATATGGAGGTTGGTGGATCACCACGGAAAATCTTCGTCTTCATCATTCCTCAGACATAGGCGTTAAGGGTGTGGGCTGGGTAAGGAAAGTTTGTTCTAAGGGATATGGAGGTTGGTGGATCACCACGGAAAATCTTCTGCTTCATCATTCCTCAGACATAGGCGTCAGGGGTGTGGGCTGGGTAAGGAAAGTTTGTTGTAAGGGATATAGAGGTTGGTGGATCACCACGGAAAATCTTCTGCTTCATCATTTCTCAGACATAGGCGTCAGGGGTGTGGGCTGGGTAAGGAAAGTTTGTTCTAAGGGATATGGAGGTTGGTGGATCACCACGGAAAATCTTCGTCTTCATCATTCCTCAGACATAGGCGTAAGGGGTGTGGGCTGGGTAAGGAAAGTTTGTTCTAAGGGATATGGAGGTTGGTGGATCTCCACGGAAAATCTTCTGCTTCATCATTCCTCAGACATAGGCGTCAGGGGTGTGGGCTGGGTAAGGAAAGTTTGTTCTAAGGGATATAGAGGCTGGTGGATCACCACAGAAAATCTTCTGCTTCATCATTCCTCATACATAGGCGTCAGGCGTGTGGGCTGGGTAAGGAAAGTTTGTTCTAAGGGATATGGAGGTTGGTGGATTACCACGGAAAATCTTCTGTTACATCATTCCTCAGACATAGGCGTCAGGGGTGTGGGCTGGGTAAGGAAAGTTAGTTGTAAGGGATATAGAGGTTGGTGGATCACCACGGAAAATCTTCTGCTTCATCATTTCTCAGACATAGGCGTCAGGGGTGTGGGCTGGGTAAGGAAAGTTTGTTCTAAGGGATATGGAGGTTGGTGGATCACCACGGAAAATCTTCGTCTTCATCATTCCTCAGACATAGGCGTAAGGGGTGTGGGCTGGTTAAGGAAAGTTTGTTCTAAGGGATATGGAGGTTTTTGGATCTCCACGGAAAATCTTCTGCTTCATCATTCCTCAGACATAGGCGTCAGGGGTGTGGGCTGGGTAAGGAAAGTTTGTTCTAAGGGATATGGAGGTTGGTGGATTACCACGGAAAATCTTCTGCTCATCATTCCTCAGACATAGGCGTCAGGGGTGTAGGCTGGGTAAGGAAAGTTTGTTCTAAGGGATATGGAGGTTGGTGGATCACCACGGAAAATCTTCTGCTTCATCATTCCTCAGACATAGGCGTCAGGGGTGTATGCTGGGTAAGGAAAGTTTGTTCTAAGGGATATGGAGGTTGGTGGATCACCACGGAAAATCTTCGTCTTCATCATTCCTCAGACATAGGCGTTAAGGGTGTGGGCTGGGAAAGGAAAGTTTGTTCTAAGGGATATGGAGGTTGGTGGATCACCACGGAAAATCTTCTGCTTCATCATTCCTCAGACATAGGCGTCAGGGGTGTGGCCTGGGTAAGGAAAGTTGGTTCTAAGGGATATGGAGGTTGGTGGATTACCACTTAAAATCTTCTGCTCATCATTCTTTAGACATAGGCGTCAGGGGTGTGGGCTGGGTAAGGAAAGTTTGTTCTAAGGGATATGGAGGTTGGTGGATCACCACGGAAAATCTTCTGCTTCATCATTCCTCAGACATAGGCGTCAGGGGTGTGGGCTGGGTAAGGAAAGTTTGTTCTAAGGAATATGGAGGTTTGTGGATCACCACAGACAATCTTCTGCTTCATCATTCCTCAGACATAGGCGTTAAGGGTGTGGGCTGGCTAAGGAAAGTTTGTTCTAAGGGATATGGAGTTTGGTGGATCACCACAGAAAATCTTCTGCTTCATCATTCCTCAGACATAGGCGTTAAGGGTGTGGGCTGGGTAAGGAAAGTTTGATCTAAGGGATATAGAGGCTGGTGGATCACCACAGAAAATCTTCTGCTTCATCATTCCTCATACATAGGCGTCAGGCGTGTGGGCTGGGTAAGGAAAGTTTGTTCTAAGGGATATGGAGGTTGGTGGATTACCACGGAAAATCTTGTGTTACATCATTCCTCAGACATAGGCGTCACGGGTGTGGGCTGGGTAAGGAAAGTTTGTTGTAAGGGATATAGAGGATGGTGGATCACCACGGAAAATCTTCTGCTTCATCATTTCTCAGACATAGGCGTCAGGGGTGTGGGCTGGGTAAGGAAAGTTTGTTCTAAGGGATATGGAGGTTGGTGGATCACCACGGAAAATCTTCGTCTTCATCATTCCTCAGACATAGGCGTAAGGGGTGTGGGCTGGGTAAGGAAAGTTTGTTCTAAGGGATATGGAGGTTGGTGGATTACCACGGAAAATCTTCTGTTACATCATTCCTCAGACATAGGCGTCAGGGGTGTGGGCTGGGTATGGAAAGTTTGTTGTAAGGGATATAGAGGTTGGTGGATCACCACGGAAAATCTTCTGCTTCATCATTTCTCAGACATAGGCGTCAGGGGTGTGGGCTGGGTAAGGAAAGTTTGTTCTAAGGGATATGGAGGTTGGTGGATCACCACGGAAAATCTTCGTCTTCATCATTCCTCAGACATAGGCGTAAGGGGTGTGGGCTGGGTAAGGAAAGTTTGTTCTAAGGGATATGGAGGTTGGTGGATCTCCACGGAAAATCTTCTGCTTCATCATTCCTCAGACATAGGCGTCAGGGGTGTGGGCTGGGTAAGGAAAGTTTGTTCTAAGGGATATAGAGGCTGGTGGATCACCACAGAAAATCTTCTGCTTCATCATTCCTCATACATAGGCGTCAGGCGTGTGGGCTGGGTAAGTAAAGTTTGTTCTAAGGGATATGGAGGTTGGTGGATTACCACGGAAAATCTTCTGTTACATCATTCCTCAGACATAGGCGTCAGGGGTGTGGGCTGGGTAAGGAAAGTTTGTTGTAAGGGATATAGAGGTTGGTGGATCACCACGGAAAATCTTCTGCTTCATCATTTCTCAGACATAGGCGTCAGGGGTGTGGGCTGGGTAAGGAAAGTTTGTTCTAAGGGATATGGAGGTTGGTGGATCACCACGGAAAATCTTCGTCTTCATCATTCCTCAGACATAGGCGTAAGGGGTGTGGGCTGGGTAAGGAAAGTTTGTTCTAAGGGATATGGAGGTTGGTGGATCTCCACGGAAAATCTTCTGCTTCATCATTCCTCAGACATAGGCGTCAGGGGTGTGGGCTGGGTAAGGAAAGTTTGTTCTAAGGGATATAGAGGCTGGTGGATCACCACAGAAAATCTTCTGCTTCATCATTCCTCATACATAGGCGTCAGGCGTGTGGGCTGGGTAAGGAAAGTTTGTTCTAAGGGATATGGAGGTTGGTGGATTACCACGGAAAATCTTCTGTTACATCATTCCTCAGACATAGGCGTCAGGGGTGTGGGCTGGGTAAGGAAAGTTAGTTGTAAGGGATATAGAGGTTGGTGGATCACCACGGAAAATCTTCTGCTTCATCATTTCTCAGACATAGGCGTCAGGGGTGTGGGCTGGGTAAGGAAAGTTTGTTCTAAGGGATATGGAGGTTGGTGGATCACCACAGAAAATCTTCGTCTTCATCATTCCTCAGACATAGGCGTAAGGGGTGTGGGCTGGGTAAGGAAAGTTTGTTCTAAGGGATATGGAGGTTGGTGGATCTCCACGGAAAATCTTCTGCTTCATCATTCCTCAGACATAGGCGTCAGGGGTGTGGGCTGGGTAAGGAAAGTTTGTTCTAAGGGATATGGAGGTTGGTGGATTACCACGGAAAATCTTCTGCTCATCATTCCTCAGACATAGGCGTCAGGGGTGTAGGCTGGGTAAGGTAAGTTTGTTCTAAGGGATATGGAGGTTGGTGGATCACCACGGAAAATCTTCTGCTTCATCATTCCTCAGACATAGGCGTCAGGGGTGTGGGCTGGGTAAGGAAAGTTTGTTCTAAGGAATATGGAGGTTTGTGATTCACCACAGACATTCGTCTGCTTCATCATTCCTCAGACATAGGGGTTAAGGGTGTGGGCTGGGTAAGGAAAGTTTGTTCTAAGGGATATGGAGGTTGGTGGATCACCACAGAAAATCTTCTGCTTCATCATTCCTTAGACATAGGCGTTAAGGGTATGGGCTGGGTAAGGAAAGTTTGTTCTAAGGGATATAGAGGCTGGTGGATCACCACAGAAAATCTTCTGCTTCATCATTTTTCATACATAGGCGTCAGGCGTGTGGGCTGGATAATGAAAGTTTGTTCTAAGGGATATGGAGGTTGGTGGATTACCACGGAAAATCTTCTGCTTCATCATTCCTCAGACATAGGCGTCAGGCGTGTGGGCTGGGTAAGGAAAGTTTGTTCTAAGGAATATGGAGGTTTGTGGATCACCACAGACAATCGTCTGCTTCATCATTCCTCAGACATAGGCGTTAAGGGTGTGGGCTGGGTAAGGAAAGTTTGTTCTAAGGGATATGGAGGTTGGTGGATCACCACAGAAAATCTTCTGCTTCATCATTCCTCAGACATAGGCGTCAGGGGTGTGGGCTGGGTAAGGAAAGTTTGTTCTAAGGGATATGGAGTTTGGTAGAATACCACGGAAAATCTTCTGCTCATCATTCCTCAGACATAGGCGTCAGGGGTGTGGGCTGGGTAAGGAAAGTTTGTTCTAAGGGGTATGGAGGTTGGTGGATCACCACGGAAAATCATCTGCTTCATCTTTCCTCAGACATAGGCGTCAGGGGTGTGGGCTGGGTAAGGAAAGTTTGTACTAAGGGATATGGAGGTTTGTGGATCACCACAGACAATCTTCTGCTTCATCATTCCTCAGACATAGGCGTTAAGTGTGTGGGCTGGGTAAGGAAAGTTTGTTCTAAGGGATATGGAGGTTGGTGGATCACCACGGAAAATCTTCTGCTTCATCATTCCTCAGACATAGGCGTCAGGGATGTGGGCTGGGTAAGGAAAGTTTGTTCTAAGGGATATGGAGGTTGGTGGATCACCCCGGAATATCTTCTGCTTCATCATTCCTCAGACATAGGCGTCAGGGGTGTGGGCTGGGTAAGGAATGTTTGTTCTAAGGGATATGGAGGTTTGTGGATCACCACAGACAATCTTCTGCTTCATCATTCCTCAGACATAGGCGTTAAGTGTGTGGGCTGGGTAAGGAAAGTTTGTTCTAAGGGATATGGATGTTGGTGGATCACCACGGAAAATCTTCTGCTTCATCATTCCTCAGACATAGTCGTCAGGGATGTGGGCTGGGTAAGGAAAGTCTGTTCTAAGGGATATGGAGGTTGGTGGATTACCACGGAAAATCTTCTGCTCATCATTCCTCAGACATATTCGTCAGGGGTGTGGGCTGGGTAAGGAAAGTTTGTTCTAAGGGATATGGAGGTTGGTGGATCGCCACGGAAAATCTTCTGCTTCATCATTCCTCAGACATAGGCGTCAGGGGTGTGGGCTGGGTAAGGAAAGTTTGTTCTAAGGAATATGGAGGTTTGTGGATCACCACAGACAATCGTCTGCTTCATCATTCCTCAGACATAGGCGTCAGGCGTGTGGGCTGGGTAAGGAAAGTTTGTTCTAAGGGATATGGAGGTTGGTGGATTACCACGGAAAATCTTCTGTTACATCATTCCTCAGACATAGGCGTCAGGGGTGTGGGCTGGGTAAGGAAAGTTTGTTGTAAGGGATATAGAGGTTGGTGGATCACCACGGAAAATCTTCTGCTTCATCATTTCTCAGACATAGTCGTCAGGGGTGTGGGCTGGGTAAGGAAAGTTTGTTCTAAGGGATATGGAGGTTGGTGGATCACCACGGAAAATCTTCGTCTTCATCATTCCTCAGACATAGGCGTAAGGGGTGTGGGCTGGGTAAGGAAAGTTTGTTCTAAGGGATATGGATTTTGGTGGATCTCCACGGAAAATCTTCTGCTTCATCATTCCTCAGACATAGGCGTCAGGGGTGTGGGCTGTTTAAGGAAAGTTTGTTCTAAGGGATATGGAGGTTGGTGGATTACCACGGAAAATCTTCTGCTCATCATTCCTCAGACATAGGCGTCAGGGGTGTAGGCTGGGTAAGGAAAGTTTGTTCTAAGGGATATGGAGGTTGGTGGATCACCACGGAAAATCTTCTGCTTCATCATTCCTCAGACATAGGCGTCAGGGGTGTGGGCTGGGTAAGGAAAGTTTGTTCTAAGGAATATGGAGGTTTGTGGATCACCACAGACAATCGTCTGCTTCATCATTCCTCAGACATAGGCGTTAAGGGTGTGGGCTGGGTAAGGAAAGTTTGTTCTAAGGGATATGGAGGTTGGTGGATCACCACAGAAAATCTTCTGCTTCATCATTCCTCAGCCATAGGCGTTAAGGGTGTGGGCTGGGTAAGGAGAGTTTGTTCTAAGGGATATAGAGGCTGGTGGATCACCACAGAAAATCTTCTGCTTCATCATTCCTCATACATAGGCGTCAGGCGTGTGGGCTGGATAATGAAAGTTTGTTCTAAGGGATATGGAGGTTGGTGGATTACCACGGAAAATCTTCTGTTACATCATTCCTCAGACATAGGCGTCAGGGGTGTGGGCTGGGTAAGGAAAGTTTGTTCTAAGGGATATGGAGGTTGGTGGATTACCACGGAAAATCTTCTGCTTCATCATTCCTCAGACATAGGCGTCAGGGGTGTGGGCTGGGTAAGGAAAGTTTGTTGTAAGGGATATAGAGGTTGGTGGATCACCACGGAAAATCTTCTGCTTCATCATTTCTCAGACATAGGCGTCAGGGGTGTGGGCTGGGTAAGGAAAGTTTGTTCTAAGGGATATGGAGGTTGGTGGATCACCACGGAAAATCTTCGTCTTCATCATTCCTCAGACATAGGCGTAAGGGGTGTGGGCTGGGTAAGGAAAGTTTGTTCTAAGGGATATGGAGGTTGGTGGATCTCCACGGAAAATCTTCTGCTTCATCATTCCTCAGACATAGGCGTCAGGGGTGTGGGCTGGGTAAGGAAAGTTTGTTCTAAGGGATATAGAGGCTGGTGGATCACCACAGAAAATCTTCTGCTTCATCATTCCTCATACATTGGCGTCAGGCGTGTGGGCTGGGTAAGGAAAGTTTGTTCTAAGGGATATGGAGGTTGGTGGATTACCACGGAAAATCTTCTGTTACATCATTCCTCAGACATAGGCGTCAGGGGTGTGGGCTGGGTAAGGAAAGTTTGTTGTAAGGGATATGGAGGTTGGTGGATCACCACGGAAAATCTTCTGCTTCATCATTTCTCAGACATAGGCGTCAGGGGTGTATGCTGGGTAAGGAAAGTTTGTTCTAAGGGATATGGAGGTTGGTGGATCACCACGGAAAATCTTCGTCTTCATCATTCCTCAGACATAGGCGTTAAGGGTGTGGGCTGGGTAAGGAAAGTTTGTTCTAAGGGATATGGAGGTTGGTGGATCACCACGGAAAATCTTCTGCTTCATCATTCCTCAGACATAGGCGTCAGGGGTGTGGCCTGGGTAAGGAAAGTTGGTTCTAAGGGATATGGAGGTTGGTGGATTACCACTTAAAATCTTCTGCTCATCATTCTTTAGACATAGGCGTCAGGGGTGTGGGCTGGGTAAGGAAAGTTTGTTCTAAGGGATATGGAGGTTGGTGGATCACCACGGAAAATCTTCTGCTTCATCATTCCTCAGACATAGGCGTCAGGGGTGTGGGCTGGGTAAGGAAAGTTTGTTCTAAGGAATATGGAGGTTTGTGGATCACCACAGACAATCTTCTGCTTCATCATTCCTCAGACATAGGCGTTAAGGGTGTGGGCTGGGTAAGGAAAGTTTGTTCTAAGGGATATGGAGGTTGGTGGATCACCACAGAAAATCTTCTGCTTCATCATTCCTCAGACATAGGCGTTAAGGGTGTGGGCTGGGTAAGGAAAGTTTGTTCTAAGGGATATAGAGGCTGGTGGATCACCACAGAAAATCTTCTGCTTCATAATTCCTCATACATAGGCGTCAGGCGTGTGGGCTGGGTAAGGAAGGTTTGTTCTAAGGGATATGGAGGTTGGTGGATTACCACGGAAAATCTTCTGTTACATCATTCCTCAGACATAGGCGTCAGGGGTGTGGGCTGGGTAAGAAAGTTTGTTGTAAGGGATATAAAGGTCGGTGGATCACCACGGAAAATCTTCAGCTTCATCATTCCTCAGACATAGGCGTCAGGGGTGTGGGCTGGGTAAGGAAAGTTTTTTCTAAAGGATATGGAGGTAGGTGGATCACCACAGAAAATCTTCTGCTTCATCATACCTCAGACAAAGGCGGCAGGGGTGTGGGCTGGGTAAGGAAAGTTTGTTCTAAGGGATATGGAGGTTGGTGGATCACCACGGTAAATCTTCGTCTTCATCATTCCTCAGACATAGGCGTAAGGGGTGTGGGCTGGGTAAGGAAAGTTTGTTCTAAGGGATAAGGAGGTTGGTGGATTACCACGGAAAATCTTCTGCTTCATCAATCCTCATACATAGGCGTCAGGGGTGTGGGCTGGGTAATTAAAGTTTGTTCTAAGGGATATAGTGGTTGGTGGATCACCACGGAAAATCTTCTGCTTCATCATTCCTCAGACATAGGCGTCAGGGGTGTGGGCTGGGTAAGGAAAGTTTATTCTAAGGGATATGGAGGTAGGTGGATCACCACAGAAAATCTTCTGCTTCATCATTCCTCAGACAAAGGCGGCAGGGGTGTGGGCTGGGTAAGGAAAGTTTGTTCTAAGGGATATGGAGGTTGGTGAATCACCACGGAAAATCTTCTGCTTCATCATTCCTCAGACAAAGGCGGCAGGGGTGTGGGCTGGGTAAGGAAAGTTTGTTCTAAGGGATATGGAGGTTGGTGGATCACCACAGAAAATCTTCTGCTTCATCATTCCTCAGACATAGGCGTTAAGGGTGTGGGCTGTGTAAGGAAAGTTTGTTCTAAGGGATATAGAGGCTGGTGGATCACCACAGAAAATCTTCTGCTTCATCATTCCTCATACATAGGCGTCAGGCGTTTGGGCTGGGTAAGGTAAGTTTGTTCTAAGGGATATGGAGGTTGGTGGATTACCACGGAAAATCGTCTGTTTCATCATTCCTCAGACATAGGCGTCAGGGGTGTGGGCTGGGTAAGGAAAGTTTGTTCTAAGGGATATGGAGGTTTGTGGATCACCACAGACAATCTTCTGCTTCATCATTCCTCAGACATAGGCGTTAAGGGTGTGGGCTGGGTAAGGAAAGATTTTTCTAAGGGATATGGAGGTTGGTGGATCACCACGGAAAATCGTCTGCTTCATCATTCCTCAGACATAGGCGTCAGGGATGTGGGCTGGGTAAGGAAAGTTTGTTCTAAGGGATATGGAGGTTGGTGGATTACCTCGGAAAATCTTCTGCTCATCATTCCTCAGACATATTCGTCAGGGGTTTGGGCTGGGTAAGGAAAGTTTGTTCTAAGGGATATGGAGGTTGGTGGATCACCACGGAAAATCTTCTGCTTCATCATTCCTCAGACATAGGCGTCAGGGGTGTGGGCTGGGTAAGGAAAGTTTGTTCTAAGGGATATGGAGGTTGGTGGATTACCACGGAAAATCTTCTGCTCATCATTCCTCAGACATAGGCGTCAGGGGTGTGGGCTGGGTAAGGAAAGTTTGTTCTAAAGGATATGGAGGTTGGTGGATCACCACGGAAAATCTTCTGCTTCATCATTCCTCAGACATAGGCGTCAGGGGTGTGGGCTGGGTAAGGAAAGTTTGTTCTAAGGAATATGGAGGTTTGTGGATCACCACAGACAATCTTCTGCTTCATCATTCCTCAGACATAGGCGTTAAGTGTGTGGGCTGGGTAAGGAAAGTTTGTTCTAAGGGATATGGAGGTTGGTGGATCACCACAGAAAATCTTCTGCTTCATCATTCCTCAGACATAGGCGTTAAGGGTGTGGGCTGGGTAAGGAAAGTTTGTTCTAAGGGATATAGAGGCTGGTGGATCACCACAGAAAATCTTCTGCTTCATCATTCCTCATACATAGGCGTCAGGCGTGTGGGCTGGGTAAGGAAAGTTTGTTCTAAGGGATATGGAGGTTGGTGCATTACCACGGAAAATCTTCTGTTACTTCATTTCTCAGACATAGGCGTCAGGGGTGTGGGCTGGGTAAGGAAAGTTTGTTCTAAGGGATATGGAGGTTGGTGGATCACCACGGAAAATCTTCGTCTTCATCATTCCTCAGACATAGGCGTAAGGGGTGTGGGCTGGGTAAGGAAAGTTTGTTCTAAGGGATATGGAGGTTGGTGGATCTCCACGGAAAATCTTCTGCTTCATCATTCCTCAGACATAGGCGTCAGGGGTGTGGGCTGGGTAAGGAAAGTTTGTTCTAAGGGATATGGAGGTTGGTGGATTACCATGGAAAATCTTCTGCTTCATCATTCCTCATACATAGGCGTCAGGGGTGTGGGCTGGGTAAGGAAAGTTTGTTCTAAGGGATATAGAGGTTGGTGGATCACCACTGAAAATCTTCTGCTTCATCAATCCTCAGACATAGGCGTCAGGGGTGTGGGCTTTGTAAGGAAAGTTTATTCTAAGGGATATGGAGGTTGGTGGATCACCACAGAAAATCTTCTGCTTCATCATTCCTCAGACATAGGCGTAAGGGGTGTGGGCTGGGTAAGGAAAGTTTGTTCTAAGGGATATGGAGGTTGGTGGATCTCCACGGAAAATCTTCTGCTTCATCATTCCTCAGACATAGGCGTCAGGGGTGTGGGCTGGGTAAGGAAAGTTTGTTCTAAGGGATATGGAGGTTGGTGGATTACCACGGAAAATCTTCTGCTTCATCAATCCTCATACATAGGCGTCAGGGGTGTGGGCTGGGTAAGGAAAGTTTGTTCTAAGGGATATAGAGGTTGGTGGATCACCACGAAAAATCTTCTGCTTCATCATTCCTCAGACATAGGCGTCAGGGGTGTGGGCTGGGTAAGAAAAGTTTATTCTAAGGGATATGGAGGTTGGTGGATCACCACACAAAATCTTCTGCTTCATCATTCCTCAGACAAAGGCGGCAGGGGTGTGGGCTGGGTAAGGAAAGTTTGTTCTAAGGGATATGGAGGTTGGTGAATCACCACAGAAATTCTTCTGCTTCATCATTCCTCAGACATAGGCGTTAAGGGTGTGGGCTGGGTAAGGAAAGTTTGTTCTAAGGGATATAGAGGCTGGTGGATCACCACAGAAAATCTTCTGCTTCATCATTCCTCATACATAGGCGTCAGGCGTGTGGGCTGGGTAAGGAAAGTTTGTTCTAAGGGATATGGAGGTTGGTGGATTACCACGGAAAATCGTCTGTTTCATCATTCCTCAGACATAGGCGTCAGGGGTGTGGGCTGGGTAAGGAAAGTTTGTTCTAAGGGATATGGAGGTTTGTTGATCACCACAGACAATCTTCTGCTTCATCATTCCTCAGACATAGGCGTTAAGGGTGTGGGCTGGGTAAGGAAAGTTTGTTCTAAGGGATATGGAGGTTGGTGGATCACCACGGAAAATCTTCTGCTTCATCATTCCTCAGACATAGGCGTCAGGGGTGTGGGCTGGGTAAGGAAAGTTTGTTCTAAGGGATATGGAGGTTGGTGGATTACCACGGAAAATCTTCTGCTCATCATTCCTCAGACATAGGCGTCAGGGGTGTGGGCTGGGTAAGGAAAGTTTGTTCTAAGGGATATGGAGGTTGGTGGATCACCACGGAAAATCTTCTGCTTCATCATTCCTCAGACATAGGCGTCAGGGGTGTGGGCTGGGTAAGGAAAGTTTGTTCTAAGGAATATGGAGGTTTGTGGATCACCACAGACAATCTTCTGCTTCATCATTCCTCAGACATAGGCGTTAAGGGTGTGGGCTGGGTAAGGAAAGTTTGTTCTAAGGGATATGGAGGTTGGTGGATCACCACAGAAAATCTTCTGCTTCATCATTCCTCAGACATAGGCGTTAAGGGTGTGGGCTGGGTAAGGAAAGTTTGTTCTAAGGGATATAGAGGCTGGTGGATCACCACAGAAAATCTTCTGCTTCATCATTCCTCATACATAGGCGTCAGGCGTGTGGGCTGGGTAAGGAAGGTTTGTTCTAAGGGATATGGAGGTTGGTGGATTACCACGGAAAATCTTCTGTTACATCATTCCTCAGACATAGGCGTCAGGGGTGTGGGCTGGGTAAGAAAGTTTGTTGTAAGGGATATAGAGGTTGGTGGATTACCACGGAAAATCTTCTGCTTCATCATTCCTCATACATAGGCGTCAGGGGTGTGGGCTGGGTAAGGAAAATTTGTTCTAAGGGATATAGAGGTTGGTGGATCACCACGGAAAATCTTCTGCTTCATCATTCCTCAGACATAGGCGTCAGGGGTGTGGGCTGGGTAAGGAAAGTTTATTCTAAGGGATATGGAGGTTGGTGGATCACCACAGAAAATCTTCTGCTTCATCATTCCTCAGACATAGGCGGCAGGGGTGTGGGCTGGGTAAGGAAAGTTTGTTCTAAGGGATATGGAGGTTGGTGAATTACCACGGAAAATCTTCTGCTTCATCATTCCTCAGACATAGGCGGCAGGGGTGTGGGCTGGGTAAGGAAAGTTTTTTCTAAGGGATATGGAGGTTGGTGGATCACCACAGAAAATCTTCTGCTTCATCATTCCTCAGACATAGGCGTTAATTGTGTGGGCTGGGTAAGGAAAGTTTGTTCTAAGGGATATAGAGGCTGGTGGATCACCACAGAAAATCTTCTGCTTCATCATTCCTCATACATAGGCGTCAGGCGTGTGGGCTGGGTAAGGAAAGTTTGTTCTAAGAGATAAGGAGGTTGGTGGATTACCACGGAAAATCGTCTGTTTCATCATTCCTCAGACATAGGCGTCAGGGGTGTGGGCTGGGTAAGGAAAGCTTGTTGTAAGGGATATAGAGGTTGGTGGATCACCACGGAAAATCTTCTGCTTCATCATTCCTCAGACATAGGCGTCAGGGGTGTGAGCTGGGTAAGGAAAGTTTGTTCTAAGGGATATGGAGGTTGGTGGATCACCACGGAAAATCTTCTGCTTCATCATTCCTCAGACATAGGCGTCAGGGGTGAGGGCTGGGTAAGGAAAGTTTGTTCTAAGGGTTATGGAGGTTGGTGGATCACCACAGACAATCTTCTGCTTCATCATTCCTCAGACATAGGCGTCAGGGGTGTGGGCTAGGTAAGGAAAGTTGGTTCTAAGGGATAGGGAGGTTGGTGGATCACCCCAGACAATCTTCTGCTTCATCATTCCTCAGACATAGTCGTTAAGGGTGTGGGCTGGGTAAGGAAAGTTTGTTTTAAGGGATATGGAGGTTGGTGGATCACCACGGAAAATCTTCTGCTTCATCATTCCTCAGACATAGGCGTTAAGGGTGTGGGCTGGGTAAGGAAAGTTTGTTGTAAGGGATATGTAGGTTGGTGGATCACCACGGAAAATCTTCTGCTTCATCATTCCTCAGACATAGGCGTTAAGGGTGTTGGCTGGGTAAGGAAAGTTTGTTCTAAGGGATATGGAGGTTGGTGGATCACCACGGAAAATCTTCAGCTTCATCATTCCTCAGACATAGGCGTCAGGGGTGTGGGCTGGGTAAGGAAAGTTTTTTCTAAAGGATATGGAGGTTGGTGGATCACCACGGAAAATCTTCTGCTTCATCATTCCTCAGACATAGGCGTCAGGGGTGTGGGTTGGGTAAGGAAAGTTTGTTCTAAGGGATATGGAGGTTGGTGGATCACCACGGAAAATCTTCTGCTTCATCATTCCTCAGACATAGGCGTCAGGGGTGTGGGCTCGGTAAAGAAAAGTTGTTCTAAGGGATATGGAGGTTGGTGGATCACCACAGACAATCTTCTGCTTCATCATTCCTCAGACATAGGCGTCAGGGGTGTGGGCTGGTTAAGGAAAGTTTGTTCTAAGGGATATGGAGGTTGGTGGATCACCACGGACAATCCTCTGCTTCATCATTCCTCCGACATAGGCGTTAAGGGTGTGCGTTGGGTAAGGAAAGATTGTTCTAAGGGATATGAAGGTTGGGGGATCACCACGGAAAATCTTCTGCTTCGTCATTCCTCAGACATAGGCGTCAGGGGTGTGGGCTGGGTAAGGAAAGTTTGTTCTAAGGGGGATGAAGGTGGTTGCGAACAGTTTCTTGAAGAAAAGCAATTTTGTGTAAGGCAGTGTAGCTGGTTGCGCAATTTGCTGGAACAAATGTAAATAAAGAAGGAGGTTTCCTGCATAACAAAACCTCTTGAGGTCTCCTATAAAACGACCAAAAATGTCTCTAAATCTGCGAGAAAGTAACTACAGGTGATTCAGTACTGTTGATTTTGGCGAATACGGCAAAAGATTGAAAATTTGAGTGTTTTCGTCATAGACTCCACTCGAAGTCTTACAAATATCTAACTGCCTGTATTTCTAATTTAGAATTAATCAACTTACAATTTTCGTGTAGCTTTTCAAGTTTCTCTTAACAATTATCTATTTCCAGTTTTTTTCTTAATAATGAACATCATAGCTTTTTAAAGTAAATAGGATTAAATTTCGTTGGAAAAATACCGATTATATTCGGGCACTAAGAGTCGAAAGTTGCCAAAAGTTCATCTACGGTGTAATAGGATAAGGCGCTACAACGAGTACAACAATGTGTTTACGCCGATAAAGTGATTAGATGTCACGCTGAGGTATTTCCACCGGCAGATTATCATGAATACGTTTAGACAGGTTGGGGATTCTGGGAAACTGGCTACGGACAGCTAATTAATGCCCCACATAATTGGCTTTGTAGCTAAACGGTTTAGTCCTTCGTAACGCCAGATGTGACGCGGATGTTCTGTACCGGTATCGTATTGCGAGAAGCTTATCTGCATTAACAGAATCAATAGTTGCAAAACAGTATAACATGTGGCAGTCAGTAGGATTGGCTGACAGTACTGAAACCACATCGTTTGAAGAATGTAGTAAATAGAATCTGGTATTTTTGCGAGTCGACCTTCCAGATCTTATTAACTAGTACATTAAATTCTAAGTAATAAGTGAATACAAGAAAACAGTATTGTTCAGTTGAATATATATATATATATATATATATATCGTAATATGTATTCTTGTGTATTATTAAAGAACATAAGTCAAAATACAAATACAAGAATTATAATTGAATTAACAATTCAATTGTAAATTCAATTATAATTCTTGTATTTGTATTTTGACTTGTTCTTTATATATATATATATATATATATATATATATATATATATATATATATATACGTTAATAGCAGCATTTTTAATTATTTACTAGAATAGGCAATACGTTTGTAGCTACGAGCATTTCTATTAAAAGATTAAACAGTAATAATAATCGAGGCGAAAAGAGTAACAGGCATTTTGTACAAATATTACTTAATCGATTAAAGTTTATATAAATACACTTCTGGCCTAACTTGAAAGTTTCTCGAGAGACTTGAGGAGTAGGTAAGTTTCGTAATTTGAGTTATAATGTTTGTATACACTGAAAGTTCAGCGGCGGGTAAGGTTTGAACAAAACATTGCTTATTTGAGCGTTACATTTTAATGACCCTTACCCATTTATTTACCTTTTCTAAATGGAACAAAAACTTCAAAATTATTAAAAATGTCGCTTTATAGTGGAACAGTGTTTTTTATAAACGGAAACCGGAGGGATATTATTTCTTAATATTTTACAATATTATTATTTTATTTCACAATATTATTGAATATTTCGCAAGTAATATTTTTACACAAAATCAAATTTGTTAGGGACATCGACAGTTAATTGACATTGTTGGTAAAATACTGTTGAAGGAAGTTTAGGATCTAACACACACAAACACACACACACACACACACACGCGCGAGCGCAAGCACTGATAGATACCGGTGAATTAGGCCTAAATTTAGCACAGTCATAGACTAGTCAAATACAATTCGTTAAAGTAATAGTACGTCACGTAATAGTAAAGAATCCATCGCTGTTCTTAGGGCATTATTCAAGCTCTTAAAAATGCAAATATGTGTTTAAAGTATTCCTGGAATGAAATGACCTTATTTTCACGAAAAGTTATTAACACAATTTCATTAAACGCAACCTTAAAAAACGGCATTGATATGATATAAAAGCAATTGAACAAGCAATACTATATATATATATATATATATATATATATATATATATTACTAAGTAAGTAATTTACTTAGTAATATATTAACTTCATAAAGTCAGTGCAACGGAAAAACAATGGATAACGTTAAATATCAAGAATATATATATATATATATATATATATATATATATATATATATATATATATATATATATTAAATATGGTGATATGTTTTCTTGTAATATAGGTAATAAATTAAAAATATTTCAAAAACAAGAATACTTTTAATGAATATATTTATTCAAAGCTTTTCGCCGATAAAATAGTATCAGCATCTTCAGGAAAATAATTATCTAATGTTTAGATAATTAACATTAGATAATTATTTTCCTGAAGATGCTGATACTATTTTATCGGCGAAAAGCTTTGAATAAATATATTCATTAAAAGTATACTTGTTTTTGTAATATTTTAAATTTATTAATTATATATATATATATATATATATATATATATATATATATATATATATATATATATATAAAGAAAGAAAGAAGTCACTTACTACTAGGGTCAACAAAGGAAAAATATTATTTTAGTTACTGTTTATTAAATAATTACATTTAACATGGATAAAGTAACATATCCTACGAATTAAAACAGCTGTTCTACTACATAACCTGTAACATAAAATTAGCTGTTTTATGATTCCATGTTATCAACTATTTTAAGACAAATGAGACGAAATAACTATACTTAACACCTTGTAACAGTTGAGCCTTTTTTCCTGGGATAAGTATTTATCAGGGCTTTATTAAAAATGTGTGTTAATTACTAATTAACAAATTAATTAACCTTACTTACCAGAGGCTCCTAGTTCTCCGTTTCAGCCTGGCATAATAATGTCTTTCTGTAAACGATCCTCTGATATCATCCGAAGGTAGAACTAGGTTACTTGAAATGAAAATTGAAAGTTTGTAACGTTCTAGGTTACTTGTGAAATAAGAATTTAAATTTTTAAAATACAAAGTCATACAATTTATTAATCTTCGTCAAATTACAGTAGAACAAAAGACAGCAATGTGTCGAGTAATTATCTTTTAATTACTGCTAATTATTCCATACTTTTTAATTACTTATTAACCTTTAAAATTATATTTATCGAGTTGATAGTATCTTAAGATTTCCAATTAAATTTTTAGAAATGAATATTCAAGGGACAATTTCTACTGTTCATGTGTTAACCGTTTATCAATTAAAAATTCTTCAACTTAGTTAACATTAAAATACATTTTCTTTATTATTATCTAAAACGTACCTGCTTGTGCACATTACTTATTTTTAAAACACTTTAACACATATTAAACATTGCCCATGGCTTTTGGAATCACTAATCACTTAACACATCGCTCTTGCAAATCAGCGCACTTAAACAAAAATGATATTAACCTTTACTCATTTGAAATACATAAATAATCGCTTCTGACTTCTTCTTTAGCTCGTTAATAAAATTTGGTACCGACCTTGACATCTTAAATTTTGAATACTGGAAGCTTATAAATTTCTAGGTTACTCAAAGAAGGTCTGAACTCTCACTTCCATAGATGCCAGCATGGCTTGGGATCCATTGTAAAGCTGGGATCCCCCATTCGCTACGTGTTCCAGGGCTTTATAATTTGTTGTGCCATGGATCTGCCTTTTTTGGCAAGAAAGTCTGAACTCTCACTTCCATAGATGCCAACATGGCTTGGGATCCATTGTGAAGCTATAAGCCAACCCTCATTGTCCACGTGTTCCAGGGCTTTCTAATGGGTTGTGCCATGGATCTGCCTTTTTTGGCCAGAAAGTCTGCCCTCTCATTTCCATAGATGCCAACATGGCTTGGGATCCATTGTAAAGCTATAAGCCAACCCCCATTCGCCACGTGTTCCAGGGCTTTCTAATGGGTTGTGCCATGGATCTGCCTTTTTTGGCCAGAAAGTCTGCCCTCTCATTTCCATAGATGCCAACATGGCTTGGGATCCATTGTAAAGCTATAAGCCAACCCCCACTCGCCACGTGTTCCAGGGCTTTCTTATGGGTTGTGCCATAGATCTGCCTTTTTTTGGCAAGAAAGTCTGAACTCTCACTTCCATAGATGCCAACATGGCTTGGGATCCATTGTAGTGCTGGGATCCCCCATTCGCCACGTGTTCCAGGGCTTTCTAATGGGTTGTGCCATAGATCTGCCTTTTTTTGGCAAGAAAGTCTGAACTCTCACTTCCATAGATGCCAACATGGCTTGGGATCCATTGTAATGCTGGGATCCCCCATTCGCCACGTGTTCCAGGGCTTTCTAATGATACTAAATATTAATTGAACAAACTGTGTTAACATCAATTTAAAGAAATGTGTCTGAATGAATAAAAGTTTTTCTGGTAAGGGCTGTAAATGCCTAAAATTTATATTATAAAGAGAAAATGGGAATTCATTATACTATAAAGAGAGAATGTGAATTCATTATATTATAAAGAGACAATGTGAGTTCATTATATTATAAAGAGAGAATGTGAACGCAAATATCTGTAATGAATTTAAATATTAAATTGGGTGACAAAAAGTGTAGTACTTGGTTCAGAGTAATTCGATGCATAAGTAAGGTTATTTGTAAGAGAGAAGCAAACTAGAAAGCTTTATCTTACTTGCCTGCAGAGTAACAAGGCCGTCAGTAAGTTGCACAGTCACAAAGCACTTGCCATGTTACGTCCACAAAGGGAATAGAATAACAAAGTCCATTTCTCCGGGACACAATCAAACAATGAAGACGTCTAGAACACTCCTAGCTTTGTGTCAAACGCACTTATAAGTTCCACACAACTTCTAACTTATCACTTCACGCTATACAGTACTAACTTTACTATACAGTATCCATTGCTTACTATGCAATATTATATTGCTAGCAATACAACATTAATGCTTCACCAGCCCGATCTACAGGATATGGTTAACTTGAAAAGATATAGTTACATTATCAAAAAGTTAACTTGATAATTAAGAGAACATTTTGGCAGTAGATAGAACAAATAAAAACAACTTTACTGTACAATAGTCATAGACATTGTCTACAAACCACTCATTTGTGGTTGCTGTGTTGGTTTTATACAACAGTAATATTTTTACCTATAACTAGCGAGACATAGGAAGATACTTGGCTATTTGACGTTTAGAACGATGGGCGCTTACTCAGTGCTTGACAAACTTATCAGTCTCAACCACTGTGCGCAGGTGCGAGAGAGAGTTAGACAGCCTTCCACCTCCATAGTCACCCGACTCCACACCTACGCATTTCAATGCACTTGCTGTGTCTTGCGGGTTGTATAAATCTCTATTTTCTCTATTGGAGACAAAAAGCTCATTACATTCTCATTACCCTAGGGTTGAACGAGCGTGTTTCGGGGGAAGAGCTCTCCCTACAGAAGTATTGTAAAGTTTCCTTTCATGTGTCATACCCTGAAATATTTATTTTAAATTTCCCAAATTTGTAACAAATTTCACATAAATTTCAAGGTCTTATAAGGACATTCAAATATTCCAACTTCAAAATAACCATTTTACAAAGCTTTGTAATCAGTCTCAGTACGTAGAAAGTTAATATAATGTGTGTACGATTTCCCTGAAAGTCTTCACTTGGTACAACTGTGTTTGGCGGGGGCTTCTGATTTGAGAAAGACAACTAACAACCTAGATATCTAAGTAGACCATAGCTGAGATACAGGATGACATTTTCAACGAACGTCCATAGAACTCTCGTATATTCCTATAATATTTCACTGCCCACACGTGCCTCACCAGTGGGAAATATTAGTTGAAGAAATGATTTGATATGTTTCTTACGTTTAAATCAATAATAAACTCATTTTGTTCAATTCCTTCAATTAGTTCACACTCTCCTAATAAATATATTATAAAAATTTTCAATCGTTATTAAAATAATTTGTATTCATCCACCCAGGTTCAAATGCATCTTTTTAAACCTGTAGTTGGAGACACCTCATGCTAACAGTTTTTTTTTTTCAAATACTAAATCATTAAACAAATTTAATTAAATCATTTTAGTTCTACGTAGGAGAAAAACTCTTTACAAAAGGGGCAAGGTAGCAATATAGTTATTTCGTCTCTAAAATAATATTTCGGCATAAAATAATTGATAACTGATATGATTTATTAAACAACTGATTTTATGTTATAGGTTATGTGGTAGAACAACTGTTTGAACGCATAGGTTAGGTTACTTTATTTATATTAATTGTAATTATATATTAAAAGTAAATTTTTATTTGTTTGTTTGTATTACTTGTTTTAAATTGTAGTGTGTAATAATGAAAACTTAATGTGTTTTGTATGTAAATACTACCCTCTTACGTGTACTTAAGTTTAATGTTTATTAAATTATTTTTAGAACTAGAATGAAATAAAAATCTGAACAACATTTATTTTACTCATTTTATCAACTTGTGTCAAATGTTTAACTTTTAATATCATAAAAAGATAAACAATTTTAGAATTTTGCTTTGGAAAAGCCAATTAGTTCCTCCCTTCATAATCAACCCCTCAAGCTATGAGCCCCTTTGGAATAACTTCTATCTGTCTAACAGAAAAGTAGTTTCTCTTGGTGTAGGCTTTATATAGATATTTATAATGAAATTCATTTGAAAGTTTCCTTCCACTAGGACTCGCACATTAAAATAATAAAATTTCTTTTTGGGTTAAAAAAAACACAATAATAAAATTAAACTCATTAAATATTCAAGAGTAAATTAATTTTGTGTTATTTTTGATCATTAGAGTAACGAATTTTGTTACAAAATAAACAAATTACTCGGTATTGCAGTTGCCTAGGGAGGTCGAGGAAAGCCCGTTCTAATAACCCTCTTTGAAATTAATTTAACGACAACCATTGTGGAGAGAAAGTGAGGTGCACAACATTAGGTAATAATCTGTTGAGACTGCAATTATTAGTAGAAACGTAGTGTTCATTGTTATCTTTTTTATTTTGTCATATATATATATATATATATATATATATATATATATATATATATATGTGTGTGTGTGTGTGTGTGTGTCATCAATTTAATTCTTCGTATTGTAATCTTTTTTATATATATATAATATAAATAAGTTTATATATATATATATATATATATATATATATATAATATGGTGATATGATTTCTTGTAATATAGTTATTAAATTAAAAATATTTCAAAAACAAGAGTACTTTTAATGAATATATTTATTCAAAGCTTTTCGCCGATAAAATAGTACCAGCATCTCCAGGAAAATAATTATCTAATAAAATAATTTTACAAAATTAAATTATATGTGCTACAAACGGCTATATGTTTATAAGTATTGCACTTTATGTAATTTTTTTTATAACATCAATGACCTTATAAATAGTTTGGTGCCTTGATCTCACTTGAATTTGTTCATCAATTAATTTGTTTTTAACTTTATGCTTATGAATTTCAAATGTTTCAAATATATTCATTTTTAATCCTTTATTTAATTCTTTTATTAATTTAATATTTTCTATTTACGGAAACTCGTGTCCATTATTAATACAATGCGTAGCTAAATTTGATTTGTATATGTTTGGTTTGATATAAGTGTTTAAATGATCTTCGTATCTTTCTTTTAATTTCTTCTTTGTTTGTCCTACATATAATTTATTACAAGTTTGACATTTTATATTATATACTCCATTTCTTTTGTGCATATTATTTTGGTTTTTCTTATTGTTTAATAAATTTTTAATTTTATTATCAGTTTTGTATGTAATTTGTAAATATGTTTCTTTAAATATTCTTGTAATTTTATTTATTTCGTTACCAGTGAATGTAAAAGTTGTCCAAATATTTTCTCTCTTATTAGGTACTAAGTTTCTGTTTTCTTATTATGTTATTATTTAATTTATCTATAGTTTTTCTTTTATATCAATTTTCTAAACCAATTTGATATATTATGTTTTTCTCTTTTATTTGATCATTTAAGTTCATTGGTATTTTGTGCATTCTATGTAGTAAATTATAAAGCACTACCATTTTTCGGTTGTATGGATGGTTTGAATAATTATATATATATATATATATATATATATATATATATATATATATATAATAATTAAAAAAATTTATATTACTTGTTGCGTCAATAAATGATCCTACGTTGATAATGTGTAAATACGTAAAAAAACTTTCGGTTTGTTAATGGAGTTGCCATTTAAAATAGCATGTAAAAATAAAACACAACGTCACGTTAAGGCCTATAATTACACCACTATAAAGATAACGATAAATGTCAAGGACTTTGATTATTAGGAAATGGCAATATGTTACTGTAAAAGCCTGTACGTTGGTCAATGTAAGGTTTTACTAGTAAATCTTAATAGAGTTGGTAAATGTAAGAATTAAATTAGTTGTGTTATTTCACTAAAATGTTAAATATAAATTTTATTATGAATATATTTAAAACGTAGGAGGTCCTTAAACGTCCAAATTGCATTGTGATGAACTTATGCTTATATTTATTACATTTTAACCTTATTATAAAACTAATAGAGCAAACAATTCAGCTAAACTTCAGTTTCAAACTTGGACAGATAATATTTTCAAAAATCTGTAACATATAAAAGGTAATATAAATTCTGGCGAGGTCTATATGTATATATATATATATATATATATATGTATATATATATATATATATATATATATATATATATATATATGTATATATATATATATATATATATATATATATATATATATATATATATATATATATATATAGAACAGGAAAAAAACTTAAAATCCTCTTGTGTATTTGGAGCACATCGCCTCCTAGATAAAGCAATACTGTTCTAGTTTATGTCTGTACCTCATTTAAATATAAATTAATCTAATCTCCAGCGAGTTCGCGATAAATTCGTTCCTCTAGTTTTGTTCGTTATTCAATGCCTTTGCATTGCTGCACCTTTCTTGTCTCTGTAGTTCTATTATTAGTCCGTTAACTTTACATATTCAAATAGTTCTTTTAAACTTAAATCATTTTAAAAATACAATCATTTTATTAATTTATTCTAAGTGGAAAATTCTAAGCGATCCTAAAGGATGGTTTCGAATTGTAATATGCGAAGAATAGTTTTTATTTTTCTATACAGGGTTATCATAAAAGAATGTTGCGGTTTCAGTAATTCGTAGAAAGATTGTAGGGAAATTTCTAGATGTTATATTGGTATCTGTGAAAGGCTCCAACCCAAAAGTTTGTTTATAAGCTGTTATAACTTCAACCTCAACACCTGAATCACATTAAAAAAACAGGATTAATGAACCAACTACAACCATAACCGAAGAAATATTTGGAGAGAAGTTGAGTATTGTTTGGACATTTTTCGAGTGACTAAGGTTGTAATCTCATAATTATTTAAGAAAAAACAACATTAACTGTACGTAATTCGTTTTTTCTTTAAACTGTGTTTAAAACCGCACTATTATTTTATGATAACCCTTTATTTAACTATTTATTTATTCGTCTTTATGTTTTCGCAAAATGGCTATTTATTACACAATCTAAACGTACTTGGCGGCAGGTACTTATTTTTTAAGATCAATTACACACTCATTGGCTAGAGAATTTACTTTATACCTCAAAAAGCGGTATAATGCTGGCGCTATTTCTACCGTATGCACCAGAATAAACAATTGTAAGATTTTATTCTAATTAATTTTATTTTATTTACATAGCTTTAAGAACACGTGTAAGTAAAAAGAAGCTAAATTTCATACATTCATCTGAATACGTCACTCAGAAACTCAGGTTTTCCGTACACATCGAAGGGCAATACTGAGCTCCAATTGTATATGCGAGTGCGTGTGCGTGTGCATGTGCGTGTATGTGTGCGCGCGTATTGTGTGTGTGTGCGTGCTTGTGCTTGTGAATGTGTGTGTGTGTGTGTGTTACTCAATCACGTAAAAACTACTTTAGCCATTGACCTGAAATTTTACATGGGCATTCTTAGCGTCTCTAGGTAACACATAGGCCTACTTCTATTAAAAAAGTTTATCAGGCAACGCCCCTATGGCCTTGAAAGCTTCCTTAACACTCAACTATCTATACCACAATATATACTTGTCTTGATTAGCTGATAATAACTTTTTAAACACAATTATACAGGTGTTACTAAATGGTTGGTGTTATTAATCTTTCAATGTGAGTTATATCTTACAAATGCTATGTTGCAAGCAGAAGCTTTTCCTTCTCTTAGTTTTTCAAGACAATAATCGGTAAGTTTATAAACTATATATAGTTTGATATATTTATTGGGATTTAATTTCAGTAAATTAAATTAACCCTAAATACAAATAGAAATAAAACAATACAAATATACCGCAACCCCGTACGAAGGACAAGTACTCTGATAGTTAAAAATATATGTTTAAATAACATATACATTAAATAAACTTTGCGCATTCGGTCCCGTTTTTGTTGCACGATTTAAATATGAAATATGAAACAGTTTGAGCACTCCAGTTCAAAAATATGGTTTTATTATTTATTTATCAAGGCAAAGTGCTGCAGCAAAGCAGTATTGAAATGTTGATACCGTTGCGTCTCGTGGATTATTCATCGCGGTGCGTTTACATTCTGAAGAACCAAGTGACACTACCTTTACTTATGTTACATGACGTATCTGCAGTATTGCCAACTGCTGAACAAATGCGCACGGTGTATAGTTAAGGCGAAGTTACAATCTTACCAATTCATTTAGAAACTGTAGCCGGGCAATCAACCCTTTCTTCGAATGAAACAATTGGCTTCTCTAAGGATTTGATTAGGTAACAATTATTATGTAAAACAATTAAAGTCGATTCCTACTTAGGTCAACACGGTAAAATGCTTGGGCAAATACTTTATGTTATATCAATAATTTGTATTTTAAAAACACTTTTTTTATATAAATGAGAAAACGGTTGATTATAGAGTTACAGATATTTATATAATAGTGCAACGTTTCGGAAACTAGTTCGTTGCCCTTAGCGTAACTGATGTTGCTATAAACAACAAAGTCCGTACACTTAGCGTACAAATGTGTAATGTGAGAAGGCTAAGCATCAAAACCCCTATACTTCCTTAAGAACTTGCTTTGAGCTATAGCTCTACTAGCTTTCCTTCCAGCATACTCTTGCTCATTGTACACGCTTCTACAGCTAGTGTAGCTATAGTTAGTAGAGATAAAAGGACTTTCTTAAGGAAGTGTAAGGGGTTTGGTGTTTTGCCTTCTCACATTACACATTTGAATGTTAAATATAAGAACTTTGTTGTTTATAGCACAACAGGCTTGATAAGGGGAACAAATTGGATGCGGACACGTTGCATTATTAAGACAAAATATCTTTGCCTCAGTGATCAACCATTTTCTCATTAATAAATTCCATCTATAAGCTCACGCCATCTTGATATATATCTTGCACACATTTTCAATCGTTAATAAAATACGTTTTTATTTATCCAATCAAGTTCAAATATATTTTCAAAACCTATATTGAATGTCAATTGATGTTATTACCTTTTTTCAAATATTTATTCAATAATTAAATTTGTGGACTCCAGCCGGATTTGAACTGTGAATATTCATGTTCAAAGCCTAGCGAGCCTAGGCACTGCACCAACCCTCCAATACCTAGAAATATATATTTCTCGAAGTTTTATATGAATTTTCCCCCATCTAGTTGTCGTCGAAATCTCCATTGTACGAACTTAAACTGAGGTCATGGTTACCACAAAATATCATAAATAGTGCTCTAAGGTAACTAAAATAAAAGTTTCTTTATTAACCTCAGTAGAAATTTACTTAAATGTTTTTTTTTATATTACTTGTTTAATACCTAATTCGAGTGGATAATAACCTATGAATTGTATTTAAATAGTCAACAAGCTTTAAAGAAAAGTAATTGTGTTTTAAATGGAATGCTTTCAATAGAATCGTAATTTTAAAAAAAATATAGACGTCTGTGTAGAAAATAAAAAGAAAGCATTAGGGTGGAAAGATTGTGTTTATAAATCTAACCTGAATCCAGTATAAATATAGAAAACCTACTCTTACAGTGCAGTGATTTAGGCTTTATATCTTGTAATAAATGAATCTTGAGTCGTGTCTAGACAGGGATTTGGAACGCTTTGATGGATTGCAATGCTTTGCAGCCCTTTACATAGAAGCTTTTCCTTAGAATGTAACCCCAGACGCACGTCGTGTACTTGGTTTCAGGTCTTGTACAATTTTATACAAGTTTATTCGGAATTATTAATGTCTTTGGAATGCGAAGTGTGTTACCTGGTAAAGTAAACCCTGGGTCGTACTGTGCGGAAACTCAAAATATAAACAAAATATTTTTAAACTCAATTCCTAAATAGGTCAAGAGAGACACAATTTTTAATTTATTTACTTTGTATAAAATAGTTACAATTATTATAATTAAAGTAACACAGCCTATACGTTTAAACAGCTTTCTACCACGTAACATAAAATTAGCCGTTCTACCTATTTTAAGGCAAATGGGACGAAGTAATTATACTACATACCTTGCCCCTTTCGTGAAACATTTTCTCCCATATAAAACAAAAATTATGTCATTATTAAACCGAATTAATACAGGAAAGTATTGTTGTTTTAATTTTCCTTATAGACCTTTCAAAAACCATGGTAGTTTTCTAGAGATCTAGCAAATAGCTTTTCAAGCTTTCTAAAAAAATATTAAATAAATCCTTTTTTTGTGTTCATGGAATAAAAATATTTGTATAGGCTACCTTTATATATGATTTTTGTTTTGTAACTTGTTTATATGGATTTTCTGAAGATAAAATACGGTTACTGTAATGTATCCTTAAAAAGTTGAAAAAAATAAAGAAAGCTAAGAAAGTTTAATTTTTAGAACAGTAAGTAATATAAATTTTGAATGTTTTTAACAATAATTAAAAGATATAAACAATGGTAATAAAAGCGTAGCTCTAATTTGAAAACAAATTACAATTTTCACATCGATATCTCGAAACACACGATCAGGTTAAACTAAAGGGCCGAATGCGAAACAAAATTGCCGACGAACTGTGTAAAACTACCCTATAAATGTCAGAAGGCTTGTAATTGTTGCTGGAAGTTAGTAGAGGGCGACTTTAGTGGGGAATATAAATTGGGTTCCTCCTACAGTGCCTTGCTTCTTATACAACTTTAATTAGAACGTATATTTTATTGTTTTCTACTTAGATAACAAACTTAAATTATAAACTGTAGTAGTATTTAAAATGCAAGGGGAGAGGGAGAGGAGGGTGTTAGTCAGTTTTTTATTGAGACGCTACTTTTTCATACAATAATAATTAGAACAAAATTTATGAACAATTAACTAAAAACAAGTATTACAAAAATAATTTGAATCATTTGCTACTAGAATCAACAAAGAAAATTTTATTCGAGTTACTTTTTATTAAATAATTACAAATAATATAAAGAATGTAAAATGACCTATGCGTTAAAACAGCTGTTCTATCACATATCCTGTAATATAAAATCAGCTGTTTCATGAAATCATATGTTATCACTTAATTTTATACAAAAGGGAAGAAATAACTGTATTGAATACCTTGTCTCTTTTGTGAAACGTTTTTCTTACATATAAAACTAAAATAAATTATTAAAATGTAATTAATGAATTATTATTTGAAAAAAACTATACTAACATTAGATGTCATGCACTACAAGTTTAAACAAATGTATTTGAGCTTGAATGGATGAATAAAAATTATTTTACTAAGGAATGGAAATTTTGCAGGAGATACATTTAAGGAGAGTGTGAACTAGTAGAATACATGGACATGAATAATATCAGATATAAATAAACAACAAATGACACTAAAAACGCCAAAACATACCCATTATGTTAAAACATATATTATTTTAAATAAATAACGAATAAATACTATTCAATGATGTCATGACGAATACTACGCCGCTAATTTATAATTATTTCTTGCCATCGAAATTTTTACAGTTTTATTCAGCCGCCACAAAGTTTTAAACCAAAGTGCATAATTTATATAATGGAATGGATTGGTTCAAAGGACAGTGTCGCCTACAGTAAAATCTTGCATATTAATAGCCTCGTGGAGCCGGCGGCATCTATTAACCAAAGTCGAAATAAGAGAGAAAAACGTATTTTTGAAGTTATTTTAGAGAAGGTTCGTCATACCAGCTGCATTAGCGGTATTTGCTCATTTAGTACTAGTGTTTTAGTAATGTGCATCGAGTTCAACACGAGTGACTGTATTTTTTTTCAGTTCCTATTATTTGTTCAGATTCTTCCTAAAAAGAAGATTTATATAGTTAGAAATATTGTAATATCACTGGCACAATCATCTATTCCTAATCAATGCAGGCCGATATCTTGTGTCACATTATACAGTGTACCTTATTTCTGAGGGAGCAAGTTTAGAGGGCGGTTTTACTGCGGCAGAAAGACTGAGCCTTACATAATTAAAATGTAAACAAGGCTAACTTTACACTTAAAGGAGTGTAACCTTAATGTCTTTGTGTTATTTCGACGCGGGAAAATGTCTGACATAAAGGCAGCGCACATAATACTGGGGCCTACTACTGCTAACAGTTTGAAGAAAAGATAGAACGATCCCCGGGATCTACTGAGCACATATTTTAGTAAGGGATGGGAACCTCAAAGGATTACTAACTCGGTCAGGGAAATATCGTTCAATCTCTGGAAGGTATTGATTTTCGACTAATTGTTTAAATAAGATAAATTAGTTACACTTGAACCAACTACAGCGTAATTTTTAATTTTGATAGATAAAACTCTTTCACTACAAATATCTCTCTCATTTAAATTCTTATGAACATTTAAATTGCAAAGCAATAAAGTTCATAGGAACGTATTAGAAAATACTTCCTCTGCTATCAGAAATTTATTATAAAATATTTCCTCTGCTATCAGGAATTTATTACAAAAAATACTTCCTCTGCTATTAGAAATGTATTATAAAACACTTCCTCTGCATTCAGGGATTTATACATAATACTTCCTCTTCTATCAGGAATTTATTACAAAATACGTCCTCTGCTATCAGGAATTTATTACAAAATACGTCCTCTGCTATCAGGAATTTATTACAAAATACTTCCTCTTATATCAGGAATTTATTACAAAATACTTCCTATGCTATCAGGAATTTATTATAAAATACTTCCTGTGCTATCAGTAATTTATTATAAGATACTTCCTCTGCTATCAGGAATTTATTACAAAATACTTCCTCTGCTATTAGGTATTTATTACAAAAAAACTTCCTCTGCTATCAGCAATTTGTTAGAAAATACCTCCTCTGGTGACAGAAGTTTATAATAAAAATAACGCCTCTTTATCACCATGTTATTACAAAACTACTTTATCTATTACTAAGAATTTATAAATTTACCTCCTCTGATACATAAAGATTCAAATTAGAAAAATGTATTTTTAGTTGGAGGATTTATTTGTTTAAATAAGAAAAATTGGCCTACATCAGGAAAAGTGTTTTCTTCCAAAATATATTGCGGAGGTCTATGTAGAAGCCATGGGTAGAGCTGTTTTTTGTAACGTTGTTGACCATCTTGAAGTCAGCGCGTTTACAGGCGATACCTTGTACAGATCGTTTAAATTATGCAGGGGGCACAGCGAGCAGGCGATCTGTATCTCCTGCCCTACCACCACTTGCTGAAGTATGTATCTTCGGATCAGGAGCTTAGAAGTGTAGCCCTCCGAAAAAATATCCTGCACCAGAATGGCTCCAAATTTAAACTGATGGTTCATCCTTGCCGGGATCATATATTTTGAAGAATTGTCTGCTGGCCGTGCCCACTTTAGCAACTACGACAGTCAGGTAGCTGCCATATATGCTGCAGCATTGAACTTGAGAACCTGACTGCACCGGTTAAGGCCGTTTTCCTTGTTGACTCTATGGCCGCCATCTTTAACCTCTCTGGGAACTCACATGCTGACTATAGCAGAACCATAGACTGTAGAAGAAAACTAAATGCTCTCATAAATGCCGGGTGGGTACTTAATTTCCAGTGGATCCCGAGTCATGTAAACATCACTGGCAATGAAAAGGCTGATCAACTAACCAAGCAGGGAACAAGCGTTCCTAAGCCCGAGCATCTGAGTCTACTACATTCTTCCAGGTCCCTAATAAAGATGTCCAAGATTGAGGGAACTATCAGCATGAAAACGGTGGGAAAGTCTTGTGATGGGAAGACCAATTGATCATAGCTTGCCCCGAGCGTTGCAGCTTTCAGACTGAAGACCGGGCATGATTACCTTGCTGCGCACCTCCACCGCATTCATGTGCTACCGACCTCGGAGTGCCTACTGTGTCGTGGTGAACTTAAGAATGCCGAGCACCTTAATGATTACACAGCCCTTTACCGGGCTCTGAATTACGATAGTCCCATCTTCAAAGAGACCCATCTCTACTAGTCAGCGCGTCGCCAAACAGCTCAACTACGAAGGGGGGGGGGCGTTGGCTAGTAAGTAAGTGTTCTATGCCAGACTAACGATTTTACCCCAAAACGTTAAGAACATACAGAAGTTATAAAGTTTGGGAGGTTAAAAAAACTTATTTGTATCTAGCTTACGATAACATTCGAACCATAACATCTTAGACGGCTTGTTTCCTTTTTCCATTACACAAACACAAAACTAATGTTTATAAAAACAAATGCAACTAGAAATAGAGTTTATTAAACAAATCATGTGTTAAAATTTAATCATGTTATTAAAGGCATTAAGAAAATATGAATTATTAATTTAATAATAACGGAAAAATATTTTAAATTAGGAGTAAAATTACAGACCTAGAAAGTTTACCAACATAATAAATTGATATTGTGCTTAATTTTTAATTATTTAATACAAACGTAAATAAAATTATTGTATTTTGTTCTACAGTAGCACATACGTTTTCTGACAAAAATTTAATTTTTCAGCCTTATATTTGACCTTTATTGTTTATATGATTATTAATTATATAGCCTCGAATTCCTTTTTTTTGTAAATATGTTAACAAACTCGTCAAAACATTATTTATTGTTACAGTTTCACAGCGGTCTTACTGAGGATGTGTGAATAGTTATCGAAACGCGTTTGAGTAAATATATTATAAGCTTTAGCACATCTTTTTATAAATATCATTACTTCTAAATGTCATCGCAAATACCATCTGTAAAAAATATCATGACTTACATGTTAAGCTAAACAATTGCTTATTTGTAATGTAAAAGAACATAAATATTAAATAACTACTCGGTATTATAAAGTAATAAATAAATAACCTTATTCCAACTACTGACAACTCTTTTATTTTTTCATTTTTTATCAAATTAAAAACTTTGTAAACAAAACCTTGTTCATTTGGTGATTTTTAATAGAATATAAAACTGTATATACAGTAGAGTCTCGAAAATCCAAGTCCCGATAATTTGAGCTTCCGTTAAATTCGATGCTATTTCGATTTGAGACTATTTCTATTTGATCCTATTTCTATTTAAGCCTATTTTATCTATTCGGAAGAAAATGATGAGTCGGGCTTCCAAGCAATATTTATATCAATATGGTATGTAAAGAAAATGAGTCGGACTTCCAAGATATCTTTATATGAATACGGTATGCAAAGGAAATAAGTCTGGCTTTCAAGAAATGTTTATATTAGTACGGTATGCAAAAGGAAATGAGTCGGGCTTCAATGATATGTTTATATCAGTAAGGTATGCAAGAAAATGAGGCGAGCTTTCAAGAAACGTTTGTAGCTATACAGTATGCAAAGGAAAAGCTATACGGTATGAACCTGGCTTCCAAAAATGTATATATAGTACGGTATGGTAAGAAAATTACTCAAGCTCCTAATAAATGTTTATATTAATGCGATATGCAAAGGAAATGAGTCATGCTTGAGTCGGGCTGTCAAGAAATGTTCATAAAAAGTTTTATAATAAACTTGTTTAGTGTATTTTTTAATTATAATCTTAGGGTTTATTAAAACTATTTTTTCAAATGCACAGGAACGTACTGCCGTGTAATTCGAATTTTCGGTGATCCGAGGGGGTCTCGGTGCCACCTACCTCAAATTATCGCGACTCTATTGTATATTTATATATATATATATATATATATATATATATATATATATATATATATATCGAGAGAGAGAGAGAGAGAGAGAGAGAGAGAGAGAGAGAGAGAAAGAGAGAGAGAGAGTCTATATTAGGACATACGAGAGCCAAGATTTTTGTGGGATGCCCTTAACAACTTGTAATAAGTAAAACAAAAATAAATTGCAAAAAAAACCTAACCTACTCATGTTTATCTGAACACTCAAGATAACTGCTGTTGAATAAGTGATAAATCCTATAAAATATATTTTGACTCGATATTTAAACTAATTTATAATTTATTCACACATAACTTACATTTTACATGAAATAATAAATGCAGGCTACCTAAGCTTTTCTTATATGAGAGCTAAATTTGACTAATTAAAAAAAAACTATATTGTTAAACTTAAAAAAAAATTAAATATAACTAAAACTAGAAGAAAGAACTTATGTTTGTATTATACTAGGCGTTAGAAATAAACCAGTTTTAACATGAGATGTCCTGTATAAATTATTAAACAAAATAAATAATGAGAAATTGAAGAATTTAATCAGCTATCTTCATGACGATCTGACGCCTGATGTGGGTTTTTGAGCCGGCTTAAGGTAATTCACTAACTTGAATAAACCCTTCAGAAATATCTAAATATTTTAAGGAATTATTATTAGCTCAAATAGGGTTTAAAAATATTTTTTCTCAGGCCGAAGATAAACGTAAGTTTAAAACTTAAATTAGAGTATGTTAAACTCTTCAAAACCCCATTCATTGTGTTGGTTTATTGCTTTACACTAGACGTCAAGCTTTGCAGGTTTTAGGAAAGAACACAACTAGGAAGTGAATCAATAATTACTGAAACATCTCGAGCCTAATTATTCATTGCTAGTTAAGGCAGGCGTATAGCTTCTGTCAGAAGATCGTCAAGACAATACACTCCTGAAAGAGGGATAAACCAACCCCCTTAAATTAGCAAGTTCAGTGGGTGGTTTCGACGCAAGAGAAGGACTGAGATTTACATAATTAAAATGTAAACAAGTCTAACTCAACCCTTAGAGGAGGGGGAACCTAATGTCTTGATATTTCGACGTGGGGTAATATGTAACATGGAAGGAAGTGAGCACAAACGTAGGTTACAACAAAGAATATTCCAAATAAATAGTATTGTCGGAATTACAAACACGATATGTGTAATTGCTAAAGATAAACTAAAAATAAACATTGTGAACGAAGAATATATTCGCAATTGTTTATAGACATCATGGGATGTTATGTTACAGGTGCAGAGGAAAAACGTAAGGTTTTTAATATTTTGGTGTAAATAACTAAAGGAAATATAAATAAATACTAAGGATGGGCCGATTCTTAAAATTTTCGATTACACAATTTTCAAGTTATATAGGTCTAATGATATCATGTAAAGGTAATTTACTTAAGATATTAGTCATATGACCTTTTAAAAGCTCCGTTTTAATGCGATCATACTAGAAACAAACACTAAACGTCCATTTTTGGTTTATAAAATAGGAATTTCTGGAAGCATGTCAAAGAAACGGACCAGAAATGCTTCCGATCGTCTTTGTTGTTGCGCCATACATAATAATAATATTTTCCTTATCACAAATAGGCGTTTGCTTTACGTGTTTAATTCATTCAAAGCTACTAATACTTAAATAAGACATAGTTGATAATTAACTATATTGCCTATAAGCACATTTCCTATTACAGCACATACGTATTTTAAGAGTTGAAAAAACAAGAATCAGATCAACACTTTAATGGATGGAGAATCGAGTACCGGCGATTGCTCGGCACCATTATAATCAAATCGGAATCGGCCCGTCCCTAATAAATAGTATTTATGAAAAATCAGAAATATAAAAATCTGTAGCACAAAAAATAAAGTTTGCAACAGTATCGCAATGAATAAAATATGACTCGGATAATCAAACCCGCTAATGGAAGAACAACCGATGCATCCTATTTTTGCCTACATGAAAAATGTATCTGTTTTGAATTTTAAAGTTCCATTATAAAATAGCCGTTTTAACCATAACCAATTCGAAACTTATTGAATTATTCATACACTAGAGTTTTCTGTGACAAAATATAATGTAGCGAAAATTACAACCGGTAAATAAATAAAGAGAAACCAGGCTGACTTAATGACTGGCAAACGGATTCATTATTCAATCATCTAACTCTTGTCCCACTGTTATATGTCTTGTATTGTCTCTCTTCTGCTTCGATGTCTAACCTCAACGCTTCCTCATAATTCTCTCACTCTCTCTCTTTGTATATAATCTTCACAATAGTCGGATATGGAGTTCAGAAAATCCGAACGTTGTGCAGGATATTTGTGCGCGATTCACCAAAAATGAACTTGTGGTGTGGGTTAATATATAAGCACGCGCGCGCGCGCGCGCGCGCGCGCGTGTGTGTGTGTGTGGTGTGGTGTGGTGTGTGTGTGTGTGTGTGTGTGTGTGTGTGTGTGTGTGTGTGTGTGTGTGTGTGTGTGTGTGTCTGTCTGTCTATGTGGAGCAAATTGATAATGGAAATAAAAATTAAAAAAATATTATCTTTTAGAGATTTAAAACTAGAGTTGGATCCGGGTAACACCCCTTCATTATGACTTGTTTGCAGATAATGGTATTTTGTATAAATATATATTTTGGGGTACTATCCAAACTAGACCACCATGTGCATAAAATGTATCAAACTTTAATTACAAATCTGTCAGCTTCATTCGTTCCATCAACTCGTCAGAAAGTCCATTACAATCGCGTATCCACCTGGGACTGAGCGTATTGTGATGGTAATACACTCGGACGTGGTTTACTTTTGCATAGCAGTTGCCAGACAATAATATAGTAATTATTAGTTATTCTGACGTCTGATTAGAGCTGGCTTTCTATGTAGTGTATTTGTAGGGCTTCAAGTTTCAGTAATGAATCACAATTACCTGTTATAATTACTTTTTGGCGCACCTGAAAAAAACATTGTTTGTATGACTTGAAGTCATACAGTTGGCGTCACACTGTAAAACATCAATGTAATGCCTATATGTGCTATGTACAACTGATGTATGCTAAATGAAGTGGAAACATGTGATTTCATACGTCAGCTGATTTTATGTTATAGGTTTTGTTATAGAACAGCTGTTTTAACTGGCAGGTTATGATACTTTTTTTTGTACATTGTTATAAGTATTAATTGAACTGGCTTGTGAGATGGGGTACAAATAAATAAATAAATATACACGAACTTACAAAACAATATGCTTCATTGCCATACGCGTTTCAGTAACTTATGCCATTATCAACTTACCGTTGCAGTTTTAAATTTGTTCTAATCTCACTGATTACGCTGATGATGACATAACTCATCGAAACGCGTATAACAATAAAGTATATTTTTTGTGATTTCGTATTTATTTATTTGTACATTACTAGATTAAACTGTTATAATTTATCAGATATTCTATATTATTTTTTTTTCAATATATTATACTACAATTATTTCAATATAATGCTAATAAGTTTATTGCAATTTTAAAAATTAAGTATGCCCTTATATTCATCTAACACTTCAAGAACCGATTATAATAAAATTCGTTTTTGTTAAATAAATATTCTTTCCTCTAAATTTTCCAGTATTTGATACAGGTTTTCAATTAACTACATTTACTAGTTTGTGTTAAAACTCTATTAACAACATTCTTCTAATGGAATATTCATTCCTGATAGGTCCACTGTCTGTCTTAATTTGGTTAATACTTAACAGCTTCTGGTAAACTCTAGGCAAGGGATTTTAGCTGCAACAAAACCTAATTCTAGATGAAACGTACCCATGCAATCGTCTGACTCCACAAATACAGTTTTTGAAGCTATAGTTGTGAAGCCTGTGTTACTTCACAGTAAAACTTTATTCGGAGATATTAAATTATTTTTGTTCATTTCCACGTCATAAAATTTCGATATGCTAAAAGAATTATTAGATCGATGATTCATTGACCAAGCAAATAGTGTGTGTATATTAATAATAAATAAACATAAAAAAAATCGAATAAAGCTTAACACCATGCAAAACCTATATCTATTGAACAGATCTCCTTGTAGTAACTCTGGCGACTAGCTCGTCCAAGTTCTTATAAATTATCAAAGTTAAATTCAATTACAAATCGTCTGGTGCCTCGAAACTAAGTAATTTATTCAAACTATTCTTAACTCTGATAAGAAACTTTGCCGCTATAAATTTCTTTTCTAAACTTAATCAAGTGAGATTTATCCATCTCTCTGAAAGGGATCTCTCTGTTATTACTTTCCCTTAGAAACTTACATTGAGAAACAATATTTATAGGACTTGTAAGAGATTTCAAGCAATATACACGTTGGCCTAACAATTAAATAATATTTATTTTTTTAAAATTTGTACTAGTTTAATATTTTTTTTGTTTATATTTTTGTAGATGTTCCCATATTGTCATTTTGAGGCCTTTTTGTCCTTTTTTTTATTAGATGTATGTTTTCTAATGTGGGGAATGTATGGTTGTTTTTGATGGCGTGTGTGGATAAGTTTGAATTGAGTTTGAGTTGATGTACACTTCTAGGTGTGCTTTATATCTGTCTTACTTTATTTTGTTTCGTCAATTTACGATTGGTCACAGTCTGGGCACTCCAATTTAGGACTTATTTTTCCGGTTAGTATATTGATTATGTGTCATGTATTTTTTGATGTACTTTATTGTTGTTTTTTTAGTATTTTATTATTTTTAGTATTCCTTTTATATTGTATCCTAGCTATGTGAATGTGTCCCATTTATTGTTGTTATTTGTGGTTTATGTTTTCGTTGTTTAATTTAGTTATTATTTAAAATTCTAATAATTCTATTGTTTTTTATTGTATACATTTTTTTGGACCATTTGATATATTATTTGTTGTTCTTTTCCTTTATTTTTAATGCGATTATTAGCATTATCTGTGAACTTGTACAATTGTGTAAAATGGTCTTGGCACGATCAGGCATTTACTTCTTTCTATATGTTAAAGTCTACACTTTAGTCTGTGTTCGTGTTATATTTTTACTAATTTTAAATAGTAGGTACAGTTTGCAGTGTCTTGGTTGTGAAAGAACCCAGCACACGAGTCCCCGTGATCAAATAATTATGAAATAGAGATACTATTTATTTAAGGTTTACATTTCACAACTTTTGTATTTCTCCTGTGCAGGTTCAATCTGTTCTTTAAGCTTGTATGTACATTTTATCTTCTAAAATTTAATATATTTTCCTTTACTTTAGATGATAAAAATAAATTGGATCTATTTAATACTCAAAAATTTTTGTGGTTGTAAAAACAAGTAATACCTAATACACGTGGCAACAGGGGGCACAAGGGTTACGTCTACCCCAGATAGTAAAGTTTACATTAAAAATTGAATACTATATGTTTGCTTGTGAAATAGAAGATGGTTACTTTTAAAATATGGTGTTGTTTTTTGAAGGTTGCTGTGTTTCCTTAGATTATTGTTGTCAAAACTGACTGTGACACCATTGTTTGTGTGCAACACATTCCCCCTCGTGGTCAGTTTGTTACACAACTGTAGTGCCTCCCAAGATAATCTTCTTAAGATGCAGCATGAAATTATTTTGTTTTGAATATTCGGATTGCTATATTTGTGTATAGTGAGTTTCGAAATCATCTGACTAAATCAAAACAGCTGACTGCTAGTCATGTAGAGCTGAATAGCCAATGTAACGAGCGATATCTTCGAAATGCGAGAATATATTTATATGGAAAACAATACTGGACCCCGAGCGGAACTCGGGCGTCGGCAGGTACCTTTGATGAGTAGCCCGACCTATACTCGGGCGTAGGTTTCGAGGTGTAAAGGTATTGATATTAATTAAGAATGTGTTCGAGAGTGGTATACGAGTATTTTGTTATCTTTCAATCATAAGTGAAAAGACATGAACCAATGAATTTGATTTTCAGGTTAGACAAGCATAAATAGCCCTGCTAGAAAAATATTTTGTTAAAGGAAGCAAAACATTTTTACATTATTCTCGAGAACATATAGTCAGTGCCAGTGTAAGTCCCACAGATCCTATTACAGATAGCGCAGTGTCGCATAGATTGGCAACCGCATGTATATAAGTAAAAACGGCTCTTTCAAAGAGGCCATGAGAGATAGCGTGTGAATGCAAAGAGGGCAAGAGAGATGGAGTCCTGTGATATTAAACGACCTATAGAAATGTTTTATTGAAAGTTAAAAGTATCTCACCCAATACAAACATGCTGCAGCTGAAACACCGTCTGCTGCAATGCATCGAAATATCGCCCCCCCCCACTTTAAAGATAAACGCCTTTTTTCAAGGGAAAGTAGAATACAGACATACAACTTAGAAAAGTATAACATTTTTACTGACACACGCTTTTACTATTGGAAATGGTATTTTATAATGATAACCAATGGCTTGTAAATAATTGAAAATATTTTACTACTTAATTTATGTTTCATAGATATTTTTAATTTAATTAACCAAGCAAATATTATAAATGTAATAATATAAACTTAAGTGTTATGTATAAGTTATACATTTTTTATGAAATTACAATAGCGATTCATTTACTTCTCCAATCACTTCTTATACTCTTCACTATTTCACATTTATTTCTTCTAATATTTACTATTCTACATTTACTTCTTTTATTGTTTAATATTTTACAATTACTTCTAGTGTTTTTTATTCCTTATTTACCTCTTTTACTGTTTAATATTCTACTATTACTTCTACTACAGTTTATTATTCTACGTTCACTTCTTCTACTGTTTACTTTTCTACAATTACTTCTTCTACTGTTTTTACATTTACTTCTACTCCATAATATACATAGTCCTAATGTTATAAAAATTGAGTTCACTAAAACAAATTACATGTATTTAAAAAAAGATGTTGTTTGCCTTTTTATTTTAAAATGTATGGTTATATTACTGAAGTGTATGGCCTAAGCTACTTGCGCGCAGACACACACTCACAAAAAGGTGGTTGCCTGG
The DNA here is from genome assembly GCA_036971475.1 of Prosapia bicincta. Classification (NCBI taxonomy): domain Eukaryota; kingdom Metazoa; phylum Arthropoda; class Insecta; order Hemiptera; family Cercopidae; genus Prosapia; species Prosapia bicincta. The sequence continues at coordinate 164,876,706 of JBAIZL010000004.1, forward strand.
CAACATATTTTGTAGCTAATCAATTAAAAACTTATTTTTTGAATCCAGATCGTAGGATATAACAACGTACATTAGTCTTTACATTTGTTGATATTATTTAAATTATTAAAAAAATATTGTTTAAATACATTTTAAGTTATAATTAAAATGTCAAATATAGCCTAAAATTAAAATATATAATCAAATTTATACAAAACAGAAAAAATCAAACGCTAGTAAAAATTACTCATTTCCCCCCATTGTTATTAGGAGCAAATATTTTTAATTAAATTTACAATAGGTTATCAAGTGTTTGTAGCCAGTAGAATACAGTCCCCAACTACCTACACAAAAAACACAGCTGATTTTCTGGAACATTAAAAATTTGTATGCTTTGTGTTTTCGTTGACAGACCCAACGAGTTTATAAAACGTATAAACACGTCCGTGTTCAAGTGGAGCGTAAACAAATACAGAAGTTATGAGGAATTTTACCACGTCCTCTGTAATAAACAAGAAAGTTTGGCTGTGTTATTAAAGTGGGATACTAGGGCGTGCCACGCGTGGAGCGAGTAAAACTTTGCATAGGACCTACTTGCCACGTGGCATTGGCGAACAGAATATTTAATTACCTAATGATGTTACTTATAAGGTGCGTATAGAAATATTGTTGCACTGCAGTTATTTATTAATTTGAAGGCTTATTGTTTAATTTTGCTATATATATCCCCAAGGGTATATTTGTCTGCGTTTAATTATATAAACGTTATTCAATAATTTCCATTGATATCAGAAGAAAGGAATGTCAAGAAAACTCGTAAAGAACAAAATCAATTTAAATTGTATAATTTTTCATGAAAATATTTTTTTCACGTTTGAAAAATATTTCAAAGTGGTGTTTTCAACACACAAAGCATAGAATTTATTCGTTTTAAAATAAATATATTTAGTAAGAATATAAATAAATATATATATATATATATATATATATATATATAAATACACACACACACACACAAACATATATATATATATATATATATATATATATATATATATATATATATATATTTATATATATATATATATATATATATATTTATATATATATATATATATATATATATATATATATATATATATATATATATATATGATGTTAGGATGTTTATTAACAGAAAAATAAGACTTTTTTTCAAATTGCATTTTAGCCTAATAAAGTACAGTAAAAAAAGTAATATGACGTATGCGTTGAAGCAGTTGTTATGGAAACTAACCAAAATATACACACAACAGCACACACACACACACACACACACACACACACACACACACACACACACATACATACAAACCTGGGCGCGCGCGCATGCACACGCACGTACTCACACACGCACACGCGTACTGCAACGGGGTGAGAGACCGTCGCAAGTGGGAAATAAGTAATTTCCTGTTTTTTAGAAATAAAGCTGTTTTTAAAATAACCAAGTAGGGAATTATACAATTAATAAAGAGGGAAAAATTAAATAAAACAGTAAATAGAATAGTTAAGCCACATTAAAAAATGTTATAAAATAAATTTGTAATAACTAACTAAATTTGAACATCGAGAGTGAAGCGAAAAAATTCTAAGTGCCTAAAAAAGCTATTTTTCGAACCAAACCACGTAGAACTTTCATCGACATTTCAAAAGAACCACAATAACCTAGAATGAACATTAAAGAAAACAGAATTCAAAAAACTTAAGAAACAAAAAAGTTACAGCCGTTTAAATAAAATAGACATTTTTCAGTGTTCTAAAATTAATTATCAAACTATGCAAGCTAAAACAGATTCGTTGCCCGACTTGCCTGTACAAGGAATAAATCGAGCGATAGCAAACTTTGCAGGCGGGGTGCGGTAGGTGAAATTCACCGCTATATATACTTGGTCTCTAAGCTTTTAGAGACAGTCTGTAAAAATTTTCTAACACGAGGTGCCGCGGGACGCTATGCTGGACCGCGAGTAGAGACCGTCAGCAGGCCAGATGGACCATAACCTCAGCGCTTTCGACATCCAGGACCACCAAGGATGAAGGCTCCAGACTCAGCCTCCAGGACGCTCGAATAGAGGGAAATCACCACCGACGAACCAGGGATGGCGACTTCCGGTGTCCAAGGACCAGGGAATCCAGACGAGGGACCCCAAGGACCGGCAAGAACATCTTTGGCAAGTCATTTTCTTTATTCGAAATCAGTCACGTCAAATTTAGTTAGTTAATTTTATTAAATTCAAACAAATTTGCAAGCTTAAAACAATGACTTCACTCTTTATAAAATTTTAATAAATTGTATGCTAAGTAAATGAATTTATGTGCTCAGAATATTTAAAATAATGAATATTAAAATTACAAAAGGTTTTTGGCCATAAGCCGTTTATTTAAAGAAAATGAGAAATTTTCGAATATTATAAATTTAAAAATTAAAGGTCATAAGTTATGAATTTACCAATTCCATATAGGAGATAAAATATTATTATGTGTAATTTTGGAAATAATTTTATGTTATGTTATCAATCTATATGCAAAGTATAATTTTTTAAAGCATAAGAAACAAGAAGTAACTCAGTGAATTGTTTTGCTAATATAATTGTGTAATACTTTAAAGGATAAATTTTCTTTTTTATTTCAATAAATAGAATTAAATATGTCATAAAAAACAAGATTATTTGCATTCCATCCTGTGTCAAATAACCAATAAAAACTGTTTAGTTTTTTCCAACTAATAGAAAAATGATTATCAAATCAGTAAACAAATTTAATTAAATTTCATTAAATGGCAATAGATAAAGCCTAATGTTTTAAAGAGTTTCTCTCTACTAATTTCATGAGCTAGTCTAAAGATTAGTTGGTTTTTTGTAATAAAAGTCCAGAGATTTATCTACTGGCAGATTGTGTTTAAGAGGACACAGGAGCCTTTTAAAATAGGTATTTTTAAACACAATCATATTTTGCACGTTCCCTTGCTGTTTCTGCAGATCATCATCAGGTGGTAAGACTCTGTGTTTTTTATGTGTATTATTCTAAATGTGTTTCTTTCCAGCTGACTATTAATTTGACATGTGTGACTATACTTAGACCATACACAATTGATAAACTTATTTAGGAGGGTTTATATGTATTTTAAATAGTAGTCAGGGGGAATAGGCTTGTTGTGGGTTTGGCCCTACGAGCAGGAAACATACACTTAACTCTGGGAGTTTAGCACGGTTTTACCAGCAGGGTGATAGGCAGAGTTTTGGTTGTTTATAAATATGTTTTCTTGTAAACAATTAAATTTTAGTATTCTGCAAGAAAGGATTTAAACAACACAACAAACGACCGCGTGGAGCTGCGGTGGTAGGGACGGTAGAGGTGAGGTGGGGGACGTTGGAGTACACACATGCTTAAATTTTATTCCTGGTACACATTTATTTAATATAAACTGAAGGTAACAAAACTGACACTATCAAATGTTTTACTGATTATAACAGTGTCACCAGCCTCATGATAACTCCAGTTCTTATCAACAAATAAACTTGAAATCTGAAGGTCTTAAGCAACTTTAACCGTGGTTTAGTTTTTCAAAACGGAGAGTTAATTTAGTGCTAAACAGGGTTGATGTTTTTTATGTTCCCCATAGCTGGAGAATATTTTTCTCTACATCTCCTAAAAGTTTATTTGTTTGGAGTACTTTATTAAATTTTTTTTTCTCTCATGTGAAATGAAACCCAATCTTGCTTTGGTGAGTTTGCCAAGTGCTAAATGTTTTACGGTCAACAGGTCTCCTATTCGCGTTCATCCTTCAAACGTTATGTGCTTATAAAAGAGTTTTCTTTGTCCTATCTCTCACAACTTTGTTTTGTTTTGAGCAACTTAGTCTTTAAGTTTAAAGTTTGAATTTGCAATCTGAAATATGTCTGGCATTTCCTTATTGGCCTTATTTTCCCCCTCTCTCTCTCTCTTCAATTTCAGACAGACCACTCGCACCGTTCTTGAAGCTTTTGCATGATTTTGCCGAATAGGAGTGGTTTCATGCTCGTTATACACAAATTTATTTTTACCTGTAGTTGGGCGATGGAGTCTGGTGGGTCATCACGGAAATTCTTCTCCTCGATAATTCTCCAGACGTAGGTGTCAGGTGGTTTAAGGCAGAGCCGTCCTTGCCAAATGCGAGGCTAGGAGAAAAACATTTTTTAGGCCTTTCTTAAAAAATTAGTTTCACCCGGAAACTTTTTAAAATTCTCTTGCTGAATGTTGTGTTTAGAGCAATTTTGATGCATTCATTTGATCTTAAGACATGTAAATTATTTACGTGATTTTTCCTCATTTGCCAGGATTCAAACGCCAACGCTATCAAACGATGTTTTGCATTCTTCTAGTCGCGATGTCGATATCTCGTCGTAGGTTTTGTTTAATAAATAATGTAACTTACTGCGCGGGTAGTCAGACAGATATTTAAGGCACGTATACCTGTACATTATTATAATATTTTCAATCAACCAAAATATTTTACTTATTTTTTAGCCCGAATTTTTCCTCAGCCGCTCCACCCGCTACACCTTAAGGACGACTCTGATGTCGAGTGGGCTGAGTAAGGATAGTTTGTTCTAAGGGAGATGAGGCGGTTGCTAAAGGTTTCTTGAAGGAAAGCAATGTTGTCTAAGGCAGTGTGGCTAATTGCGCCATCTTACTGGAACCATTCGGGCACAACAAAATCTTCTAAGGTCTTCTATAAAACGACCAAGAAATATTCTATATCGGTCATTCTAATAAAGTTGATTCTGCTACCGTACTGTTTATTTCGTCGAATGTGGTATTTATTTTGTTTTATTTTTAAATCGTAAGAGCGATAGATCACCTCATTTTCTCCTTTTCCAAACCAAGATTGAGGGATACAATAATCTTATAGCTCCTGTAATATAAACACCTAGCGATAAAGTAACTCATTTTATCGCAATATTTCTTACAAACATATTTTATTCCGGACGCTTATAAAAGCCCAGTAGAAGGCTGAATCAGATTTACTCCAGTGATGCAACATTTTATTTATTTTCGTCCCGTATCGCAGGTATAAAAGCATATACATGCTGGGCTTAATACACTTCCCCGTGTAATCCATCAAATACTCGAGGGTGCGTGCTAAAGGGTGGTATATACAGACGGGGGCCGGATCTACCATATCACAATACTGTATCCTACATGATAATATCAAATATAATAATAAAATACATCATCTGTTCTTTAACGTTTTTTTATATATTAGAATTAAAGGTAATAGTACGAGGCAATGTAAAAATGGTTACCTAAATTAATTTCATATTTTCGTTCACATTTTAATATTTCATTGTCTTATTGGCATTTTAATATATATATATATATATATATATATATATATATATATAGATATGTGTGTGTGTGTGTGTGTGTGTGTGTGTGTGTGTGTGTGTGTGTGTGTGTGTGTGTGTGTGTGTGTGTGTGAGTATGTGTGTGTGTGTGTGTGTGTGTGTGTGTGTGTGTGTGTGTGTGTGT
>JBAIZL010000004.1:164887231-164907231 GCA_036971475.1 Prosapia bicincta
CTTTCTCTTTCTTTAAGTCTCTCTCTCTTCCATTTTTTTCCCGTTCACTCTTTCACCTTCTCTTCCTCATTCTACAACTCTCTTTCTTTTTCTCTCTTTCTCTTACTCTCTTTCGATCTCTCTTTCTCTCAGTAGTGTAACCGTTTAAATAGCTTCTTTTTATAATACTGTCTACCTTTAATACAAATTCCTCATTGCGCATTATTGTAGGACTTAACACTGTGGTAGTTTAATGAGCCTTAAGCTTAGCCTATTCCACTGTTCAGGGTAGTCCCTTACGTAGGATATCCTTAAAGAATTGCATCCCCTCTTCCACTTATTACTATTCTTGACTGGGCAAATATAACCTGTAAGCAGGATGCTACTTAGTCAGACGGTTAAACATAACATTGTAAATTCTTAGCTGTAAAGAGCTGCAAGTAAAAATAATTAACGGTAATATGCCAATATATAGAACAAGGTATTAATGTAAGATCAGTGCGATGTTCTATGATTGGTAATCGCTTAAGCTTATCTTACACTTTCTTATCAAAACCTTATCTCTCATTTGACATATCTTCACATATGGATGCTGGTTAAATCTTTTCTCCAGTTTAAAATTAATCACTACGGCATACTGTACATACACAACTTTAAAACTCAACCCCTACAACACTTATGGCACGTTCCAAATACATTCCCATAATTATTGAACATTTCATCAGTTTACCGTACGTTCCCTAATCGACGTTGTTCATGGTCCATATTATCCGAAATTCCGGTTACCCCAGACACCTTCAGTCCCCATATCGAACAATCGATATTCTACAGTAAATACTGGTATTTTCTATTGCATTGAAGTACAACTTTCAAATAAATATTACAAACGTGCTACTAAATATTACTCATAGCCAACATATTCCATAATCTATAACTGTATTACTATTTTGATTTAGATTAAATAATAAACTTTTTTAAACATATTATTATAGATAAATAACCATCATTAATAAAGGTCATTAAAAGTTAATTAATTAAATAATAAAACAAAATAAATCAATTTTTGACATCTACAATTAGAAAGAAAATTTATAAGGTTTTTATTTCTAGACAAACATTTATTCAAAATAATTTTTCTGTAAATTGAAAACTTTTATAAAATATATTAAAAACGTTTATAGTAATATACATATTTAAGATGCTTAGAAATTTTAATTAAAATAATTAGGTAATTTCAATAGTTTTTTCTTTTCTTAACTATACGTGCGCATTTATATTGTTTAGCTAGCTTTTCTAATTTAAAATAATGGAATAAATTTTAAATATATTATTTTTCTATATTTTTAATACCTATTCTTTTTCAAATGTATTATTTACAAAAATGTAATAATAGAAAATAAAATGATATAAATAAAGGTTTGAAATGTGTAACAATAATGATTATGATTATGATTATTATATATGATTAATTATAATAATAATTATGATTAATTATTAAGCAGTAAAGTTTTATGTAATACCACAAAAAAATTTAAAATAAGCAATAAAAAATATTTTTCGTAGAATTAAAATTTAACTCAAATTTATTTAAAAACTTCCAAGGTACTATAACGTTTTAAAATTATTTTAATAAAAATCATTTGGTAAATTAATTAATTTTTGTACGTAGTTATTATTTAACGAATTTGTCTTTCTTGAAATAATGGAATAAGGTTAAAAATTCATTTATACATTTTTCAAAAGGATCGGGCTTCCGTAACTGAAGCAAGAGAAGGCTAAAGTAGAGACAGCCGTTTCCTTAAGGAGCCTCTCTGTGGAGTTCTAAATGAATTACCCCGTCCCGTCTTACCCTTTTAACGTGAGCCGCCTCCCTGCGGAATTTGCGTTAAAGGAAGGGTCCATTCGCGTTCCCCAGATGTATTCCTTAGCAAAATAGTTCCAATTTATTTCTTTTCAGATTACTAACCTGCTATTAGCAACAAATACGTGAATATTAATAATTTTAAGAGAGCTTCAAATAATGTGATTGTGGAAACCAGAGCGAGAGAGAGAGAAAACGTTGTATTAATTTAATCATGTTTAAAACTGCAACCAGTATGAGCTAACGATAACAAATATATTATAACACGTAATTGGAGCTCTTAACGCAACGCAAATCTATCACAATAGAGTAGAGAGGGTAACTTGGAGCTCTCAACGCAACGCAAATCTATCACAATAGAGTAGCGAGGGTAACTTGGAGCTCTCGACGCAACGCAAATCTGTCACAATAGAGTAGCAAGGGTAACTTGGAGCTCTCAACGAAACACAAATCTATCACGATATAGTAGCGAGGGTAACTTGGAGCTCTCTGCTCAACGCAACACAAACCTATCACAATAGAGTAGCGAGGGTAACTTGGAGCTCTCAACGCAACACAAATCTATCACAATAGAGTAGCGAGGGTAACTTGGAGCTCTCAACGAAACACAAATCTATCACGATATAGTAGCGAGGGTAACTTGGAGCTCTCTGCTCAACGCAACACAAACCTATCACAATAGAGTAGCGAGGGTAACTTGGAGCTCTCAACGCAACACAAACCTATCACAATAGAGTAGCGAGGGTAACTTGGAGCTCTCAACGCAACACAAATCTATCACAATAGAGTAGCGAGGGTAACTTGGAGCTCTCAACTCAACGCAACACAAACCTATCACAATAGAGTAGCGAGTATCTTATATTAATTCACAACAATTTAGTACGAATTAAACATTACTTTAATTTATTATAGCTTAGAATACGGAATAACGATGATACTATATAATTTCTAATATGTATAAATCTGGTGGGTTTCTTAAATATTAAACAATTAATATAAACAGAAATTGTTTAAAATCAATTCCTACATAGCACAACAACAAAAATTACTTAGTTACTTTTTACTAAATATTTACAATTAGTATAAATGGAGTAACATAACCTATACGTTAAAACAGCTGTTCTACCACGTAACTTATAACATTATTAAATATAAAATGTTATGACTTATTTTAAGCAAATTAGTGCAAAGTAACTATAATGCGTACCATGCCCCTCTAGTGAAAAGCTATTCTCCTATATCAAACTAAAATTAGTTGAAGAATTATTATTTGAAGAAATTATAATAACATATAACAAGTGCCATCCACTAAAAGTTGAAAAAAATGTATTTGAACTTAAGTTGATGAATAAAATGCATTTTAATAACGATTGAAAATTTGAACGGTGTATATATATATATATATATATATATATATATATATATATATATATATAAGGCGAGTATGAAATAAAATTGTAAGAAATGAAAGCAATGAGTTTAATATTGATTTAAATGTAACAAACATATGAATTCATTTGTTCAACTAATCTCTCAGGCTGGTGAGCCAGGTGCAGGCAGTGAAATATCATAAGAATATAAAAATATCTTATATTTCCTAACTTATGTCCTTAACGCGTCTCGAAAGGAAGTCGTCATCATAACGTCAATGAGTATAACCAGTGTAAATTTGAATGGCTATTGTCATTGAGACGATAAACTATTAATTGCAAAATAGTATTTGTTAGTATTTAATTATTTGTCTTTACGTTTACGCCAATAATTAAACATTAATGCAAAATACTTTTTGAATAGTAGAAGACTATTTTTGTTTATAATTAAGAATCTGTTTGCGAGCTACAGAAAATATTTATGCTGTTAATATCTCTCTATCTTTTACTCGTTGGGTTAATTAATAGCTTCGTCGTTTGATGTTTTGACCGCTTCACTTCCCGCTAGGTTATGAAAGCTACGTCATCACCGCTTATACAACAGAGATAAAAATCACCGTCATTTCGGCCTACTTCGTATGCGAGTACTGTTAAGAATACATTACAGCCACATGTATCTTGCGTGTTTTTTTTTTGTTTGTTTGTAGATGGAACTAGCTGCATTTAGGGTCACCAAACCTGTCTTCAACGCTACAATAACCTCACATCTGGCGGAATTCAACTTGTAGAGTTGCAAGTTGTTGTTTCTGTTCTTATAGTAGTTACATTAAATGCTCAAAAACCTACCCAGTTTATATGAAAATTATATATATATAAAACTATAAAATATGTTATCTTGTTTAATAATTTAACACAACATAGGTTATTCAAATACAAGAATATTATTTATTTATATTCAAAGCTTTTCGTTGGTAAACAGTATTAACATCATCAGGAATGAAAAATACAATAATGCAAGATATAGGCCTAAAATATATGTTAAATTATAAATAGAATTGTTGATAAATTTATACAAATTGCCAAGTTTTTTTTGTTGCTGTATCATTATAGACATTAAATATAGTATCAAATTTAGAATGTATTTGAATTTTTGCTTTTATTAATTTGTTATTATTACTGTATTTATATATTTCAAATGCTTCATATATATTCATTCTTAATCCTTTATTAATTTGTTTTATAAGTTTCTTATTTTCAATTGTTGGAAATTGGTGCTTATTATTAATACAATGATTTGCAAAATTTGATTTATATATACCTGGATTTATAGAAGCCTTCAAATGTTCTCTATATCTTTCTTTTAATTTTTTGTTGGTTTGACCTATATAGGTTTAATATAAACAAAACTAGAAGATGGTCTTGCTATGGGCTCACCTGTATCAAATATATTATCTGAGATATTTTTCCAGCAATTAGATAATAAAATAGATGAAATTATAAAAATATATGATAAAATGGTTATTGAGTACGATATGTAGATGATGGAATGTATATATCAAACAATAATAATATAAATTTAACAAATATTCTGGATAAAATAAGTAAAATTATTAGTAAAATCAAATTTACTTATGAAGTTGAAGCAAATAGTAAAATAAATTTTCTAGATGTAACAATAATAAGAAAAAATGACAAATTTGAATATATGACATACCGTAAACCAATATTAACAAACCAAATTATACCAAATAATTCTAATCACCCATATAATAAAAAAAATGGCTGCTTTATATAACTTGTTATATAGAATGCATAATATCCCCATGAATGAAGAAAATAAAATAAGAGAAAAAAACATAATTTATCAAATTGCATTAGAAAACGGTTATAAAAATAAAACTGTTGACAAAATTAATTATAATATTTTTAATAAACAACATAATAAACTAATTTACAGAAATAATAGTAATGCAATATGGACTTCATTTTTATTAATAGGCCATGAAATAAAAAATATCACCAAATTATTTAAAAATACAAATATCAAAATTGCATACAGAACTAATAACAAAATAATAAACATAATAAATAATAAAACAAATAATATGCATGAAAAAGGTGATGTTTATAAATTATAATGTGAAAACTGTAATAAAATCTATATAGGTCAAACCAAGAAAAAATTAATAGAAAGATATAAAAAACATTTGAAGGCTTATAAAAATCCAGAAATATATAAATCAAATTTTGCAAATAATTTTATTAATAATAAGCACCAATTTCCAAACATTGAAAATATGAAACTTATATAAGAAATTAATAAAGGATTAAGAATGAATATATATGAAGCATTTGAAATATATAAATGCAGTAATAATAACAAATTAATAAAAGAACAAATACAAATACATTCTAAATTTGATATTCAATGTCTGTAATGTTACATCAACAAAATATACTTGGCAATTTGTATAAATTTAAGCAAGCAAGTCTATTTATAATTTAACAGATGTTTTAGACCTACAGCTTGCATTATTGTATTTTTCATTCCTGATGATGTTAATACTGTTTACCAACGAAAAGCTTTGAATATAAATAAATAATGTTTTTGTATTTGAACAACCTATGTTGTTTTAATATATATATATATATATATATATATATATATATATATATATATATATATACATTGTTTTAGGAAAGATTTAAGGGTGTGTAATTTTCATAAATATATTACCCTAAACCTTTTCAATATTATTAGTAAATAAGCAAAAGTGAATTTAAAAATTTTCAAACTTCGAAAGTAAAGTTTTCAGTAATAATTGTATTACGGCTGTATTTTTTGTATATTTTGCCAAATATAGTTCATTACATAAAATAATTCAAAGTTTTTAAAATGATAGAAAAAATATATAAACTACTTTCATTTAAAAAAGAACACAGTAATTGATTCAATTTTCTACATACGTAGTTGTACGTATGTTACAATAACCTATAGTAACTCCTATCCTTATGATTATTCAGGAAGGACGCCTAGGGAGAAGAGTCCCATTGTCAACTCAGATCGCAACTGACGTCTTGGTTAGGAGCCCCGCCCCAAATCACAACAAAGAGTTCAGTTATGGTCTGAGTTGACAATGGCACACATCTCATAAACGGCTGCCCTCAACAATCATACAAGTAACTGCTACTAGAGGTAAGTGTAACATATACACAAAACGTCTTAGGTAAAACATAACGTTTTGAATTAAAAAAACTATTTTTGCACAAAACAAATAACAATAATTGTACATTTATTATTATATATAATTTTGTTTTTAAATACAAAGTTTAGGAACAAACAAAGGAAAAGAATTTTTAAAGGTTGTATTTCCTGAAAAATAATAAATGCTATTTGAACTTTTTATTTCTAGTTATACAATATTGAAAACATTACATAATAGCCCGGTACAACTTTTGCAAGATAATTTTGTAGGAAATGTATTCCCGATTCATAAAATTTAAAGTCTTATATGGGAAATATGTAGTAAAAAATTGAAGCTAAAGAAATATTGAAAAATCGTGTCCCAGTGTTCGTTACAAGTTTCGTATTTCTTGTTTCTCAGAAGCAATATCTCTCAGGATATATTTTGCAGAGTAATAAAGAATCTAGGCAAATGCACGACAGATGAAGTTGAAAACTGAAATTTCAGCTTTCCATCGGTTTAAAATTTGTCTTTTTAACAATAAAGTATCGTAATTTATATGTAAATATGACAATGTTGGGAAACCGTAAAATATGTCCTTGCCACTGTGGCTTTTCGAGCTAATGAAACATTGGCGGGACAAATACTTCTCGCTTACTAAATGGTATTAATTTTTGCTATCCCAAGAAACGATTATTTCAAAACGATATGTCACTAGAGCGGGGAAGAAGTTGGGAGATTCACCTTGATAATTAATTACGTGGAGGCAAGATTGTTTGAAATTCTTTAGAGCAGTAGTCAATACTGCAAGGCTTGGTAAATGACACCGTAAACTCGGTTCGACGGCTACATAAAGGGGAATATATTTAGATACAGTCCTTCCTCTATGTTACTTGTTCGAGTTGTATTGTAAATCACATAATCTGTGGCGTAAGCAAGCAATGTAGTGAAATTTGTTTCTCTAGTTTTAACCACTGATTATTAGAAATAACTATTTTAAAAATAACTAGTAAGTAACTTATACTATATAGTAATTGTTAGGAAGAGGAATTAAACTCTCCAAGAAATCTTGTATGACGTCATTACGTCTTCCTAAATACGTCAAGGCATAAAGATCGTCTGCGTGTGACACTGCCTTCATAATCTCTCAGCTAAACTAAATTGGTAATTCAATATATTATACAAGGTGTACCACCGCCGGTAGAAGAGTTAATTTCCGAAACAATCCCAGAAACAAAAAGAGAATATTAATAATTTATTAATAACTATAATTTAATTATTAACACCTCCTCGGGAGATACTGTGTACACTTACATAAGGAAATAAATACTTTGATTGATTTTGCAAATGCAAATAGTTGATATAATAGTTGATACCTGTAGTTCCCAGATTGGTTGTTCGCTGTTAACCCTGATAGGGTATTGCGATCTCTCAGGTGAAACTATTTGTACAGATTTTGCTGCAACTATTCCTGCAATATTTATTATCAGTTTACAAATATGATTTACTTTGCTGGTAACAAAATTATAAAGGTTTTACCTAACTAATAAAGGTGTACCCTAACTTGAGTACAGGGAAGAGTTGCGTCGGTAATGATTTATTCCTTAAATAAGTAAGTTTACAAATAATTAAATAGATATGCAGTTTGCTATAAATAGATTAAAAGAATGCTAATAGGTCTGTCGTCTTCAACGCGGATGCTCTGTAGAAGTCCTTTTCTACAGGTTCACCATCTAACACGACCAGAAAAAAAAGTTAATCTTACATCTGTTAGAAAATAATATTAACATGTTAAAATATTACAACTAAGTTTCTGGAGTCGTACAGTACGGAATGCTAGCCCATAGGGATATACAGTTATTTTAAAATATGAAGTTACATCCCTATACTTGATGTTACAGCCCTATAATTATTGCTACAGCCCTATACTTGAAGTTACAGCCCTATACATAAAGTTACATTCCTATACTTGATGTTACAGCCCTATACATAAAGTTACAGCCCTATACGTGATGTAATAGCCATATACTTGATGTTACAGCTCTATACGTGATGTTACAGGCCTATACGTGAGGTTACCGTAATATACTTGAAGTTACAGCCCTATGCTTGGTGTTACAACCCTATACTTGATGTTACAGTCCTATACGTGGTGTTACAGCTATATACGTAATGTTACAGCCCTATAATTGAAGTCACATCCCTATACTTGAAGTTACAACCCTATACTTAAAATTACATCCCTATACTTGATGTTACAGCACTATACATAAAGTTACAGCCCTATACGTGATGTGATAGCCCTATACTTGATGTTACAGCTCTATACGTGATGTTACAGGCCTATACGTGATGTTACCGTCCTATACTTGAAGTTACAGCCCTATACGTAAAGTTACATCCCTATACTTGATGTTACAGCCCTATCATTATTGCTACAGCCCTTGTTAAATATTTTGCCATGTAACGGCAACATTGATTTCCGGAGGACCTTAAATAATTAAATGAATGAAGTGACATTTTTGCACATACCTCACTGGGCGAAGTACCACCACTTGTCGGACAGCTATTCGGGTGCACCCTTTCCCGCACTTATCATTTACCTGTTGAACTTAAAAGGAATCACTTATATTCAAAATGCACTATTAATGCTAAGAGTACCTTCGCCACACGACGGGAGAAACAAAGAGAGAAAAATGGTCTAAACCGAGCCTTGTTTAGAACACACAAGAAACTACGTCACGTAGAGAGCGACGGGAGAGATGTCGTTTAACCGACGTTTCGAAAGAAACTGGGGGGATACCGAACCTTGTAAGGGACAAAGATTGGCCGATAAGGAGTCCCTCTCTGAAGCATTTACACTGTTTTTTAGATAATATTTAATTTAAAGAAAGGTACGTAACATACCGGGGGCCTTGAAGCCTCCTAGGATTCAAAGAAGAATACAATATAAGCTACCCCAGCATGAGAGAAAAAAAAACAATAATTAACAATAAACAAAATGAGAGTTCTTTACAAAAAACAAATATACACTAATAAAAAATAAAAATTCCTTTTCTAGAGACATGAGAAAAAGTTTATTCGGCACTAATGGGCAGTGGGAAAACCTTATGAGAAGGTCGAGTTATAAGTCCTTGCTGTGTCTTGAGCTGAACAACTCGCACCACACCGTCTGTGCCAGGGAACACTTGTGTCACTCTTGCCAATGGCCAAAAGAGAGGCGGAGTAGGTTGATGCACTAGCACTAGGTAGCCCACACGAAGGTTGTCTGTCGTTTCCGTCCATTTGGTCCGCTGCTGTAGAGTGTGAAGATATTCCAGCTGCCGAAGATATTCCGGGTGCACCCTTTCCCACACTTATCATTTACCTGTTGAAATTAAAAGAAATCACTTATATTCAAAATGTCACTATTAATGCTAAGAGTACTTTCGCCACACGACGGGAGAAACAAAGAGAGAAAAATGGTCTAAACCGAGCCTTGCTTAGAACACACAAGAAACTACGTCACGTCGAGAGTGACGGGAGAGATGTCGTTTAACCGACGTTTCGAAAGGAACTGGGGGGTACCGAACCTTGTAAGGGACAAAGGTTGGCCGATAAGGAGTCCCTCTCTGAAGCATTTACACTGTTTTTTAGATAATATTTAATTTAAAGAAAAGTACGTAACAGTCATATACTTGATGTTACAGCTCTATACTTCAAGTTACAGCCCTATGCTTGAAGTTACAGTCCTATACGTAAAGTTACAGCCCTATACTTGAAGTTACAGCCCTATACGTCATGTTACAGCCCTATACCTAAAGTTCCAGGCCTATACTTGAAGTTATAGCCCTATACCTGAAGTTACAGCCCTATGCTTGATGTTTCAGAACTATACCTAAAGCTTCAGGCCTATAATTGAAGTTACAGTCCCGTATTTGATGTTACAGCCCTAAACATGAAGCTACAGCCCTATACGTAATGTTACAGCCCTGTACGTGAAGTTACAGCCCTATTCATGAAGTTACAGTCCTGTACTTGATGTTATAGTCCTATACTTGATGTTACAGCCCTATACGTGATGTTACAGCATTATAATTGATGCTACAGCCCTATACTTGCTACAGACCAACACTTCATCTCTGATTTACATTTAAATAAAACTACAACTTTAGTCAGTTGTAGTGCGTTTGAAATAGAAGTGGATTTATAATATAATTTTTTAAGAGAGTCATTCTATGCAAACAATTTAAGTCAAGAATTTTGGGTTATATTAAAGCAATTAGTATTATAAAAGAGATAAAACATAATTTACAGTTTATTTATAATTACAAATACCTTTATTTGAGTTGTTATTGCTACTATACGTTTATAGTTAACAAATGCGATGGATGTAAGTAAGGTAAGTGGAGTTAGATTGCGTCCTGCGTAGTGTCGCTACTGTTGGTAGAGTGGGCATAGTTAAGTTAAAGAGGACCGTAGTTATCGTCTGTGTGGAAGGTATCAAGAGATGCTTACAACTACGTGTCTGTAGTTTGGAGTATACAATTTTGCGTTAGCATAATTTTCGTCAGAAAAATAGCGTCAGTATAAATTCCATTTTTTTGCGCTTGGTCCAAGAGTGATCAATGTCAAGAGACCCCTCGAAGTGGAAACAAATGATTTCATACATCAGATGGTTTTCTGTTATAGGTTATGTTGTAAAACAATAACTATTACCTATTGAACATGGATAAGGAATAAGGTTATTACTATCTAGTTATGATCCGCTAATAAATTTATTAAATAATTTAAATTTTAATAAATCTCTATAAAAATAATTCAATATAAAGATAGTAATAAGTTGTGTATTTTTAATCAGATTGTTTAAATAAAAACATTCTTAGGCGCTTCTGATAATAATTTTTAGGTAATTTCTCACTACGCAAAATTAAATGTGTTCCTCAATTCAAAATTTCTGTAGACGTGGCTAAAAGAGTTTTCACTTCCCCGAGTACCACAACCTAACTTTTTATGTACGTAAAGTTTTCTACAAAATAAATGTTGCTATTACTCAATATTGCAATTACTTCTATGTGTATGTAACATAACTCTGTATTGTCGACCAAAAAATGTCAGTATTGTGTAATGGATGATCGCAATATTTCAAGCCTCCAAGCCTAGATGCTTGCCCAGTAACAAGTATAATGCACTAATAATTCTACCTTTGTAAGTAGGGAGTAATATAATATAAACATGATTTATACGTGGTTACTAAGCCTCACTGAAAGCACTTTAAGGGTAGTTCTCACCCCGGAGGAACATTTTCAAAACCGATCTAAATTCAAGCAACAAACTTAATATCATAACGTTAGCGTTGCCCTTATGTCGGGAGGGAAAGGGCGGATGTCTGCAGCACCCAAAATCCTTTTCCGCTACACATATTGTTTCTTTGATGTTTTCTGCCCCTTACATAGTAATTACAAAGAACATATTTTATCCCCGACTCTCTGGACCTTGTCTTTAATAAAGGCTTAAACGGAATTCCCTTCGCCTTTGTACTTCGTGGTAATAAGCACCGAAAAGCAATCTTTAGCTTAAACAAGACTTTATATGTGTTTGGATCAGCCATTCAAGCTATATTAACATGAATTTATTTACTCACACATTTCCATGATAGTTATAGGCGAATAAGAAAGACATTAAAATGTTATTAGCAATAAATTAACAAGTTATAATTTTTTTTAAATGTCAATTCTTACTTTAATCAACAAAGAAAAATTTCATAAATACATACATACATAGATAGAATCACATTATTTGGTAGCAAAATAGAAAGCGAAATTAAGTAATTAAATTTATTTAATAAATATAAAATTTGAATTGTTATTTGAAAAAAACTGTAATAACATCAAGTGTCATCCCTACAAGTTTAAAAAATTTTATTTGAACCTGATTGGTTGAATAAAATGTATTGTAAATTTAAAATGATATATAAATATGTATAGGGAGATTGTGAGTTATTAGAAGGAATAAAAAAGAAGTAGACAAATTATTTCTAAACAAAATTGTGTAAAAGCAGTTGTGTATGAATAAAGCAGTAGCAAAAAGAATAAATGTTAAACAGCACAAGAGGTCGATAAACGGGAAGAAAATCTCATGGAATTTCAAGGAAATATATTTGCACAATTGTTATAAATTATTACTGACTACGTTTCGGTAATGTTTTTGTAAATTTTAATTGTTGTTAATAATTTTGTTTTAAGTATTACTTAATTTAATTTAACATCTATTCCCATTGTCTATACGGTCGTTATGGCATTTTGTTCACAATTATATTTTCTTCAATCTTTATTTAAAGTAACTGTATGTATTTGTGTGTGTGTGTGTGTGTATGTGTGTGTGTTTGTGTGTGTGTGTGTGTGTGTGTGTGTTTGTGTGTGTGTGTGTGTGTGTGTGTTTGTGTGTGTGTGTGTGTGTGTGTGTGTGTGTGTGTGTGTGTGTGTGTGTACGTTTGCTACAAAGTAAATGTTTTACACTTATTAATTTCTGTTTTACTTACGGGTTATTAAAACCTACTCAACCATTAGCTCCTGGAACGCCTCTATTCCCTTCGTCAGGTAAAAGAGCTATTAACCTTTTAACTTGAGCCATTTATCTTACGACTTTACGTTTGTCTTATCAAATTAATTATCTACTATTGGCATTAAATACGTTAAAATTAATAAACTAACGATTGGTTTCGTAATGTGGATGATGTCCCATGATTTTTCTTACATACCTCAACTCTCGCCACTCCAGGATATTTTTCACAATGGAATTAGAGAGTGATGGCTGCTTGCCGTTTCTGGACGTCTTAGACGGGAAGAGTCAGAGTGGTTGCGTTCACCAATTGGTCTACAGAAAACCGACTCATACCAATAGATATCTTAACGCTGAGTCACATCACCACACATCTCAGGTCCAGGCTTTCTTTGACACGCTCTTCTCTCGGTCTCTCAAGTTAACCGACATCCATTCAAAAGACCACGAACCTATAACCATGACAGAAGTGTTATAAGGCAGTGGATATAAGGATTATGCCATTGATGAAGCGTTACACCGCCAAAGTGTCCTTTCGGTTAACCTAAACGTGTGGGAGTGTAAGAAAACTGGTTTTCCTGCCTTTTATTAGACGTACCACTGATAGGATTGGCAGACTCTTTAGGAAGCAGGGTATAGGTTCTGTCTACATGTAAGAAATCGTACATTGGCCAAATGAACAGGCGTATCTCAGCTAGGCTTGAGGAATACAAACTTAGCCTTAAAAACAAGCAGAAAACGTCGGCTCTGTACAAGCACCACTGCGATACAGGGCATACCATTGATTTCCAATCTTGCCGACAGATTGCTCAAGTGGAAAACTACAGGACTAGAACTATACGGGAGGTTGTTGAAATACAGAAGCAATGGAGTCTTAACAAAAACGATGATACTTTGAATTTGCTCGCAGTGTGGAAATGTGTCATAGATAGATTTTTATGGCAGAAAGATGAACAAGAGGAAATGAATGTGAGTGATTGCTTGGCTCAGTTGTGTGTGGGTTGACGTCAATGGGTGGAGCCTAATTTCGCTATATATAGGAGCAGAGTTGTCTACGCTTCAACGGTTTTTGGGTTCACCTCGTCAATGCTAGATGAGATTCTATCGAAACGTCTGACTAATTTTATACACTAAAAAAGGAACGGATGTACTCCAGAATATAACTATATATCTTCATCACATATACAACTAGGATTCAGAAATGTTTATAGAATTTAATTGGAATATAGGTAAACATGTATTTCATATGCCCATCAGACTTGCAAAATACTAGTAGTCAATTAGAGATGAAGTTTATCTTGAAAGGATGATTTGAGCAAATGTTATTCTCAAAATTATTACGTATATGTGTACACTTAGTTTTTAAAATTATTTGTTTATTACGTTTACTAATTAACATAATTAATTCAAAAATATTAGTGCATGATCATTAAAAGAAAATAATATATACAGATATTTCTAACGCTTAGACGTTTATTAAATGATTTTACTTTAATATAAAATTTGATGACATCATTACTTTTCCGGTTTACAGTAGCTTTGTTTCGCCTACCTGCCAGTGAAACCGCTGAACGTATTGTCGCCATTTTGTGTGTGCAACATAACCTCAACCCAATTTCCTGTCGGATCGCCACAGTTGTCAACTTCAACACCATAAGGTCACGCCTGTCCATCAGTGTCATTTCATCTGTGAAATGCTATTTATAGCATGAATTTAAATCTAAAAATTAGTATAAACAAAAATTTTAAGGCTAATTGATACTTAAGGAACAATTAAAAGATTTATTTTATTAAATAATTACAATTAGTATAAGTAAAGTTACATAACCTATGCGTTACGGCAGCTGTTTTATGAAATCATATATTATCACTTATTTTCCAAATGGGATGAATTAACTATATTGCATACCTTGTTCCATTTATGAAAAGGTTTTATCTCATATAAAACTAAAATGAATTAATTAAATTAAATTAAGGAATTATTTTTTTGAAATACAAACTATTATCGTATGTCACCCACTACAAGTTTAAAAAAATCTATTTAAGTTGAGTGAATTTTATTAACGACTGAAAATTTGAACAAAATTTATACAAGGAGAGTATGAACTAGTATATGGAACTGAAAAATATACACCGTAGTAAGTGATTTAATTTTAATTAAAGCTGAACTTCTTTAACCTTAATTTAGAGTTATTTACTTCAGTTTAAAAAATGATAAATATTTCAATATAAGAAATTTCGATTAAGAAATGGCCAAAATCCAAACATCATATATATTTACAATGGTAAAAATTAAAACAGTTTATTCTCACTAGACATCGGTTTATTAAAACAAACAGACTAGTTTCGACTACGACGTCACTTTCGTCAGTGCTTAGCGGCTTAACCTATTATGGCATATACTTCATTTTAAAATGTTAATTAATCTTTTCGGTAAATATTCTAATAAATATTCATGCAGTAGTTTCATTGCATATTGTTTACCTAGTTTTGTACCAGTGGGGGATCCACATGCTTCAATGATTAATAATGATTTAAAATTGCCTACACTGCGCCTTGTTATAGTTTGCGTCTCCAGTGCATGTGTCGATGATTACCACTACATTTGCCATAAAAACCCTGATTTTCAGATAGTAAAATACTTGCATTATTAACGTTTATATAATGCATAGATATATACATTTTAGTCTATTATGAAATATATGTCTATATAGTAATAAACCAATATACGACAGTTAATTGCTAATTTATTACTTTTATCTTCCTATTGATTGAAGGAAATATATAGTCTCAGACATTAATTCAAATAAATAACGTCTATACAATTATTAAAAACAACTAATAAGAAAACAAATAAAATAAATTCTCTAAATAGCTCAATATGTTAGAGTTAGAGAATGACGAAATCAATAAAACACAGTAAGTGTATAAAGTTCATCTATTACATTTTATTTATCTGATAAAATAATAAAGATTAATTACCTTCAAGCTAGAGGTTAACTTTTAGATTCCCAATAAGATAAATAATTTACTCTACTTTTACAGAGCTATTCATAAAAAATCATGTTTGCTTAAAGCTTGAGAATTGCTTGGATTTATGAGTTTACGGTACCTTCCTTGGGACCTGCAGCTAAGTGGAGCTTCTCCCGAACCACAGACGCAATGAGAAAATTAAATTAGGCCTTCCGAGTAGACTAAATCGTGACCTGTCCTGACCTGTCCAGACCATATAAATTTCAATATATGTTAACATATTTAGAATCACATGTTTACAATTTTCAAATCACATGTTTTATTATTTAGAATTACACTTGTAGATATTAAGAATCACATGTTTTACATATTTAGAATTGCATGTTTACCTATTTAGAATCACATGTTAAAATATTGAGAATCATATTTTTACAATGTTTATATCGCATGTTTTATTATTTAGAATCACACTTGTAGATATTTAGAAACACATGTTTTACATAATTAGAATCACATGTTTACATATTTAGAATGACATGTTTACATATTAATAATTACATTTTTCAATATTTAGAATCACATGTTTTACATATTTTTAATCATATGTTTACATAAATAGAATCACATGTTTAAACATTAAGAATCATGCAAATTGATATTTAGAATCACATGCTAATCTATTTAAAATCACAGTTTTATATATTGAAAATCACATGTTGACATATTTAGAATCACATTATTTAATATTTAGAATCACGCAAAAAGATATTTAGAATCACATGTTTACCTATTTAGAACCACATTTTCCAATATTTAGAATCAAATGTTACATATTTTAAATCACATGTGTCCGTATTTAGAATCACATGTTTACTTATTTAGAATCACCTGTTTTAATATTTAGAATCACATGTTCACATATTTAGAATCTCATGTTTAAATATTAAAAATCATATTTTAACAATTTTTGAATAACAATATTTATTATTTAGAATCATACTTGTAGATATTTAGAAACACATGTTTTACATATTTATAATCACATGCTTACATATTTAGAATTATATATTCACCTGTTTAGAATCACATGTTCCAATATTTAGAATCAAATGTTACATATTTTAAATCACGTGTCCGTATTTAGAATCACATGTTTACTTATTTAGAATCACCTGTTTTAATATTTAGAGCCACATGTTCACACATTTAGAATCACATGTTTACATATTTAGAATCACATGATTAGATATTTAGAATCACATGTTTACATATTTAGAATCACATGTTTAAATATTTAGAATCACATGTTCCATATTCAGTCGACCTGTCCTGACGTCTCCTGAAGTTTCCTGATTTGTCCCGACCTGTCGTAACCTATACTTACCTGTCCCGACCTGCCCCAACGTGTCCTGACCGGTCCCGACCTATCCCGACCTGTCTCGAGCTGTTCTGACCTGTCCCGACCTTTCCTCACTTTTCCCGACCTATCCTGACCTATATTGAACTGTCCTGAACTGTTGTGATCAGTCCAGACCTGTCCCGAACGGTCCCGACCTGTCCTGTACTGGCTTGACTTGTCCTGACCTTCCCTGACCTGTCGTGACCTGTCGTGATCTTTCCTGACCTGTTGTGACCTGTCCTGACCTACCCCTACCTGTCGTGACCTATCATTTATGTCTTTCATAAATCTTACTATTGATTGAAAGAAATATATAGTCTTTCAAATAAATAAAGTCCATACAATTATTAAAAACAACTAATAAGAAAAATTAAAGTAAATTCCAACTTAGTTCAACAAGAAACCATATTTTTCTATTGACGTTTTAATAAAAAAATTCGATTAATATAAATATGTATATACACATGACAGAATCACAATACTAAGCGTCAATATATAAAGCAAAATTAATATATATAATAAAATATAAACTTAATTCATCATTTATTATTTGAAAAAAAAAACTATAATAATATCAAGTGGGATTGACTACAAGTTTAGAAAAATGTATTTGAACTTGAGTAGATGGATAAAAAGTAATCAGTTGAAAAATTAAGAACATATACAAATATATTTATATACAGTATGTATATATAAGGTGAGTGTAAACTAATGCTAGGAATAGAAAAATAATAGTTTTTAGCTTAGCTTAAGAGGTGGAGTTAGTACTTAACTCCTTCAACTGACAATAATCCAATCTTAAGATTCATTAACTACTGAATCATAACTCGGAGATTAATTGACTACTAAATCGTGTTTTTAATATTCATTGACTACTAAATCATGTTTGTAAGATTCATTGGCTACTAGATCATAACTGTAAGATTCACATGACTGTAAGTTTTATTGCCTACTGAATCATGATTGTAAGATTCATTGCCTACTAGATTCATTGGATAAAGAAACATGACTGTAAGACTAATTGGCTAATGATTCATGTCTTTAATATTCATTTAATACTGAATCATGACTCTAGGTTTTATTAACTACTGAATCATGACTGTAAGAATCATTGATTACTGAGTTATAACCGTAAGATTCATCAACTAATGAATTGTGACTGTAAGATTCATTGACTACTGAATCATGACTGTAGGATTCATTGGAAAATGAATCATGACTGTAAGATTCATTGGCTAATGATTCATGTCTGTAATATTTATTGACTACTAAAGCTTGACTCTAGTTTTTATTAACTACTGAATCATGACTGTAAGAACCATTGACTACTGAGTTATAACCGTAAGATTCATCAACTAATGAATCGTGACTGTAATATTCATTAACTACGAAATCATGATTGCAAGATTCATTGACTACTGAATCATGTCTGTAAGATTAATTGACTAGTGAACCATGTTTGTAAGATTCATTGACTACAAAATCTTGATTGTAAGATTCATGACGGTGTCATCTTCTGAAACACCACTATCATGACCTAAACTAAATTTTTCTTGTAATAACTCTGGAATTTTACTAGTTCGACTTTAGTCGCATATGTTGAATTCATTGAACAGTTACTAAATTAAATGGCTCTTTAGTAGTTTAATGTGTGTAGAAAATATCGATAGTGTTCTCGGTACTTCCATTGTAACTATCCATTGTTTCTAGGTACTTCTTGTAATTTCTATATGTTGGAGTTAGAGAAAGACTAAATCAATAAAACACAGTACGTGTATAAAGTTTATGTATTACATTTTAATTATCTGATAGAATAATGAAGACTAATTAAGTTCAAGTTAGAAGTTAACTTATAGAAATTCCCAATAGGATAAATAATTTACTCTACTTTTACAGAGCTATTCATAGGAAATCATTTTTGCTTAAAGATTGAGAATTGCTTGGATTTATTAGTTTATGGTACCTTCCTTGGGACCTGCAGCTAAGCGGAGCTTCTCCCGAACCACAGACGCAATCAGAAAATTAAATTAGGCCTTCCGAGTAGAATACCTTTGGGCTTTAGGCCAGGGGCACGTATTTACGTGGCGTTTGCTTCAAACTGGAAAAATGCTGATTCTTAAGAAATCCGCTTCATAGAGCCTTTATTACGTATAGTATAAACATAAGAAATTGAGTAAAATTGTAGAACCACACGAACATTTCACATTAAAAAAAAAATAAATAAATAATCTCCGAAAGTCATTTACCGATTGTTTTAACCCTATATTTAGCGGGCTGACGTCACTGGAAAGTGTTGTTTAAAACATTGTGGTAGTTATACTGAGCGTAACACATTTATTAAAAAGAGATTTTATTTTATACATAAAGTTTACATACGCGTGTATGTACCGTATCAGGAAAACTTGTAGAATACTACAGTACAACATGCCAAAATTACTTTATGAAAATTTAAAATTCAAAATTTTACTAATTAGAATGTAGAGTAGTAATTTTGCAACGCAATGTTTTTTTTTTCTATCTGGTTTTATAACTATTATTTTAAGTCCATTGTGCTTTAGTTTTATTTAGATATTTTAACATTGCAACTCAAGTTATATATAACTTTTTGCCACTATAATTAACGCACCGTTTATTACATCTCGTAATACATATAACTTATGAGGTTATGATACATCTATTACCAACAACAGATA
>JBAIZL010000004.1:164912231-164942231 GCA_036971475.1 Prosapia bicincta
TCACAATGTAACATATGTCCAAAATCCAAATGATGTAAGTTCCAGATACTAATGTAATTTATGTTCATAATCATAATGTAACCTATGACTCCAATTGTAATGTAAAGTATGTTCTAGTTACTAATGTAAAATATGTTCACAAACATGATGTAAAAATGTTCACAAGCCTAATATAAAATACGTTCATAATCCCTATGTAAAATATGTTCTAAATAAAAATGTAACCTATGTTCACAATCGTAATCTAAAGTACGCTCAAGATACTAATGTAAGATATGTTTAGAAACCTTACGTTAATTTCGTTCATAATCCTTATGTAAAATATGTTCATAAATATAATGTAACATATGTTAACAATCCCAATGTAAAATACGTTGAAGACGCTAATGTAAAATAATTTCACAATCATAAAATTAAATACGTGAATAATGTTATTGTAAAATACGTTCAGAGTCTTAATTTAAAACATTACAAAATCATAGTGTAACATATGTCCACAATCCCAATCTAAATTACGTTCAAGATACTAATGTAAAATATGTACAGAATTCTTAATTAAAATATGTTCACAGTCGTTATTTATAATACGTGCATAATGTTATTGTAAATTACTTATAGAATCCTTATGTAAAGTACTTTTGCATGTAAAATGTAAAATACGGTTGAACGTGTAGTGTGAATTACGTCTAAATTCCAAATATTGAATATTATCACCCATATGATATAAAATGGTTTATACTCCTAATATAAACATGGTATTCAAAACATATACTAGGGAGTTGCGTCCTGTAGAAAATTGTTAGTTGTCAATGTCTCTCGCATTTTTTGACATAGGGTTGAAATTGCGTTTAACGTTGTCCCCCCCCCCCCCACCGACTAGAGTTACAATACCGATTAGCAAAAATGGTGTAACAGACTGGCACGGTGATTTGTAAGCAATATTCTTTATTTCTTCTTGTCTTACTTTTACGAATAATTATAATAGAATTCATTCTACTGTGCTATGTAAAATTTAGGGAACAAGTCGCGAATATGAGGGTTTGAACAGTTCGTAGCAACATGCATATTAAATCAACACAAACGCTGTTATGTCCTACTCCAACAGCATTCTTTGCCTTCACTTGATCTCTATTACCGGCTGAAACTATTGACACTATTTTTCATGTCCGTACATCTGTCAGCTACCCTTTGTTTGGACAAATATAAACAATAGAATGGCTTACATAATTTTAAAATAAGGAAATATATCTACATATACCTTATCTTTAGTACGAAGTGACCCAAATACGAATCTAAATTACATCAACCAGGTTGTTTGTTAATATTACGCCAACGTTTTCCTTGAAAATTATTTATGCCGACCGAAGTTTAAAACTCTTTAGAAAGCCGTCAATACTTTAAAGCTTGATTAACGACACTTTAAACTCGGCGCAACGTCTACATAAAGTAAGTCAATAAATCTACATAAAGTGCTTCTCTTCTGTTACTTGTTGCAGTCGCCGTAAATCTCAGAGCCTGTCACGTGCAATTACCAGTTTTGTTATTAAATTTATTTTTGTAATTCAGCGGCAAAATTCATGTTTAACAATCCATCACACCAGGTCAGATCAAGTCTATTCCATGCTGCAACCCCTTTAACAGGTGACCATTGTGTATTTTTCTTCCATCTACCCTCACCTACAATAAGTGTTACAATGAGGTGTAACTAGTGGTAAATCTAAGCTAAGTACACTAGATACCCTAACATATTTTCTATATAATGTATTAGAGTATATATGGCGTGATCTTATTCCCAATAATGACCTGTCTTGCGTATGCGACAAGTAACAATGAAAAATAACTTTTAACAAATAATTATAAATATTTTAATACAACAATTTATAAAACTCCACCGGACATCCTACGGATGACCCGCTAAACGATGAAATATAGTAAAAACATGACCCCAACCAACATTACACGTTTAGCTACAGACACCTGTGAACTGTCGAGCAAGATCTGCTGGTGGGATATATTCCTAGAAATATTAATAAACAAGTTGTTGAAAATAGACTAAGTGAATCCTTACTGAGGCTAACGAAAACAAATTTTATTTTAGTTAACCTAGAGCACTATTTATGATATTGTGTGGTAACCATGGCAACAATTTAAGGTTGCGTAATGAAGGTTTCGATGTCAACCAGATGGGAGGAAAGAAGTTCATATACATCTTAGGGAAGTATATTTCTTGGTATTTGAAAGTTAGCGCAGTGGCGAGGCATGCTAAACTTCGAGAATGAAATTTCTCAGTTCGAATCCAGCTGAAGCCCACAAATTTTATAATTTAATTATTGAATAAGTATATAAAAAAACTGAATTGACATCAATTGTCAAGTTAAACAAAATGTAATTGAACTTGATTGGATGAATAAAAATGTATTTTATTTACGGTTGAAAATTTGCACATAATATATATATATATATATATATATATATATATATATATATATATATATATATACTGTATATGTATATATAGGCCTATATATCATTAGATTGAGAGGTAATAGAAAGAATTTAATATCAACTTATAAAACTCCATTGTACATTCTAACGATGACCCGCTTAACGACGAAACAACCAAATAGATAGAGCCAAAATAAGGCACTACCCATCTTTACCGGTTTAACTACAGGTGCCTGTGAACAGTCGGGCTAGATCTACTGATGAATTATATTCCGAGACCAATTAGAAAAAAACAAAAAGCTAGCGTAAAATTTTATTGATTCCCAAGTGTGAATTACTTAATAGAAGTATCCGTATGTAAAGAGATTGTACTAGATATATTTTATGTTTTAAGTTAAAAAACAACAAGTTTTTCATTTTAGTTTCACAGGAAACTAATACTGTATTCATTAAAACTTTGCTAATTTTGATTTTAGTAACTCAATAATATCTATTTTTACTTTAAACTTTTTAAATAAATATAAACACCTACAAAAATACAAATACATATAGGTTTTAAGGTTTTTGAAGAAATTTAAACAATTTGTAAAAAATGATCTAATAAAAACTTTGAATTAAAATGATTGGAAGAATCTGTCTGTGGTTGTTGTATTTAAGACACTAATCGACCAAAACATTATTAATTTTTGAGAGGAAACGAAAATTCCATGAAAATGTATTAATGCGTAACTAAAATTATAATCTAATATAATTTACAAATTATATTATGAAGGTATAGTATACTATACTAAAAACAAATTAAGTTATATTGAAAATTTTAAAGTTGTAATTTTCTTATTGGACTATGGACTGACAGCTCAGAGAGAGAATCCCTGCTTCCAGGGAGAGGCTACTAAATGACGATCACTGGTTAGACAGATGGGGCTGCAAGAAGCTAAACACTATGAAAGGCCAATTTGGATAGAGTAATTTTTTAAATATAAATTCGTTGTTATTGCCCTTTAATTTAAGGCTTAGCTCAATGGAAACATTTTCTGTATCCTGGTATAAAATGAAAGACGTATTTTATAATAAGTTATATTCTTGATAAATAAAAATAAAATCTGTTTCTAATGAGCAATAGCCTATTAAGTATTACGAAATAACTACCTCAGTTACCAATTTTGCATATTAAATCTCTTGGAAAATCATTTTCTGTTTATATCTCGGTTCACTTAACACTGAGCGAACGTTTTCCAGCTTTACTCCATGTAATACATTATGGACATAATCCCATAACCCCCACTGGAACAACTATAAGGGATGTTCCAACCCCCGAGGGAACATTTCCAAAACCAACTTAAATTTAAACAACAAACGGAATACTATACCGTTAGCGTTGTGCCCTTATGTCGAGAGGAAGGAGGCGAATGTCTGCAGCGACCAAAATGCCTTTCCGCTACACATATTGTTTCTTTGATCTTTGCTGCCCCGAACAAAGTAACTACAAAGAACATATTTCACCCCCAACTCTCTGGACCTTGTCTTTAATAAAGGCTTAAACGGAATTCCCATTACCTTTGTAGTTCGGTAATAAGCGCGGGAAAGCAATCTATAGGTTAAACAAGATTTTATATGTGTTTGGGTCAGCCATTCAAGTAACAACAACATGCATATACTTTCGCACGATATTCACTCATTTTCATGCTAATTATAGGACAGTAAGAAAAGTAATAATATTATTATAAAAGTAACATTGTAAATATGAATTTTTTAAAGTTAATTCTTACTTGGATCACCCGAAAGTTTGATTTTAGTTACATTTTACTATATAATGACATTTAATATAAATATGTATACACATATGTCAAAATTCCAATATTAGTTGGCAAAATAAAATGCGAAAATATTTTTAAAAAATAACTAATGCAATTTAATTACTGAATTATTATTTGAAAAACTGTATTAACATCAGGTGTCATCCTCTACAAGTTTAAACAAAATGTAGGCCTAATTGAACTTGAATGGATAGTTGGAAAGTTTTTTATTATCGATTGAAGATTTGAACAAAATATATATAAGAGTGTGAACTAATAGCCTAATTCCTTACAAGGAGTTTAATAAACAACACAACATACATTGCTGTTAGCAACACAGCATAGGTGATAAAACAGCTGTTCTACACCATAAATAAGCTGTTGTAAAATCATATATTATCACTTAATTTAAGCTAAAATAGTTTTTTACAGCGCATATGTTCCACTATTTAGACGTGGTAGAGCCTGACGCCAACTCTATGATTTTCTCCTGAACAAATTTTCTATATGACAAATAAGGATTTAAACAACTAAACGCTTTGAACCTTTGAAATACATTAGCCCACATACAATACCATACAATAACAACAGATACCATGTTTAAGTCTGTATCTCAGAGAAATATATTTGTCGTACCCGATGGCTCACACCCTATAAGATGAATACATTAAATTTTATGGCATTATATGAAAGAAACACATCTCAATAATTTTTTGGAACCATAACATTTGTATTGCTTTACAGGACGATACGTGATTCAATCCTAGATAAACACAAACCGATAGAGCAGCTTTTTAATAACTGACTGAGTCGTATAAAACAATATCCCTGACATATTCTTCGATATACTTTGTCGTTAAAATAATTCCATATGATGATACGTTGTCTCTCTATTGAACTGACAACGGTTTGGTGTTGCA
Source organism: Prosapia bicincta (assembly GCA_036971475.1). Classification (NCBI taxonomy): domain Eukaryota; kingdom Metazoa; phylum Arthropoda; class Insecta; order Hemiptera; family Cercopidae; genus Prosapia; species Prosapia bicincta. The sequence continues at coordinate 164,917,393 of JBAIZL010000004.1, forward strand.
ATGTGGCATCACTGTGGCCCACATGAGACAATCTATTCCCCAACCGAATTGTAGGTTGTGCATTGGTTTAATTACTAAATTCAAACTGATAAAGAGCGATCAATTATTTAATTAAGTATGAAATAGGATTTTTTTTTAAATGCAGGTTTTGACACCTAGCAAAATTACCTGTAATTTCATCAGATTGCAGAGAATGTTCGAGCTGGGAAGAACAGATTTGTGTAGCTGCAGCAATCATGTTTATTTATTTAGTGCAACGTTTTGGCAAATATGTTGTTGCCCTTATCAAGCCTGAAAACATTTTTTCATTACGTTATAAATAAGCAAAAAAATATAAGTACACTCACAACAACAAACATAAAATTTTAAACCACTTTCAATTATCTTTTATTCAATAATTATCTCAAGTGCTTAAATATGTAATTGTTTTTATTGTTATTTTTAACGCAATTACATGCTATTGTTATAAACTTACATCACTGCGTTGGCCAAAATGTCCCCAGGTGAGGCGAATACCATGTCTAGCTTCGTAGTGATCGGGAGCCGTTGTGATCAGAATAACTACTTTTACTCCATCCCCAAAACCCTGTTTGATTGTTTCTGGAATCCTAATTGCGGAAGTGTCACCGCCTTTCTAAAAGTTAGAACGCAAAAAAACCTTTAACACAAGGTTCGCGCTCGAAAAATACATGTTAACAGCACTGACACATAGTTTTTTTTAGGGTAAGCAAATCAAGATGTGTGTGCGCGAGCGCGTATATGTATGTGTATGAGTGTGTGTGTGTGTGTGTGTGTGTGTGTGTGTGTATGTGTGTGTGTGTGTGTGTGTGTGTGTGTGTGTGTGTGTGTGTGTGTGTGTGTGTGTGTGTGTGTGTGAAAACGATCTTGAAAAGTGCTTATAAAAAATAGGCTGTAAACATATTTATTAATCTAATTTTAAAACTTAATTGATATGTATGTCTTATAAAATAGCCTGCACAAAGTACAATTACGTCCTTACAGCACGTTAAAGTCTATAGAGCATATGCAAGAATGCTATTTGGTGTCGCCTTACTTTATTCCTTTCTGTGACGTAATTTCCCAGGAGACCCCGGAAAAAACTTTCTCCAAGATAAAGGGAAGATAGCAATGAGGATTCTTTCTTCTATCTTAAATAGCGCCGGGAGATCAATTTGTAACTTTATTACAAATATAATGCTAACTAGAGTTCCTATACTGGAAATACCCATCAAACAAATGTTATGAATTTTAGTTTATTTAAAATCCAGTTTAAGTAATTTAATTCACTATAATATACAAAAGGTAACAAGAAAAACAGCATGGAGTCTTTCTTGGTAACAAGTCGTTTTATCGTTCCCTCATTTTACTTATAGGTGTTATTTTGAAAGGGATAATTATTTACAATTAAATACCAAAATATATGCATATATCATGAAGAAGTTAGGTCATAAAAAGTTAGTTGCAAGTATTATATTTATTTAATTGCAATTAATAAAGTTAATTGAAAAATGTTATTTAGTTCGGTGAGTTCTTCACTTTATAATGTAGTTGTATTTAAAACTTAATACCTAACCTTACGCGTGAATTACCTCCAGTGTTACATATATATAAATGTTAATATCATTTAACCTATATTTAAACGATAAATACATGGTGGTCTTGCTTAGGATGAAATAAAGCAAAGAATTCACTAGTACGAATGCGCCCATATCACAACCAGAATCGATACTCATGGTTTACCGCGTATAAATACAAATGTTGTAAGCCCGATCCAACAAACATATCTATTAACTCGAGTTTCAGGGTCTCACGGACCTTACCTTCCTACGCTGCTTTTCCTTCCGACTAGCCTTTTTCTTACTCTTCACCGGTCTTCCTCTGACCATACATTGTCCGTAATTGAGTAATGGTTTATCCCTTGACTACGAACCTTGGTTCGAGACCTGCGTCTCAAGGAATAAACCTCTCAGGAGAACCAACTCCTGAATTTTTTATGAAAACCAATTAGCCTCCCATAAGCCTCTTAGAGCTCCTTTCGGGGTAGTGGAATCTATGAGAGACACTTGTGACTGAAAGACTATACATGGATGCCTAGTGAACTTATTTTATTTTATATGAAAACACAGCTAATTGGAAACTATAAATTTTTTATTATCTGTTTGGATTTAGAATTACTTATTATTATTTTAATTAACAGGATTTAGCTTTTTTAATTTTACCTAACCTTACTTTTGAATGACCATGACTATCTTGTTTCATGGTATTAGTACAGAATATATCCCCTTTATTATGTTTACAATTTTATTATTACTTATATTAACACACACACACACACACACACACACACACACGCATACACACAAACACACACACACACACACACACACACACACACACACACACACACACACACACACACACACACACACACACACACACACACACACACACACACACACACACACACACACACACAGACACACACACACACACACACACATACACACACACACACACACACACACACATATATATATATATATATATATATATATACATTCTTTCCTTTTCTAATATTATAATCAAAATCCAAAATTGCTTAATATGTCTACTATCATCTAATTAAATTCTATATTATAATTAATATGCACATAATTTTGAGTATTCAAGTTAAATTTTACGTATTTTTAGAGTCTTGTCTACTTTCAAACATTTTAAGGTTAATTTCTAGTTACTTTAGGCTATGTCTTTTAACAAACAATCCTTTTAATTCACTAATAGACTCTGGTTAATATTTTCCTATTTATAGGTTAGCCTAACTAGTTCATGCTAGGCATTTAATAAAACTTCCTTCTGATAACTATATACTAAGTCAAAGGATTTCATACATTTTTAAAGAAAAAAGCCATATCAGATAAAATTATTTAAAACACAATACTTTTATTTCCATATCAGGCAAACTGTTGAATGGAAATCAATTTAGAATATTTGTTAATTAATTTAGGTAACCTAAGAGAGTTTTCAGTCCCTCAGGTTATTCAATTTTTTTGTTAATTTTGGTTTCAAGTTAATATATTTTGAAATAAAATTTTATCTAAAAGAAAATTAAATTTTTTATATGATCTTATACTGCAAAACGTTAGGTATCTTCTATAGTTGGATTGTCTTTGGGCCTGTTCACAGCTTCCATGGGATAGGCTTCACTGCATGGCATGGCGTCGGTGAATTTTGTTAAGTTCGGCTTCGTTTTTCATTTTCTTGGTCGAAATGTTGGTAGAAATATATATGAGCCTTAACTCATATATTTGTACACTTCCCGGGTCACATCGTAGCACTTTATACGAACTTCTTACCGCATATTGGGTCGTTAATGATTCTGCGTGTATCAATACGACCGCACTCGACGGCCGTCCAAACTGTACTCCTAAAGCATCACTCTTTTGGCTTCGTCTTTAACAATTTTTCCAACCTTCCGCCTTTTCGATATCCATCTTACATTTTTAACCAATGAGAAAGCCGTTGCTATGGCGACTGATTTTGTTTGTTTCTTAATTTTTGTATTTTAATTAGTTTAAATTTTTGTGAAAAACTTTTCTTTACTCCAATGTGTTATTTCAATTTTTAAACTTCCATTTAATAATTTATTTGTCTTTACTTCTTCTAATTTAATTAACTTGTTGTTTCTTCTTGCTAACTCAAACTTCGACGGTAGCGCTGTCGCTGCAGTGTGACAAGATCGTATAAACAATCTACCCACGCGGTTTTTTACCGAAACTAATATAGCTCCAATCTTGGATAACCTCTATTTTAAGCTATTATGTTTTAAATTAAAATGTTCATATTTACAGAAACACAACTCTCCCTAGCTATTCCTAGTTTACTTTCCGCATATTTTCATACTTATATTCACTATCCCTGATTATATGTGGTTAAAATTAATTTAATATTATACATTTTGGCTGGGTACCATAGTCCTCATTTTTACTGTTTCATTTAAATCGGTTTATTAGCCGTTAGCCTAATTAATGTTGTGTTGGTTTATAATTTATTCTAACATTCCCAGTTTGTCTATTTAGTTCTAATTACTTTAGTTTACATTGATTTTCTCTATATTTACCATTTTTATTATAATACTATGAAATAATTGGTATATTAGTTGATTGATCTATTAAACTATTCTAGGCTTAGCTACATTCATCTGTACTAACACCAGATTTATTTGCATCGGTCATTCTGGCCGTTGCAAGGGGCATTTTATTTGAAATAGAAGGGAAACGTTTATGCAAAGTATTAGGTTAGAGGGCACAATTAAACATTAAAACATAATCAAAATATAGAGAACCATTTATGGAAATTATTAAACCACTATTTTAATTCAAAACATTTAATTCCGAGGAAAGGAGGTCTGTCAATTAGTAAGGATTAACCAGGAAACAAAGTGCTTTACTTCATGGCAACCAGTGCTTTATACGTAGTATCTGATGACAATAATTAGACTTTTACATCCACCTACTGCAGGTAAACTGGGAGCTTTAGGCTAAATGAACGTTCGCCAGGACGAAAAATACAGGACATTTCTGCGCCTAGAGCATGGTGTCACTTAATACGCTACGTTCGTTTAGAACAACAATTATTAAGGATCCCAGTTAATAAAATCGAAAAGTAGGCCTACTCACTATTAGTAGTAAGCACTCTTCAAAATATATTAATGGCAGCCTATATACTATATGATGTTAACTGGTACGCGACCTCAAGCGCGCGCGCGCACACACACACACACACACACACACACTTACTGCAAAGGGCAATTACATTTCAGTGATTACCGTTGCAATAATAAGGAAATGTCATGTATTTTCGATGGGTTAAGTAAGCCAGGTTACGAGGGGGAAAACAATATAGAGGGACCTTAGGGTTGTGGTAGGTTTAAGTAAAGGGTTTCCATTAAATTTCATTTTAAATACAAGTAGTGAAAATTAAGTAGTGAGAAAGACAATAAAAATTTAAAGACGTAGAGTGAGAGCAAAATTTTTATTTGATTTAAAACTGGATCTGGAAGTCGTCAAGCCAAAGCAGAAAGGAGTCAAGATTTAGCGCAGAAGGAGGGGGTGCTTTGTTTAGGCCCAAGGCGTTTTCCAAAGATAAGCCAGCGGTGTAAACTGACTTGTTTGACGAGTTCACATCGCCTCCAAGATGGCCAAGAAAGGAGAGAGGGAGAAGATGGAGTCAACCTACCTAGCCAGAGGAGAGATTCCAAATGGAAAGGTCAGATTTTAGCTTCTCTCTTTTTCAAATAAATTAAAATTTTGTATTGATAATTTTTGGGGAACATTGCGATTTCAAAAAATTAAACTTAAATAATTTTTTTTAAGATACACAAATATAAAGCAGTGGCTGTGCTTAATATAATAATTAGAGGGGGAAATATTCAGTGGTTGTAAGTCGAACCACAAGATGGAGGACTTCACCTAACAAGCATTATAGTGTGAAATAAAAATAATGTAGGGTAATTGTTTAGAACATAAAGACTAGAAATCAAAGCTAGAAATTAAGGTTTTTTTAAATATTAATAAACAAATAAAAATACATATAATGCAAAATTTAGTTAAGATAATTTGTTATGAATTTTGTATCAAAGGTGCCGACAAATATGGCATATTTACATGTAAATATCTCTTTCTATAGTAGCTTAGACTAAAGGTAAATAGTTAAAATTGTATATTTGAGAATTAATTAAAATTAAAATGGATTAAATGGGTTAAAAAATTATTGAGAAAGTATTATATGTTGTTTTTGAAATGAGTTCCGGAAGGATATCCAGATAAAGATAAAGGGTTAAAATTTTAGAAAATAAAAAAGGTTTTATTTAGAAATTGAAGTCAATTTTGTTTTGGCATTAAAGGGTTATATAGAACAAGAATAAAATAACAATTTCAATTAAACATAATTAACAATTATTTGTCTTAGAATTTTTTATTTAAAGTAAATGAAGAAAAGAGTTTAAATAAATGTTGATATTAAATGTTTAAAAGAAAGGGTTAAATCGGATAAAGAAGTGCCACTAAAATTACAATATTAATTGTTTAGAAGAGAAAAGAATGTATACGAAAAGAAGAAGTGGATTTGTGTAGACGATAAGTCATAGAGTAAAGACTAGTAGACAGAATTGTTACAAATATTAAGGTGTTTGTTAAAATAAAAAACATACAAACTGTGCTGTATAATCACAATTTAAAAATAAAACATAAACCATTTTTTTTACTAACTTGTAAACAAAATAGTAGTTTTTTTTATTAAAACAAATTTCTTACACACTCCTAAAACAAAAAGTATCATTTCACCATTAAGATGCCTTCAAATGAACTCCTTCCCCTGGAATGGATACCCAAAGGGTTAAATCTCAGCAAGTTAGGTTTTTTAAATCAAAGTCTAGGGACTGGTTCTCTGCAGATTTTGGCGAACATTGCACAGTGTTCTAGCCGCTGGCTAGGAACGGCTCGTTTCAAAATGTTTACTTAGCAACGGAAGATGTGGAGGCGGCGACGTTTGGTCACGTGAATGAACAGCTGGTGGCTGGCTCGGTGGTATGGCGTTGTGCGCCTAAATCAAAACGGCGCCCAATGTCGCGGGGCATGAAGTGCAGGCCAAAGAGCAAGTTGGTAGTACTCACGCCCATGCGGTGAGACCGGCGGGTTAAGTTGAGGACTTACCCGTAAAACAACTACTGTCTCTAAAATAACAAAAAGGCATGGTATTATTTGACTTAGGAGGTGTAAGAAATAAATAATAAAGGGTTAAAGAAAATTATGTATATACATATTTTTTTTTTTGCTCAGATAACTTCATAGAATAGATTAGAAGATAAAATAAATAAATTAGGAAGAAATATGAGAAAAGGGGTAAAATAAATAGGGGATAATTTAGTAGCAAGAAAAGAGGAACTAAACTGAGGAATGCGCGCACTGGCTACATGGCGCACTATGAAACACACTGGCTACATTCAGCGACACTATTCATAAATAAAGGAGAAAAGGAGAGAAAAGATCAGGAAGAAGGGGAAAATATAGAGAAGGAAGGAATGAAGTTATTCATGGAGACAATAACGGAAAACTTCAAGAGCCATAAGGAGGACAAAAGCCAACATCTGGTAAGCATGGCCACCAGGGTGACCGCCAATGAGAACAACGTAGATCGGCTACAAATCAGGATCGAGCAGAGAAAAGAAGAGCAGCAGGATGAGGAGAAAAAGATCGAGGATCTGTAGACGAGATTAAGGAAGGTAGAAACCAGCGTCAAAATAGAAGCAGAAAAAATAAGGAACGTCGGACAACCTGGAGCAAACGCCTGCTGGATAAAACCTAGGGCATGGGAATACCATGAAATAGCGGGAACTAGGAAGATCGAGTTCTACCAAAACGATAACGAGGATCCATAGGCTTTCATCAAGGAGATGGAAGTATTATTTGACGAGGTAGGCTCGATGCTGGAGGAGGAGATCAAGCTGAAGATGGTCGTAAGAAATTTAAGAGGTACGGCAGAAGCTTGGGGCACGCGAGCGTGGTGTGTGTGTGTTTGAGTGTACTTATTTATATACATAAATAATTTTCTTGTCTCAAATTTTATAAAAATATAAGCTACACACACACACACACACACATACACACACATACACACACAAACACACACACACACACACACACACATATATATATATATATATATATATATATATTCACTATTTAACACAAAATCATAATATTTTGTCGAGATCGTCTCAAAGATTTAACCCGTAAGGCTAACAATTTTTTTCATTTCTCTCTTTTCAAATCATAAAATATTAGCAATATTATCCACATTTTTGCTCCTTATTTCAACACGCTTTAAATCTTTTATAGTAGTCCAGACATGTGGTACTTGAAGAATAATGTTTCAGAGGTTGTTCGTAGTACCAGTGAAACCTCTTGGTCTCTTTCAATACCTGTTATGTCTGCACGCACGCACATCCACAAACATAACCTATGATCCCAGTACCAGTGGGACCTCTTGGTCTCTCTTTCAATACCTGTTATGCCTGCAGGCACCCACATCAACAAACATAACCTATTTCCGCAGTATCAGTGGGATCAAGCACATCCACATTCATAAATTATATTCACTATACCAGTGGGGCCTCTTGGTCTCTCTTTCAATACTTGACATGCCTGCATTTACGCATATCCACAAACATAACCTATGTTCACAGTACCAGTAGACTAAGACCTCTTGGTCTCTCTTTCAATACCCGTCATACCTGCACGCACGCACATCCACAAATATAACCTATCTCAACTCTTGTAAAAGATATAAATGGTTTTCCGTGCCTAATACGAAAGTACAAAGGCAATGGGAATTCCGTTTATGTTTTTATTAAAGACTAGGTCCAATGAGTCGGTAATTAAATATGTTCTTTGTAGTTACTTTGTTCGGGCAGCGGAGGTCAAAGAAACAATATGTGTAGCGGAAAGGCATTTTGGCTGCTGCAGACGTAGGCCTTTCCCTCCCTACATAAGGGCAACGCTAACGTTATGATATTCCGTTTGTTACTTAAATTTAAGTTGGTATTGGAAATGTTCCTTCGGGGGTTGGAACATCCCTTACAGAGGTTCCAGTGGGGTTTAGTAACCATAGAGGAATTATGTTCATAATGTATTACATCGAATAGGGCTGGAGAACGTTCGTTCAGTGTTAAGTGAACCGAGATATAAACAGAAAATGTTTTTCCAAGAGATTTAATATGCAAAATTGGGAACAGAGGTAGTTATTTCGTAATATTTAGTAGCCTATTGCTCATTAGAAAAAGATTTTATTTTTATTTATTAAGAATATGACTTATTATAAAATAAGTCTTTCATTTTGTGCCGGAATACGTGGCTACACCTCGACAGCTTACTCAAGTAATTTCTAGTAAAACGAAGAATCAGATGTTTGCCTTTACCTTTGAGTGCCGGGTAACATCTTTTGTTTTCTTTACTTGCGTAAACTTTCTTTAACACAAGTGTAACATTTAAATTACTGTTTACATTCCTACCTACTTTCTAATTTTGGTGTGGTCGCCAAGCAATTACTAAAAAAATCTCAAGATGTACAACTTCATATTGCAAGTACATTTTCTACTATAGTTTGATACATTAAATAGGCTCTAAAATATAGTCTAACTGAGGAAAATTATTAAACTAAAAATAATATAACTGCAAAGCAGTAAAACTAAAATTCATTACATCAGAATAATTCCATAGTGACCCGGCACTTTAAAGTTTAAGTTATATTTTTATACTGTGGCTGCAGCTTGTCAAGTCGATTTGGGGAGCAATATGTCTGTATCGAGGTAAAGTCGGGGATTGGCTTCGATAGATAACTTTCCATTAAGGTCTCTTTATGTTGAATGATTGAAACGTTTATGAGTATCAACAAATAAAGCAAGCAAGAGCAGTGGGAACAACCATTCTACACTGTTCTAATTACCATAACTGTATTACATGCGATAAATTCCTTATAGTTTGATTAAACATAACTAGTATTACCCTAACACTGGTAAATAGTAATTATTGTATGTTACAGTATCGCATCTAAATAAATATTCTTCAACTAGCAACAACATAGGCGTATATATTCTTTATAAATGTATTAACATTGTTTTTGTTAATTGGAAACGTAAACAATTTAACAAGATTGAGTTTTTATCTTTTTATGGTAACAACACGATAAATCGCGTTACTTGACGATATGAGTCCACTTAGTATATAACGTGTCGTCTAAACAATCAGTATATAATATAGAATTCTGACGTGACTCGTTGATCACAAATGTTTAAGTGTAGAGTATAACGTATTTTTTGTAATACATTTCAATACAAAAATATATAAAAGTAAAATCCTTTGGTCCCGTATTTTGTTTTTTTATGTGAAAATACAGTACCTTGATGCCCTGACATAACTGTATTATCTAGCCTTTTTCCACATTACTTTTTTGTTCATTATTAATGTATTAAGAGGAAATACGTTATAAAGTTTATACAATTTGAAAAAATACGAAATAGAATTGGATTATACCTTATTAGCCTATATATTTATTTGTATTACACAATTTTTATTTATTTGTATTTATATCATTTGCATTAAATATTATTTATTATTGTTATAATATATGTGAGTTTTTACACTTGTAAATATTCATTAAAACAAAATCCTACTTTATAAGTCTTTTACCGTTTATTTAAACCACTAAGGCTGACATGGAGCGAAATAAATATACAGGAATATATTCCAAAGAGTTTTAAATAGCACACCTTCCCAGAGGAACAAACCAACTCCAATATCCTGTACATAAACACACCACAACACTTCTCTCGACCAGTTTTATCTGTATTCTAGTTTTATTTATCAATTCCTTATACACTCAATAATAGTTTCATTTCTGATTCGAATATTTAAAATTATTTGCTTAACCGAGCAAGTCGTTTCCGAACACTGGTTTTCGTCAAAGGGGTTACGTGTTAATGGTAAGTCTAGAGAGAAATATAAATTGAGAAGATATCCTCGACTGCTTTAGACTTTAGTGAACATATATTATGTTTCGTTACGTTGGCCAATCTGCGGACCTGTATTGCCCTTGAGTGTTATTTTTTTCTTTGTTGTAGTAATTTCTGCACAAATAAAAGAGAGAGAGGGACAAAAAATGTAAAAACATAATAAGAGGACCATTAATATACTCATCTTCATTTTTGTTGGGAATTGTTCTAGATGTTTGAGTACTGTTTCGTGCCTCTCCTAAAGTTACAATATTCTCCTTTGTTGACGAGTTTCGGAGTGATTCCATTTTCAAACTTGAATCGTACTGTTCGGCAAAACTTTGAGTTCGGCTTAGAATAAGGGTAGTGTTGGAGTAATATATAATTTTACTATTAACAAGAAAATGATCACGTAGGGTTAATCCTAAGATATTATTAAGGGGGTTGAAGGCTATTATTGATCACAATATCTTTCACATCGTAAGACCCAAGTAGTAATCTCCGTCCTTGTCTTTGCTGGAGTAATGCAGATCCTTATATTACTATTCTAAAATATCAAGGGTTCGATAAAAATATAAATTACAGGTAATATATTCTATATTATTTGTTTATTGAAACAACACATTCTCTAATGTTTGTTTGTATTAGAATCTGTCTGTGTTGTAACAAACGTTCAAGGAAAACGTCATCCACGAGACACGTGGTAAAACTCGTTCCCATTTATGCAAACCTCTTCAGAAGAAACAATTAGTTTTGCGGTAAGTTTCCTTCTCACAGATTCAATTCCTAAAGATTTGCCTGAAAGTAATTGCTTTCTGTCAATCTCTCCATGTTCAACCATTGTGCCGCCTTCTTGCATTAGTGCTGATATTCGCAGTGGTATTTATGTTGAATAAAAGTTCGAATACTCTGCTAGCAATCAATGTTTTCATGACAGATAGTATATAACATATAGGTTGTTATTTATTTCAGGAACAATATACCACACTTTTAGAAATAAATGTCACAAATAAATAATTAATATTGTTTAAACACAAAAATTGACATGAAAATATGTAAATATGAAACATTTAATATTTTAAAAGAATAAAACATAATAACCCCAAAGAGTTATTTTTGTAATAATAAACTCTGACGTTGATTGCTTTGAAATTGAAATGTACTCATGGATTGAATTAAAATGTTGTTGATGTATTTAAAATAGAAAAATAAATGCCGCAAGTTATTAAAACATATAATGTTTGCATAAAATATATGAATTAAGCAATATGTATGTGACATATTGCACATATACTCATATGCACATACACACATAATGTATATGTATAAATTATGTGTATAAAAACAATATAATAAACATATATTTACAAGTTGTAATTATATTATTTCTAACTTTCCATTCAATAATTAATCCCACTCTGGGAATAGGCTTGTTATTCTCCAAAACTAATATATCTCCTTTTTATGGTGTATCTTGCCCAATAAGAAATTATTAACGTTGATTAGGGCCTACTACATGGAATTCTTCCGTCCGGTATCCAATGTTTTTGTATTTCGGTTAAAAAACAATTTAAATTCCAATAATTTATTTAATAGGAAATAACTTGATAACATTTATTGTTTCTGGTAATTTCTAATATTTTAAACCTCCTGTTATAATTTCGAGGATTTACATTCACAATTTCTAGCTCAGACTTTTATATGATCAGTTCTCTATCTTATGTAATTATATCTTATCTATGAAATTCTCTTATATTGTTAAATGCCTTCTATTAGTTCACACTCTCCTTATATATATCATGTACACATTTTCAATCGTTAATAAAATACGTTTATATTAATGCAATCAATTTCAAATATTTTTTTAAATCCTATAGTGGATGACAATTGATGTTGATACAGTATTTTTTCAAATATTTATTCATAACTTAAATTTAAAAATTTGATGTTCCACTCGGATTTGAACTCTGGATCTACATGTTTGAAAACCAGCACTTTGGCACTGACATAACCTTCCTAGAGCTATAACATTCTTAAAGCTGTAATATATGAAATTTTAAGAGAAAGGTTCTTTGCAATAGTGAAGCATTGCAAGAGATGAATAGAATGAAAAGGGATAGACTACTATCAGGTTCTTAAATTAGAAAGGGAAAAACCGGAGTAAATAAAAGCAATAAACAAAAATCATACCCAATATCGTATATTGTATGAAGAGAACAATGGAAAATTGCAAAGATATTCGCTTTATATTTTGCCACTTAATATTGTAATTCTGTCATATATATATATATATATATATATATATATATATATATATATATATATATATATATATAATTATAAAATAAAAAGTAACTAAAATACAATTTTTTATTTTGATTTTAGTAGGAACTGACTTTAAATATTTTTCTATACTACTTGTTTTTACTTGTATGACGATAAGACTGTAGGTTCCAACTGTCTGTGTCTGCTTTAAGCACCGTGCTATCTTATTTAGTAACAACTAAGCTTTGTCCAATGTGTTGTCCTGTTCAGTAGTCACTCTTTACTAACTATGTACTAGTCACTGTGGATTACTAACCATACTGACTGTTTACTAGTCACTGTCCTTGACAATTGAGTATTTTTATCTGCCCATGGGGGTTTCATTCAATTGACTATCCATGGTAAATCTGATGCTGTTCTTTCCTCTTTCGGGGATTCTTTTTTATTATTCTGCCGTTAAATAATTTTCTTTGTAAATTTTTTTCTGCGGTTTTCGTCACTTTCTATTCAGAAATATATTTCTTAAGTTTAAAATATTCTTGTCATTAGGTTTTAATAATACTCACAATATCGATCTTCATTTGTTCTTTATGAGCTTTTCTCTATTGCAGTTTCCAGGTTATGGGTTAACATGACACAGTCACAGATTGCTCAGAATACTATCGGTGAGGGGCAGCCCAAGACAAATATCTATTGTAACGCCACCTAAGCGGCGATAACCCTCTTGACTCATTGACCAGAGAAGAGAGAGAGGTTAATGACCTTGACACAGTTTGTTTTGGAGTTCACAAGTATAATTATTAGAAAGTTCACAATTCTTGAAGTTAAAAGTAGCACGTAGCCAACAAAATAACCAATAGACAACGATCAAATGTTAACTGACAACAACACTTAACAATTGAAGTTGTTTGAAGTAATTATCTTGAATTCACTGATTAAAGTAATTTTAAAAATACTTAACAAAGTGAATACGTAGTTGCTTACTTGCTCACGCGTTTCAAAATATTTGTTCCTTTTTCGAAGCTAAACCTCTAACCCTCTTAGAGGGTTAGCTTCGTAAAAGGAAAAACAAATGTTTTGAAACGCGTCAGCAAGTAAGCATCTACCTATTGACTTAGTTACGTATTTTTAAAATTAACCTAACAATTGGTTCTGAGACAACCGGGCGGAGGGTTTTATTGGGCCTTCCTCCTTAGGTCCTAACTACTCCCAAGTATGCTCCAAGTTATTCCACATCGTCTCTAAAATCTATTTCATTGGCCTAGAAAATATTCAAGTTAATTTTACTATTGGATAAAAATGGGAAATTTCCAACCTACTTGTACAATTGAAGGAAGTTTGGAAATATCCTAAATTAACAAAATAAGTTTAAGATGGCCCTGGTGGTCAGTTTGAGGGATTCTTCATGGATATCAGAACAATAGAACAAAACTACCGCTTCCAATTTTGGACTAACTCTTGGCTTCTCTAGTGTAACTTTAAAATTTAGCTCCCCACCGTGTTTCGAATGGAATAGATCTGGTTCTTCCTAGATAACACCGTGCGTGTGTATCGCTTTACAGTGTTATCACTAACCGATGATGAATAGTTTACGTAGGTCTTTTGGACAAAATTTTCAATCTCTCCTCAATGTATTGGGTTTACTTTAAATCACGAAATAATATCCTCTAGACATGCCTCCTACTGTACACGAAACTACCGCCGTAGTATTATCACGCGGACTCTTTCCTCACATCAGCGGGTGCTTAAACCCTTCCGTTAAGTGATCCCCGAGAGATGCAATCCATCACAGCCCTTACAACTCCTCCCTCTGAGGAAAACTTCGCCGAGTTATCTTTAATCTACTGCTCCATAAATACGGGTAGCCTGTATCTGTGCGATTTATAGTTAAGCAAAAGCACGTTTAATGTTTTCTTCCAAAAATATTCTGTAGAAGCCTCGTTTTAGAAGGGAACTAACCTCAGAAACCGTACAATTCTGATCATATACTTAATACTAAAAAGCTGTAGTATTAGTAAAATACTAAAATAAATGTAGCATTTGCAAGCGTTAGTATTAAATAAGTACCTGAAATACTAAAATAATCCAAATATCAAAATATCATAGTTTTCTAATAAATCTCAACTAAACGTAGCAAATAAAAACCCAGCAACCACAATAAAATCAATTTATTCGATATACATCAACACCTGTTCAAATTTAATCATATAAACACCTTATAAATGATACTCATACTAACACCTTTTCCACGATAGTCATATCAACACCTATTGCACGATACCAATTGAATGTTATTCACATCAACACCAGTTTTATGATACAAATATTAACACCTTTTGTATGATACTAAAAAATCACATGTTGAATGACATCCACATGATTTCCTGTTAAATGATACCAATATCAACACCGGTTAAATGATACTCTTATCAACACGTGTTGTGGGATACTCAAATCAACACGTGTTGAGTGATACTCAAACCAACACGTGTTGTGTGATAACCTAACCTAACCAACACATGTTGAATATCACCTGTATGAAAATCTGGTAAATAATAAAAATATCAACATCTGTTGAATGATATTCATATAAACATTTGTTATATGTTGCCCATATCCACACCTGTTGTGTAATAACCATATCAACACCTGTGGTATGATAACAATATCAATATTTTTTGTAATGATGCCAATTGAAAAACTTGTTGTATGATACCCAAGTAACACCAACTGAATGGTACTAATTTCAACACATGATAAATAAAATACATCAACAAGTACCTCTGAATATGGTAACTTTGCAACAAATATGCACCATCAGCTGTTGATTTATCATCTACATTAATTTAATGTATGTATAATTTTTTACATAATATATACATACATAAATTATGTAATTTGATAAATATAATTTAATGTACTATAATTTATAGCATACATTAGTTTATGTTGAATTATCTAAATTAGATGTGGTTATTGTATTTTTATTTATTGGTTTTATTGAACTCAAATTCCACAGTAGCTCAAGAAATATATCTTTTAAAATCTTCTCAAAGCATTTCGGAGACCCTCAATGAATCGGATATACTATCTATATACCAACCATAGTATATGTATATATATATATATATATATACACACACATATATATGTATGTATATGTTTGTGTGTATGTGTGTGCGTGCGTGTGTGTGTGTGTGAGTGAGTGTTTGTATGTGCAACCTATGCGACCTAAAATATAAAACTCATGTACCAATATTTATAATATTTAATACATTACTAAAACTATATTATATTGCAATAGCGAAACACGTCAGAATTAATAAATAAATTATTGCAAACAAATATTCATTATTGTTATTACTTTTAATTTAAAAAAACCGATATAGGTTTTATTTTAACCTATCGACCACCGTTAATGTCGATTTAGAAAGGAATTTCAGAAAACATTTGTGGTATGTAACTCTAGATTTTGAGAGCTTTTCAAAATATTGAAACATGTTAAAACCTTAAATTAAAATTACATTATGTATACATATTCGTAATTAAGAAGAACAATACTTAATAACAAACTTTAAAATGTTTTTTTGCACAATCGTATTTAAAAAATGCTTGGAAGAGACCTTATGTAGGGAAATTTCATTTCAAAATTACTGCATTAAAATCTAAAATTGTGATAAGATGTTCTTTTCTCGTACGAAGGGCTTTCTTTCTAATCTAGAAATCCCTTTGATATGAGCTTATCCCGCTAAAAAGGTAGAAATATAATGAGTTTCCAGAAGAACAGGTCTAAGTGGATTACATTCACTGGAGCAAGAAATGTACGTGAATAATTAGTAAATTTTGCCTGCGCTGAGATTAAAGAAACACTGTGGAATAGCTTAAAGGTACTGCGTCACATTGGTTTCATAATGGCTATAAATTTAGTGAGGTAAACAAACGTCCTAACAGAGATTGGAGGACAACGTTCGCTACTGTAACTCCTATGTTCATTTCTTATGACTTAAAGCTGTGTGTGTGTGTGTGTGTGTGTGTGTGTGTGTGTAAGTGTGTGTGATTTAAGCGTATTGAAAAGTCTATTTATCTACACTTACCAAATAATTTTCAGGTCTACTTATGTAACGTTCATCGACACACGTTTTTGTCGAAATTCATAAATTTGTTATCAGTAAAATCGTTTTTACGAAAATTAATTTGTAAGAATATTTTTATTATTAGAAAATTAGGATTTATTTTTACGCAATGCAATTACTTGTTTTCAGCTACATTTTAGGTTTTTCTAAAATTAACAATAGACTGTGAAAAAGAAAGTAGTTTTGAACGTATGATGTAGTACTGTTGGTGAATGGTATAGGACTAATATTAAAAAAAATATGAAATCATTACTAGTTTATCTGGACAAAAAACAGACCCCTGTACTTTGCAGGAGAGAAGTCTTCCATAACCCTGACTCGAATGGTGATTGGATCTCTGGAAGTTTATTTTCCATTCCGTGAGCCCTAATGGGATATATTTAGGAAAGTTCCCAATCCGTTCTTTGTTCAGGGAACCGAACGTTTTAGATTTAATTTAGAATATCTTTTGTCAGCACGTTGTAGCATAAGAAAAACTAACCAATTTCTAAAAGGCGATTAATGTAGTCTTACAAAAACCAAAACTCTTTATTTTCAGCGACTATTTTCATGTTTGGTTTCTTCAAAAGAGATATACCTATTTACAGGGGTGATACATTCATAAATAATATTAATATACTGTATATATATGCATACTTAATTTATTTGCTAATCGACTTTAGTGTACTATTAATTTCGTGCTGTCATTTTTAAGGATTTTAGAAGACTGATTTTTTAAAAAGTACATTAATGTGTACATTATATATATATATATATATATATATATATATATATATATATATATGTGTGTGTGTGTGTGTGTGTGTGTGTGTGTGTGTGTGACTCAAGTGTAACCCAAATCTGTCCGTTTTAGCCTCAACCTTGAGGACGGTCGTAAAGCATCTATAAATGGCTGAAACATCAAAACATAATGATTAAATTGACTAGTTATTCTTCTTCGTGTAGTTTTCGTCTGGATTCTAATTAGATATTACTATATCACTTATGTATCTTTTATAAACATAGAAACAAAGAAAATATGTAATCTTCTTCCTCTTACATGGCGTCAAAATCCGATGGCCTCCTCAGTGAGCTTTAGCGAGGTACCTCGATCTTGTGCTGCTGCTTTCCAGTTTCTCACATTCAGCAGAGTTCTGGCATCCTGAACGTAATCCATCCACCTAATTCTAGGACGTCATTTTTTTCTCATTTTGAATAGTTCCGTCTAACAGGCTTCTGAGAATATCACTCCCCTGCATCCGGGCCAAAGGCCGTGTCCTGTTGTTGTGCTGTTCGAAATGTAGAAGGAAATAAAAGATGGTTAATCAGAACAGTGAGGCAAGGGAGCCCTAGCCTCTCGGCTCTTATCTCCCTTGCCAAAGAACACATTTTCTAGCCTTAAAGTTGGGATTTCTACTATCCCGTTAATGATACTTCTACCCCCATGAAACCAACCTCAAACTCGTGACTCCCGTCCGGGTGACTGGCGTCAGGGGTCTTGGTGCCATACCATAGAGTCTTTCGACCTTACTATGAGTCCACCGGTCCACTCACAGGAACGAGGCGAGCTTCCCCAATGACAGCTGTCTGGCTCGCTCTTCCAAGAACTACTCGGGACTAGTAGAACCTTTCAAACGTCCAGGTTTCAGATCCTCATACTCTGTCTAATTAGTTCGGTCCAGGTAGCGTAATCAGACCTGGCCTGCGCAGTGTGCTGATGTGTATATTGAAACAAAAAGAAGAAGAAGAAATATAAAGAAGAAGAACGGTGGCAGGGAGATGCCTAGCCTCTCGACTTTAATCCTCCTCCCGAAGATACACATTTTAGAAAGATACCTGACCTACGCAGTCTTTCAATTCCTATTATTTTCCCTATAATGGGCTCTTCAAATAAGTCGTAAGGCTCACAATATCTTCCCCTCCTCCCTTGCCCGCCAAAATTAACATGGCCTAGAGTCCTTTCGAGGATCTTCCCCCCACAGGAAGCCATGAAGTTTTCCTCATTTTTTCGTTAATTCCCTACCTTTGGGGGCATAAGTAAATACGGGAGGTTAACTACTAATAAAACAAAGTATGTAATACTACTTAATAATTCCAAAAAGTCTATAAGAAATGTAGAACTAAAAGTTTAAAACAAAATCCACTATTTAATTTTGTTTTCTAAAATTTCTTAGCAAGTTTTATTACAAATTAGAAGCGAGATGCCACGTAATAAACCGAAAGAATTAGCGTGTACATAAAATCACAAACATATAGGGATACGGAAAAGCATAATAAATAAAGAAGTTTCACTACCTGAGACCTGTCACGTCATAAATTTTAGTCCTTGTCCCAAGCACCGCGAGAGCGTTCATCCAACAGACGGCGTGATGCTTTAAGAGGCTTGCTTGCCACGTTCTCGTCAGCAAGATGCATTAAACATCAAACCACTCTTCACAGGCGTAGAACTCTTTGCAGAGTCCTGGGAACATTATATTGCTAAATAAATACGACATATGCACTCAGTGGGGCTCGTAGACACAGGTAAATACTTGATTAGAGGAATAACTAACAGAGGTTTTAATTGAACTTAGGTAATTAAGTTAGTATTGAAAGCATGTAGTAATAGAAAAACTCTATTAAATGTTCGAAAATGTACTATTTACAAATTTTAAGTTAGGAATTTAAATCAATCGGTATTTTAAAACTATCAGATAAACCTAAGAAAATTTTCACTTGAAATTCTTATAATACTCATTTACATTTCTGTTAGGAATATTTGTGTAGATATATTTGAGTACATTTTTATTTCCTAACATTACAATATGTTCCTTTGTTGACGCGTTACAGAGTTACTCCATTTGCAAATGTAAAATAGAACGACAGTTTTATTTAAGTACTATTTACGTTTTGAGGGTGAAGTCACTCCGAAACGTGTCAACAAAAGAAAATATTGTCGTGTTAATTAAGGAAGGCCAAAAAATATACTCGAATATTTATAAGTTTCAATAATTATTTGTGGTTTAATAATAATAAATAATACATACAACCTCTAACTTCAAATATTTCTATTCTAGTCTAATGTACATTTCGGTTACAAGGCCACCATCCTCAGAGACATGACAATATATACCTCATACACAAATTTGTTGTTGGAGGTTCTGTGCATAATTTATTAATATATAGGTTTTCATTTCCTAAATTGGAATACTAATATAAAACTTATAACCATTCAAAATTGTTTGTAGTCAGAGATATTGAAATAAAAATATTATATTTATAACTGTAAATATTACTAAGCAATAACATTTCCACATAATAATGTACAATAAGTTAACTGAGATAATTTATTTTTTACCATTTTTTCCGGTTTTACTGAGGGTTGAAATAATTACGGAATGCAATATTTCAATACTTTAACAATTTATTTAAAACTTGAATTTTGTAGTCCATTACATTCGGTGAATCGTAATTCACTACTGCGTAGTAGGTGTTCTGTTTGTATTTATCGACTCTGTTTGAAGCTGCGACCTGTTTGCCCAATGTAGAATGTGTTGCATTCGTTGCAGTTTAATTTGATACTCCTGGTGCTTGTAGTTTTTCTTCGTGTCGTGTTGTATTTTGTATTGTAAATTGTTATGAATTTTGTATGCTATTTTGTATCTTGTTTTTTTGAAATTTGTGGGCTATTTAATTTGATGTTCAGTTTATGTAGGGTATTGCGATATATTTATCTTCTCTCTCTGTAGGGCTAATTTTAGTGTTTTTTTTTATATTGTGCCATAGGTTGTCTATTATTTCTATTTGTATAGTTTGTTATTTCTAGTTGGCATTTAAGTTCGGATAGTCATAAACTAATGTAAAAGTTATTAACGTTTTTAAAATGGGTTTTTTAAAAGTGCCAGACGAGCCTAAGAAAACTTTACATTACAAAAATCATAATAAAAGTACGTAATTCTTTATCATTTTAATGAAATTACATAATAAATAGCGTGTTTCAACAGGTTTGTTGTCCTTATCAAGTCTGTCTTACCATAAGGAATCTACTCCTTACATTACACAAGATAATCTGTTAGGGAAGGGAAGGTTCCTAGATAAATGTGGGCATTTAGTTTAGTGTAGAGTGAAGGATATTTTGCCTTCACATAGCTTCGTACTATAAATATAAGGAAACGTTGTGTGTAGTAAAACATACATGATAAGGACGAGACGAGTTGTCGAGACGTCTTTACAATAAATTAGTTTACTTCATTGAACAATTAACTTTTATAAAAAGAATTACACGAGGTTGCTTAAAGAAACATAAGAGGATTTATATCTTCTAAAGAGTACAGAAGGGAAAGAAAAGATACTGCGAAGACACGCCCTACAGCTGCATGACTCATCTATTCAGAGCCTACTTCGCCCAAGGAACCAAGAGTACATAAAGGCTCAGTACTATATAAACTCGGCGATAGCAAATGGTTGAGTAATGTTTAAAATTTACTATGTTGCCTTTAAATGTAGAAATTATTCAAACTTTGGGACAAGTTCTACACGCTGTTCAATTATTTATGGCGCCAGGGAAAGTTTCCGCTAAGTAGAACGGGCGGGAAACTTCCTCCCGATATGTTCCAATTTTCAAAAGTCGCTAATCTATTAATCCTGAGTCACTTCACTTGCACGGCTCTCAAAGCGCGATAAATTCTAAATTACAAAACAGCTGACTAGAATTGTGCGCCAGTTAAACGTCGTAGCTCCAAACTTCGGAAACTGAAATGACTGGGTAGGAAGGATAAAGAGATAATGTTAAATACAGGAGACAATCTCGTAACACAGTCATTGAGAAATTGTATTCGTAATGAATGAGATATATTTGATTAATTTGGAAAGAAAAATGTGGAAATATCTTTGAACCTTCCAATGTAAATATTTAGTTTTAATTAAAGTACACTCTACTTTACACACATTAAATTCTAAGTAAATGTATTTTTCGACTCCTTCTATTAGGTCACACCGTACCCATGTAATACATATACAACATATATTATTCCTTATACAAATTTGTAATCGTTATTAAATACTTTTTATTCTACTCAAATTCAAACATATTTTTTGAAACTTGTAGCGAATGAAACTTTCAATTAATACATTCTTTTCAAGTAATAATTAATTAATTAATTTTACCTATCTATTTCACAACTTAATATTGTAATTCTGTTATATTTATATATACATATTTCTATTAGTTGTAATTATTTAATAAAAAGTAACCAAAATAAAATGTTTCACTGTTGACCCAAGTAGGAATAGACTTTAAAAATAATTTTTATATTACATTTTTTTTTTAAACAAGGCTAAATTTCCGATTCGCTTTTTATAATAAAGTATTATTAGATTTTTTAATAACGAGAATGATCATTGAGTGTGTCGATGTATTTTTCGATTCCTTCTATTAGCACACACCCTACCCAAGTAATATATATGTATTTATACAACATACATTATATCTTGTACAAATTTGCAATCATTAATAAAATAATATTTATTCATCTACTCAACTTCGAATATATTTTTTAAAAACTTGTAGTGGATGAAACTTGATGTTCATACAGTTTTTGTTTAATAATAATAATTCAATTATTAAATTTTAATAATTAAGTTTAGTTTTATATGAGAGAAATTCTTTTCACTAAAGGAGTAAGGTGTGCAATATAGTTATTTCGCCCTATTTGGCTTCAATAATAGTAATAAGGTTTCATAAAACTGCTGATTTTATGCTCTAGAGTATGTGGTAAACAGCTGTTCCATGATAACTATATTTAATTTTTTTAAAAAAATATCTCTTGTATGACCAGATATATATATTATACTTTTTCTCATTATTCTGAAGCTTACAAAATTTAACGTCACAGCTTGAAAAAATTATATGTTACAATAATTATTGAATTAGGGAAAATAGGGTAACTGAAAATTTATTTTATTTTTCTAGGAAGGAGACAAATTTGTAATACAAAGGCCTCTTTATAGTCTATAGCGCCAACACTAACAACTATGTTCGCGTTTTGTGGTTTCAAAATGATAAGAAAGATTAATCCTTATCGCCTTCAAAGGCTAGAAAAACATGAATACAAGAAAATTAGGGAGGTACAATATCTCGGCGAAATAGGATGTAAGGCAGACAGCTGTGTAAAACAACAGCGGCGTAATGTTTAATTCAATTAAATGAAACCTCTATACCACAAATTACTTTTTCTTTTATTTAAAACCTTTTGTACATTTCTATTGCATAGCAATCATCCTCAGAGGTAATTTACAATAAAAATACAGGTAAATAAATAAACATTTTTATTGCTAATTACCTCTGAGGATGATTGCTATGCAATCGAAATGTACATAAGGTTTTAAATAAAAGAAAAAGTCATTGGTGTTATACAGGTTTCATTTACTTAGATGTAAAACTGATATGAAATCACGATTGAAGCGTACGTACAAGACGTAAGCATATTAAGAAGACTTACTCTCCTAGGGTTTGGGGACATAAAGAGAGGTTGCTCTCCTAGTGTCCCGGGACATATAGAGAGCTTACTCTCCCAGTGTCCCGGGACACATAGAGGGCTTCCTCTCCAGTGTCCGGGGACATATTAAGATCTTACTCTCCCAATGTCCCTTGACATATAAAGGGCTTACTCTCCCAGTGTCCGGGGATACATACAGGGCTCACTCTCCCAGTGTCCGAGAACATATAGTGGGCTTATTCTCCCAGTGATCCAAGACATATAGAGAGCTTATTCACCCAGTGTCCGGGGACATATAAAGGGCTTACTCTCCCAGTGTCCAGGGATATATACAGGGCTCACTCTCCCAGTGTCCGGGAACATATAAAGGGCTTATTCTCCCAGTGTCCCAGGATATATAGAGGGCTTAATCTCCCAGTGTCCCTTGACATATAAAGGGCTTATTCTCCCAGTGTCCCAGGATATATAGATGGCTTACTCTCCCAATGTCCCTTGACATATAAAGGGCTTATTCTCCCAGTGTCCGGGGACGTATAAAGGGGTCATTCTCCCAGTGTCCCAGGATATATAGAGGGCTTACTCTCCCAATGTCCCTTGACATATAAAGGGCTTACTCTCCCAGTATCCGGGGATACATACAGGGCTCACTCTCCCAGTGTCCGAGAACATATAGTGGGCTTATTCTCCCAGTGTTCCAAGACATATAGAGGGCTTATTCTCCCAGTGTCCCAGGATATATAGAAGGCCTAATCTCCCAGTGTCCCAGGACATATAGAGAGCATACTCTCCCAGTGTCCCGGATCACGTAGAGGGCTTCTTCTCCAGTGTCCAGGGACATATTAAAATCTTACTCTCCCAATGTCCGCGACATATAAAGGGCTTACTCTCCCAGTGTCCGGGGATATATACAGGGCTCACTCGGTCTCAGGTGCATAATGTTCGTTTTGTACTTGGAGCAAGTTATATTATGGTACTATATCAGCAAGGTCGCTTACATAGAATAAACTATTTCCCAACCGGAAGTGAGTCCCCTACCCGCTAGTCATCATTATGTGTGTGGGTACATACTTTCCTTCTTAATCTAGCAAACTTTTACAGAGGTGAGTTTATACTGTGCAGTGTATTTAAAACTACAACAATGCTATTCAATAGAGAACATAAACTATTATCCTTCTTACAAAACTTGGTTCTTTATATCCGTTATGTTTCGATAGCTTGCCGCCTGCTATAGTAAAACATTTGCAGGATTGTTGACAACTATTTGATAGAAACTTTATTGCAAGGAATGTCAGTGCATTGTCTCATAAAACAAAGAATAGATGGGAAGATAAAATCTTCAAAGTTGAGAAGAAACTATGGAACTGCAGACTAGTGAGTTCCAAGACGATTACTGAAGAATTCAGCAAGATCGATTTCTCACAAACTATATTAATACTCGCG
>JBAIZL010000004.1:164944731-165042231 GCA_036971475.1 Prosapia bicincta
ATACACATGCACGTACGCAACCGCTTGCTCACATTGCGTGATATATATATATATATATATATATATATATATATATATATATTGTAACACATTTTAGATGGTGTTACATATTTAAAAAGGAAATTTCAGAAAACGAACGAGAATGTATTCGAAAATGTAACAATATAGAACTAGATCAAAAAAAATTTTGATTTGCTGAAATATTTTAAATCAAATCTCTGGTTAGTAGCGTCATCTGTAGGAAGAGTTTAAAAACAAAAATTAAAGTAATATGCGCATCTTCGATGCGCGGTAGCTAGGACGCCTGCTTGTTTCTGATAATTTAACCCTCTCATATCCAAGATGTAGAAGGAAACGGTCGTCTCCAAGAGCGAGGAAAGGTTTTGTTTTAAATTTTTAATGTAGTAGTCATTTTTTTTCGTAATCAGAATGTAGAAGACTTGCACATTGCCAAGAACGAAGATGGAACGCTGAGTTACTGAAGCCTTTTTCAAAATCATGACCGAGGGAATCTTGTAAGGTTTTTCTAATAGAAGGATGCGAGGCTACACCTTGTTAAAACACCTAAAGTGAACAAATTCAAACTTTGGTGAACTATCACAAAACTTAAATGCTTAAACAGTTTAATACAAAATTAATAAACTTTAAATTTTTCAATACGTACAGAAATGTAATGTATGCATTATTTGGTGCATTTGTTTTCAGTTTAAATTGTAAGAATTAATTATAAAAATAGAAAGCAAGCAAACTCGAAAACAGTGTCATTTCAGCCATTGATTTGTAAATTTCCTCATAAGTCAAGTATTAAATGTTCACTAACCAGTAACTAACGCAATGTCTAAGAAATATGTATTTTGGATTGTGGGTGTGTGTGTGTGTGTGTGTGTGTGTGTGTGTGTGTAATTACTTCACATGGAAAATAACGTGCAGTGCCCATATCATCATAGCCCCTAACAAAAGGCTCGAAGTTGGATACAATGAATGTTCTACATACGGCCGCTGCGAGTGAAGGTTAGAGGATTACATGTCTCATGCAGTAAAGAGGGATCATGAATGTCCCACAAGAGCGAGGCCTCTAACTTGTTCATGTCCTAGCAGAAAGAGCAGAAAGAGGCAAAACAAGTGTTTAACATAAGAAAAATATATTTAAAATCGAACAAAACTAATTTGTTTAAAATTATTTCCAAATTTATGCTCGTTGACTTTTGAAATTCTTCGCACGGTATTTATATCATTGTCCCAATAATGAGCTAATTTGAATAAATAATTTGCTATAGTTATTTGCAAAGTTTTAATCAACGTTACGTATGTGTATCACATAAAATTATAGTCATATCACCTGGATTTAGAGATTTAATGGATAAAAATATAATCAAATTATCAATTCCATGGCTTTTATTTGCAAATATAAACGGATTATTGCCAATCTGTGCACTGGCATGTGATTAATCTTCTGTTATGATTTAGTTTACGTTTAAATAATACACATTATTGATGTCATTATATTTATTCTGCTTCTAATGGTTTATAGTATTATATTATATAAACTCTATGGAACTTTATGCGTATAGTGTGTATAACATCAACCTAAAATTATCAAGTTACATATTCCAGGATATTTAACAGTGGGGCAAACAGTAGTCAATGCATAATTCGCTTTAATGAATAAAGAACCATATTTGCAAAACGCTTTAAATTCACCAACGCTAATAGTAACAAACTAATAACAATGGAAATGGGCTATTAAGGACAAAGGTGTGGTGAAGCGCGTCTTGAAATGGTAAGAAATGTACTAATACGTAACGAAATGGACATGCATAGAAATATAAGAGAGGAGATAGAAAGAAGGAAACTAGCATGTTTGGACACATTAAAAAGATCGCTAAAGAAATTTGGCCCCGAAAGAAACTAGAGTGTATTCCCTGATAAGAAAGAGAAGACAACCACGAGGAAGTTGGCGTGATGACATCGACGAAGCAATGACTCCAAGAAACCTAGAAGCGGCATTTACATATGACATAAGAAATTGGAAATTTGGGGACGGAGAAATGGCGTCATCTGTAATAGAAACTTTTACACAACTATATATATGTATGTATTTATCAATAAATACAAAACCTATTTATTATCGGATAATTACAACATTTACCAAAAGTTAAATATGTATTCTTCAATAGACAGGATACATAGATAAAATTTTTCAAAAGTTTTGAATTAAATGATTCAATAAATTATTCTTGTATATATATATATATATGTGTGTGTGTAGAGAAAGAGAGAGATTTACATATTTGTATATGTAACTTAGCAACACTGTTTTCTTGTATTCACTTATCAGTTACACTTTAGTACACTTCAACAAGAATCCCATTTGTTATAATTGCGAGTCGACTTTCTAGAGCTATTATTTATTGGTAAAAGACCTAACTCTTCTGCAAACACTCGTTTCAAACCTTTACCGCCATATTGATCTTAGGTTTTACCTCTATGACAGGGTAAATATCGGTCTCGGTAAGTGTTACATAACCTAACCTAACCTGCGCTCGTTGCTAACAAGCAGTAGTTATTAACTAATACGGTTTCTTTTATTTCCAAATCATGAAATATTTAAAACTCAAAACAAATTAGGTTTTGGCACTCGGATAGTGCCGGCAGATGTGAAAACTTTTATCGGAACGCCTACAGAAATTTTGAATTGAGAAAAAAATTTAATTTGACCTAATGTAAAATATACAAACATTTGTTATCAGACGCGCCTAAAAAAGGTTTCTTAGGAAGATGGATTAAAAATATATAACTTATTGCTATCGTTACTGGAGGCATCAGCTCCGCTAAAATATTAGAAATAAGACGAAAGAGAGAGATAGTCGCGGTCGTTAACGTGACTGAAATTGCACATGAATAAAATGAAGGCAAGCGGCAGAAACGCCTAATCGACAATAATAACAATGTTTATCACTAATTAAGCCTCGGGAAAATAGGCACAAGTTTATGTTAAAAGTATTTGGAACTGATTAACACTTACCCTAAGCTGAACAAAGGGGTTGCGTGCACGGGCGGTTTGATGTTTTCTGGACTTCTGCTGCAGGGCCCTGGGTGGAGTGGTGACTGGCAGACGGCTCGTGCTGTAAAACTTAATAAACGGGGTTCAATTCTAATGCTATTCACAGTTGAATAAGTCTTTAAATAAGCGCGAGCGACTCCGTAGCGACGGCTTGTAACGGCGAGGTTAAGGCGCATTCAAACACGGCACTTGGCCTAAAATAATCTGCACTTTCGCGGTTAACGAACATATAAAACAGGTACAACTCGAAACACTTAAATTTATACATGCGCGGGGCGAACTTAAAGTCCACGAGGTTGGCGAATAAGGTTAAACCCGCAACGGACGTGCTGGTCTGTCTACGGCAAGCAAAAGACTGGGGTGAGGGAACTGTGTGCTAGGTGGGGGTTAGGCGCGCGACAAGACAAAACGCTGGCTTAAACTATTGACGATAAACCATAGATTGAGCTATCGAATAGACAAGGCACAGGCTGATTAAAGTCGATACTGGAGCTGTTTAATCTACCAAAGCTGACTCCAACATTCCGCCCACCAAAACGGATGTTTTTAAATCCGCCCAGGTGGGTAGAGGGCGAAGAACCAGAAAGCACCGGAGACCGAGGGTGCCGAAGAAGAAGTGGTCGGGGTACGAAGAAAGCAGAAAAGATCCGATGAAGTGATTAGCTCCATAAGCTGTGCTGAAGACAATAGACTACCGCCCACCCTGGGTAACCACTGGGTGACGGTGAACGGGGTTGACTGGAAGAAGCGAGGTGCTGAAGATGTAGCGAAGAAATCTATGGCGTTAAAGATACTTAAAGAAACGAGGTGGGACAAAATTGCTGAAGAGGCGAAGAAGTCTAGTGAGATTAAGAACTCGAGGAAACGCGGTTGTACCACACAGGTGCTGAAGAAGCGGTCAAGAGATTAAGGTTGTAGCGGAAAGCCTACAAGATTATGGACAGGTCGCTTTAACTGTCCATGTGAGGTCTTGACGGTGACTACGCGGGTTATCCGGTCGGGTCCAGGGTGAAGACGTACGATCCGACCCATTGGCCAATGAAGAGGGCTCGGATTTTCTCCAGTGATAAATACAAGCTGACCCTCCTGGAGGGGTGAGGCGTCTTTGTTCCATTTACAGCGTTGAATCTGGGAGTGTAGGTATTGGGTAGACCAGGTTTTCCAAAATCGATTGGTCATCTGCTGTAGCATAGTTCATCTGGACTTGAGCGCGGGTTCAAAATGACATTCCTCAGGGAGTGCTAAAAGTGGACGGCCGATGAGAAAGTGTCCGGGCGTAAGGAACGTAGATCCTTCGTTGGGGTCAGGCGAGACCTCGAAAATAGGTCGACTGTTGAGAATAGCTTCGATGCGTATAAATAACGTAGCTAACTCCTCGAGATTCAATAACGTAGTGCCAAGAGTACGGCGTAGGAGCCCTTTGACGGATTTAACGCGGCTTCCCAAAGTCCGCCGAAGTGTGGTGCGGCTGGAGGGTTGAAGTGCCATTCAACCCGTTGTGCGGCGAGCTTGCGTTGGATGATTGACTTGGATTGGTCGAGCATCATATAGACCTCGTGCAGGCGGTTGACGGCGCCGACAAAATTGGTGCCATTATCTGAATAAATGTCTGTAGGCAGACCACGTCTTGCGACAAAACGCTGAAGCGCGGCGAGAAAAGCATCAGTAGAGAGGTCTGATACTACTTCCAAATGTACAGCCTTAGTGGCCATACAAACAAATAGGCATAAGTAAGCTTTCAGGATCTTTGCCGTACGAAGATGGTTGGCCTTAGTGTCGAAAGGTCCAGCAAAGTCAATGCCTACCTTACAGAAAGGTGGCGACGGAGTGACGCGAGAAGACGGTAAAGCTGCCATCATAGGTGGCCGAGGTTTCGACTGTAGTCTAAAGCATCGCATGCAAGCATGAATGCGTTGTCGTAACAACGAACGTAGCGCAACGATCCAGAACTCACCATTGATCATCGCTTGCGTGGTACGCGGCCCAGCATGTAAGGCAAGGCGGTGATAATGATCGCATACAAGATTGACATAATGATGCCGCTTAGGCAGTAAAATGGCATGTTTAGCTGCGTATGGTATATCAGCATGATTAAGACGTCCGCCCACCCTAAGTAGCCCCACTGAGTCGATAAAGGGCGTTAGGTTGCGAAGTTGAGCACTGATCGGGACGCCGCGGTGTAGGCGTTGCAACGTTTCGCTGAAGGCTAGCTCTTGTATGAGCTTAACGCAAAGATTTCTGGCGTTCCTTAATTCTTGTACTGAAGGTGCAGCGAATGAAATCTTGGCTACGGTGTTCTTGGCTTTGTAGCGAGTGTTGTGACCATGGCTGGTAGGCTGGGTCTTAATGCGGCAATTGTTAACGAAACGAAGCACGTAAGCGAAGACATGATGCAGCGTGGTTAGATTGGAATGACGCTCAATAACGTTCAATAAGTGGTTAGGCGCTTGGACAGTCGCGCAGAGCACCTGAGGCTCGGTCTTGAGCTCGGTCAGGTCGCGGTTCGGTCCAGTTGGCTTAGACAAACGCCAAGAGGTAGTACATTGTAACGCCCATGGTGGTCCGTGCCACCACAGTGGATGTGCAGCAACGTCCGCGGGGTTGTCAACAGTTGAGACGTGGTACCAATGATTGGTCGAAGTGTTCGAGGTAATTTCAATAACACGGTTGGCAACGAAAGTTTTCAAAAGATGTGGAGGGGTGCTAAACCAATGCAGCACAATTTCTGAGTCGGTGAAGAAAAGCGTAGTGTTGTCGGCCACAAAATTCACAGCAGGCTGAACAGACTTATAGAGCTTGGCCAGTAAGACGGCGCCGCAGAGCTCCATTCGAGGTATAGTGAGTGTTTTGACGGGAGCCACTCTGCATTTAGCCTTTAGAAGGCTGACGGAAACTAAACCGTTCCATTCAGTTCGCAAGTAGATGGCGGCTGCGTAACCAGCTTCGGACCCATCACAGAAGCCTAATAAATGATGTTTGGCATCACGTGTGCCCACATGTCGAGGTATTTGAATGTCAGCTAACTTGGCGAAGTGGACAATGAAGCTGTCCCAACGACTGCGCAGCGCGGTTGGCAAAGGTTCATCCCATGATAACCTTTCGAGCCACAATTGTTTCAAAAATGACTTGATCCAAAATGTGATAGGCGTAAGGAAGCCCAGTGGGTCGAAGGTGCGAGCGACATAAGAGAGAATGGTGCGTTTCGTAGGCACCGACACAAAGTTTTGAATAAGATAAGAAAACGAGTCATTAACAGGATGCCATTGGAATCCCAATATTTTAACAGCGGTAGAGTCGTCTTGGAATAACAACGGGTGCTCCAGGTGAGAAGATGGCAGCGTCGACAGCAGCGCGGGATCGCTGGAAGACCATTTCCTGAGCTCTAGTCCTGCCAGTGCGAAGATGTTAATAAGTTGCCGTATTAATTCCTGGGCGTCCTCGGACGTATCGGCGCCAGTGACGACATCATCAACGTACGTTTGATGAAGAATGGCGTGCGACGCAGCAGGGTAACAGTCGTCCTCATCTTTGACGAGTGGTTCGAGTGTACGTAGGGCTAAATAAGCAGACGGGGTAAGCCCGTAAGTGACAGTGGCTAGTTCATACTCCATCAGTGGAGAATGAGGAGTCGGCCTGTACAAAATGTGCTGATGACGACGATCATCCTTGCGTACGGCAATTTGGCGGTACATCATTTTAAGATCCGCACAGACGGCGTGAACAAACAATCGAAACGAGATAATAACGTTGGACAGGTCCCTTTGTAACTTAGGGCCAGCCAGCAATTGCTGGTTTAAAGAATGCGCGTTGCAATTAGGCGCAGAAGCATTGAAAACTACTCGTAATTTAGTAATAGAACTATCGGCCTTGAAAACGCAATGATGTGGTATTAAATAATTCGAAGGCTTAACGGCAGGGTACATATGACCTAAAGTCATATATTCTTTCATGAACTGATGATATTGTCGTGAGACATCCGGTTGTCGGCTCAGACGGCGTTCCAGAGCATGATAACTAGCAAGAGCGACATTACGGTTTGACTTAAGTTCGACGGCGTCGGGTTTAAAAGGCAAAGCTACGACATATCTCCCAGTGGCGTCACGTTCAGTAGTGGTGGCAAATAAATTTTCGCAGAGCTGCTCATCAGGGCTCAACAAGTTAGACTCGTTTACCTCTTCGATTTCCCAAAATCGTCGCATGTTTTCGTCGATAGACTTGAGCGAGGTGATAAACACGCGTGGTTGTTGTGGCGTACTGTAAGGTACAGATCCCATAATGACCCAACCTAAAAGTGTGTTAAGTGCCGATGGTTGGCCATGAATGATGGTACGAGGCCCGTTGATAATTATTTGCGTGAAGACATCGGCGCCCAGTATAATGTCAACAGGGGCAGGTAAGTCGAACTGAGGATCAGCTAACGGTAAGTGCTGATATTGAGCGCTTAAAGCAGAGGATAATTTATCAGCTGGCAGCGGGTCAGTTATATGGTTGAGCACAGCGGCTTCCGTAGTCAGCATGACGCCAGGGTCATATCGTGAGAATAAAATTAAAGTTACGTATTCGTGAATACGTGTAGACTTGGCAGCGAGGCCAATCAAAGACAGGTTCGATCTTCGAGTAGGCAGGCTCAACATATCGCTAGCTTGTTTCGTAATGGCAGATATCTGACTGCCGGGGTCGATAATAGCTCTTAGAAAACGAGGTTGACCATAATGGTCCTGTAGGATGACTTGCGCGGTACCCAATAGGGCGAGAGACGAGGTAATGTTGCATGACAAAGAACGAGGTTGAGCTTTAGTATCGATTGGATGGCTAGCGGTTGGCCTAAGGCGTCGTGGGGCGGCTAGTCACTGCTGCGGCGGTGCGTCGTTGTGCAGCAGTGTGTGATGTGCTTGGCTGCATTGTCTACAACGATGACGAGACTGACACTGAGCTTGATAATGAGAGCCGAGACAATTATAACACCGTTGTAATTTTGAAATAGCGTCAATGCGTTCCGCTATGGTAAGAGAAATAAATCGTTGACAATTAATGATGCAGTGACTTTCTCCGCAGTAGTAGCATTTACCTACACGCGTGGTAGGCATGTTAGACTGATTGAGGTTAAGCGGTGGCGAGCGATTGCGAAATGTTGACGTTCTAGGCGCACTCATAATAGGCAACAAGTTAGGTTGCAGTGGTTGATTAACCGGTTGCATAGTGACTGGCGCAGCACGTTTGGACTGAATAGTACCTTGGGCGTCCTTATTCTGATGGCTATTGTCATTTGACGCTACTGATTGAAATCTAGGGCTGTGACCCAAAGTGAGGTTAGGTTCAGACAAGTAATTATTCGGTTCAAGGGCCCCTTGAAACCCGGGTTTATCCATCGATGACACCAACATGCGGGGTCTTTGACCACGTCCGGCGTTTGCTACAACCACGGCAGCTGGTTGGCTAAGCATCTCCAGGGCTCTAGCCTGTTCAGTTATAAAGTCGTTCAATAATTTATATGTCGGCATGCGGTTAGTGCCTAGTCGGCTTTCAAAACTTAATCGTGTCTTGGCATCCAGATTATTAATTGCCATAGAGAACAATAAGAAATCCGCCAAGTCTTCGAGAGGTATAGCTCTTAATGCACAGACGGCATTAGAGTGCGTGGTTAAGAAACGATTTAGTTCCGCGGGTGAAACATTATTGATGCGCTGAAAGTCTTTAATTATGTTAAAGTAATGATCTGCGAGACGTCGCGGGTTCGCGTATCGGTTACGCAACGCATTGTAAGCAATGTTGTAATTTGCTTCGGAGATGGAAAGCCCGGTGACGATGGCCAGTGCATCTCCCTTTAAGACGGACTTTAAGTATTGAAAACGTTGGATATTACTAAGCGTCTCATTGTTATGTACCATGGAGTCGTACATAGTAATAAAATCTATCCAGTCGTCGCTCTGGCCCGAAAAGCTTGGCAAAGTTAGACTTGGAAGGTTAGGTGAAGTCGGTGTTGATTTGACAGGCGAGGTCGAGGTAACCTCCGTCTTAACGAGGTTAGGGTATTTTACTATCATGGGCAGATAGGTGTCCTGAAATTGACGTTTTGCTATAAAGACATTCGCGACAAATTCGGAAGCTTGACTGTCAAAAGT
The DNA here is from genome assembly GCA_036971475.1 of Prosapia bicincta. Lineage (NCBI taxonomy): Eukaryota > Metazoa > Arthropoda > Insecta > Hemiptera > Cercopidae > Prosapia > Prosapia bicincta. The sequence goes on from JBAIZL010000004.1 coordinate 164,953,918, forward strand.
CTGCTCCGCGCGGTCAGAAGTTTCGATAAAATCGGCATGAAGTCGCCTGACTTCCTGCGCTATGCCCTCAGACATTTCATTATCACCGAGCAAGCTGTTTACTTGCTCTAAGTCACGTATCAAGGCAATATGCGTTGTTATTAGCCATCGTGACAAAATTTAAATTAAAAAACCAAAATTTAAAATAAATTGTAATTATGTTTAAACCAAAACCGATGCGTACACAATGGTACCTTTAATTAAGAAAGAGTGGACTGTATAATAAAGTTAGTATAAGACATAACGTTTTACAAATCATAAGCATTAGATTAGAACAGCTGCAAGTTTTCCTTATTGAACAGGATAAATCTACAGTGTAGCTTCACGGATCAATATTGAGCCTAACTTGATTAGTCAAGTGTTTCCTATCTACGCATCTGTCCCATAAATCTGCTGATAGCAGCGGAATGCAGCTGCAAGCTACAGCTTGTGACGTCACTACTGCGCATTGACTTAGACAAAGGAAAGAAAGTGCGGGAAATTATGTAGGATTACGTAATGCTTGCAACTTAGCTTATTACTATGAAATTTAACACAACGCTTCGAAATTGTTCGCACAATAAATAATACTTATAAATCACTATGAACTTATTTAATAAAGCAAATGCCTTGCTATTAAAACTGAATAAGTTTCGAGGTTACTGAGAACTTTAACACTTCTTCTTTGCACTTTAAATGTTTATAGGTCGCTACAATGCAAAAAAATCCGGCCCGGAGGACCAAAATGGAGGCATCAGCTCCGCTAAAATATTAGAAATAAGACGAAAGAGAGAGATAGTCGCGGTCGTTAACGTGACTGAAATTGCACATGAATAAAATGAAGGCAAGCGGCAGAAACGCCTAATCGACAATAATAACAATGTTTATCACTAATTAAGCCTCGGGAAAATAGGCACAAGTTTATGTTAAAAGTATTTGGAACTGATTAACACTTACCCTAAGCTGAACAAAGGGGTTGCGTGCACGGGCGGTTTGATGTTTTCTGGACTTCTGCTGCAGGGCCCTGGGTGGAGTGGTGACTGGCAGACGGCTCGTGCTGTAAAACTTAATAAACGGGGTTCAATTCTAATGCTATTCACAGTTGAATAAGTCTTTAAGCGCGAGCGACTCCGTAGCGACGGCTTGTAACGGCGAGGTTAAGGCGCATTCAAACACGGCACTTGGCCTAAAATAATCTGCACTTTCGCGGTTAACGAACATATAAAACAGGTACAACTCGAAACACTTAAATTTATACATGCGCGGGGCGAACTTAAAGTCCACGAGGTTGGCGAATAAGGTTAAACCCGCAACGGACGTGCTGGTCTGTCTACGGCAAGCAAAAGACTGGGGTGAGGGAACTGTGTGCTAGGTGGGGCTTAGGCGCGCGACAAGACAAAACGCTGGCTTAAACTATTGACGATAAACCATAGATTGAGCTATCGAATAGACAAGGCACAGGCTGATTAAAGTCGATACTGGAGCTGTTTAATCTACCAAAGCTGACTCCAACAGTTACATTGAAATAATTGTTTTGGGGTTTATTAAAATTTAAATTAATCAATATATACTAACTAACTTATCAATAACCTTTTCCCTTAACATTGTTCAACAAATAATGTAACGTGACCTACGTGTTAAAACAGTTGTTTCAGACATAACCTGTAACATTATATCAGCTAATGTATAAAATCATATATTTTCATTTAATTTACTTTGAGGTGACTCATAGCGTTACCTGACGGAGTTTTTACTGACGCTGATGTTATTATACTGATGTATAGCTAGCGGAAATTATTCTAACACCAAAGTGGTATGTTTATGCCCATCTAATAAGTTTTATTAGTGGTCGTTATAAACGTTTCCACTTCAAAAACATACCTGATTTTTAATCGTATATTCACACTTCTCGTCTGTGGGTATAGTATTTCGAAAGATTTTCCACTTATGCCTAAGATTTACCAATATACGAGCAGTAACATAAACACCCAAGGTAAAGTATGAGGTTTCCTTGATTTATCCTCATTAGTGTAAAATAAAAACATTATTTATACTTTTTAAAAAGAATCTACAAATGTACAAAATTTTCCACCAAATAATCGATTTATAAAAATTATAATATACTGTTTTTAACCTTTGATATTTCCAGCCTAGCCGTGTATGGTAACGCTAAATGTTTTGTCTTTTAAATTAAAGAGACTTCCGTTTCAGGGCGTCAAATTGTTGTGCAATTTGCAGATATTAAAGCTCAGATCGGTGAACTGTAAGGTGCGAGTGAGTTTGTCTCCACGCGCGTAATTCCCTGGAGAATACACAAATATAATGTAAGTTATAACGAAATTACGCCACGTTCTCTGCAACACACATTAAAGTTTGACTATGTTATTAAAGTTGTATAACAGGGTGCGCCCACGTGGTGTACAAGCAAAACTTTATATACATGGGCTGCATAGCCACCACACGATGACTTGAATATATATTGGTACATTTGTAAACAGTTGGGAAAATCTTTGTTGTTTATGTCAAAAATGTCTATCAACTTTTCTATTCTTTTCAGTAAAATAAAACAGTGTTTTCCCATCAGTAGTTACCTAGCTCTGACGTATGCAATATTTAAATAAACTTTAAAAGGAAACCAAGACAGAAAACGTATAATATAAACAAAACAAAATTTAATGTCAGTTCTTACTTAGGTCAGCAAGGAAAATGTTTATATTAGTTATTTTATTTTAATATTTACAATTATTATACATTAAATAACATAACCTATGCATTAAAACGGCTGTTGTACCACATAACCTATAACATAAAATCAGCTGTTTTATGAAATCATACATTAACACTTATTTTAAGCCAAACTTGACGAAATGACTATATTGCATACCTTGCCCCTTTTGCAACAAGTTTTTCGCATATATATAATTAAAATTAAGTATTTAAATTTAATTACTAAATTACATTTTTTTTAAACTGCAATAACTTCAAGTGTCATCCACTACAAGTTTAAAAAAAATGTATTTAAACTTGAGTGTATGAATAAAAATTATTGTATTGACTATTGAAAATTGAACAGGGTATATATAAGGAGAGTGTGAACTGATAGATGGAATTTAATTAGAAACGTTTCTTGAATATAAACTGTTTGAATCTAAAAATACCAAATCCTCCTAACTATATCTTCTCAACATGTCTATAGTCTTGTAAAAGTATAAAATCAGTAATAATTAAGTCAATATCCCTTAAATGTCACACTATACAGAAAATAACCAAAATAAATAAATGTATTGAAAATTTAGTGAGAAAGTTGTACAATGCATTATTCTTGGGAACAGTTGTGAAACATGAAACTAAGGATGTTTCCGTCACAATATTTAAATATTACAGTTTTTTTATTATTGATAAAATATGGTACAAGAACTAATAAGACAACAACCATTTGAGTTTAACTTTTCTACTAGTACAAACCTTACATATACCCATTAATATTTATTCAACTAAAAATGTGTACGGGTGTTTCAACAGAACTATTTGAGAAAATTTAAGAAACCGCAAAACTATACAAAAATTAATTTAAATATTTACACACAAGTACGTAATTAAAACTAAAAATATAAACTATTATAACTATAACAAAACATATTACAATAAAGCTGTGGAAAAGCAATTTGTAACGGACATTATAAGCATAACAAAATATAAAATAACTGAAATCATAAAATACAATCATGATACAAAGACAAAACAACTTACGAACACAAAAAACAAAATTAAAATAACTCAGCTATATACCTAATCACTACAAAATTATTTTAAAAAATTTCATCCCATAATAGATATTTGTAAGGCATAATACCTATAATTGTAAAGCTAATTTTATAACAGAAAGTTATATTAATAATAAATATAAACTGTGCTATTCATGTGTATAATAAACAAACCCGTCTTTCCGTAAGACCTATACAGTCAACCAATTGCTTGTGAATGTCCTTAGCATTGGAAGGCTGCTACATAATGGCTCATAGCTTCTGTTAATACAACCCAGTACATTTGCAACACATGTTGACAGCTTGTAACTGGCAAATAATAAAATTAAAATTCAGCCTTTCTATTTACTTAAATAAAAGTCAAAACGTCCCATTTAAATATGTATACATAGCGAATCTATACATAAATATCTAATCTACAAATTGGGTAATCTATATTTAGTTATATATAAATAAAACATCCTAAAGCACAAAATATCTGTATTTATGTCCTGATGTACATTTTGATTGTAAAGCAATCATCTTCGTAGGAAATTACTACAAGACTAAATGGGTGGTTGCTTTGTAATAGAAATGTAACTCAGGTCGTAAGTAAAAAGTGTTTGTGGCTTAAGAGGTTTTATTTATTTATAATTAAATGTTACAACAAAGTTGCTTCATGTTATTAAAATCTATTTATATTTAATTCTTAACATAATTTGTAATTATCGAACTGTAATGTTTTCATACAATAATACAACTCTGTTATAAACGTTTGATTTATTATATGTTCTTCTTTAAAGTCTTTAACAAATCCAATTTAGTTACTAAAACTTTTAAAAAAGTTAGTATTTTTAGTAAAGCTATAATTTTAATAACGACAAAGATACGTATTATTATATGAAGTGTTTAGTTTATTTCAGTAATAAAAATAACTTCTTATAAGGAATACAAAATACATAATTAACACAACGCTCCATAGCTCTTAGGTCAAACCTGTAATGTATAATATCGTACTCATAATATCGTGCAAAATAAACGGTACTGAAACAGTCGTAAGATTTTATTTTAAATACATAGTTTTACAAACACATACAAGTAAATAGAAGCTAAATCGGTTAGAGTCGGCTATATACATCTATATGAACTCCGTTCTATTTGATTCAACACTCGCGCCGTTCTTTAACGGTTTGCATTTTCTACAGCTGATTCAGTTGTAACCTTCAGGTTTCTTATAATGTGTTTAGTTAATGAAACAATGGGTTTAGTCGCATACAAATTATTATTTTTACTTTTAATTAACTTACCGGGTCAATTGCTTACATTACAAATTGTATCTAACCAATTGACTTAGCAGACTTTATGTCTATTCAAACTGTTCTGAAGAAACGTTACGTTAAAGCTCACGTTAAAATTTTCAAAAACATTAATTTAAATAAAATATATAAATTACACTAGAAGCTTTTTGACAATATTAATTACTTTTAAAGTATACATCTTCTACAAGTTTATAATTTATATCTTTACATCTTATTTTATTAGATAGCGTTATGTCGGATGGATACTGGTAACTGATTGTATACGTTTGGTATATTTACTGATTTTAACAAATTGTAAAATACAAAAATCAGTATAAAACATACGTTGGCAATCACTTGAACTTGGTTTATTAATAAAATCGAATCAATGCTCGACGTTACATTTTCAACATATTTATATTTTAAAAATATAAATACAAGCTATATTTAAACTTTAAAAATATTTTCACTTATTAGTATTTATTTTGATTATTAATTTTTTGAATTGTCAAGCAAGCCGTCTACACACTATTTTGCAACCCAGCTGCCCGTCTTCGTTCGGGGCTAAATCAGAACAGATTGAAACTCAAGATGTCATGCTTGGTCAACAGAATCCCCCTTACACTTTCAAAATAGAGGGCTCTCATTGGTTATCTTGGTTCTTGCGTGTATCGTTACCCAACGTCTAATGACTTTTCAGAAGCGAAATTTTCTTTATCGTTCTGCCGTCTTTACGTTAGCCAAAACTAAACAAATTTCTTTAGGAACTTTATATGAGTCCCATAAATAATTGAGTAATATTTATGTTTAAAATTTTCCAAAGCCCAATTCATTTTCCTATATATATTACAGAAAGCTCAATTTTAGTATAAAAGCATCGTCCGTAGATCTGTACTAAAGTTTTCCCAAGTAGCGAATCCATTAATTTCCATACTTTAATAAAAACAGTTGGAAAGTTTACAATTACGAAAAACTTGTCATGACTTATTTTAGCTGTAAAACACGGAGTAGCTCGTTAATTATGTTAATGTCGTGTTCGTTTCTTTTAGTTTGTTTTCAAAGTAAACATAAACTTATCTTGTTACAATTTAATACCATTAATTAGGGAAACAGAATATTATTTCTATTGATTTCTAGAACATTTAAACTAACAGGAAAAGAAGCGGCTAAATGCTAATATTTTTGTTTTGGTTCTATTACTATAACAAATTTATAATTAAAAATAAACACAAAGAAACGCTTGATGTAGAAACCCCAGATGAAGGAAGAAACAATTGGGAACAGAAACACTTAAAATGACACAAATATAAATAAACACGTCCATAGTAAATTTATGAAATAACAAACACACACACAAACACACACACACACACACACACACACACACACACACATATATATATATATATATATATATATATATACACACATACACACACACATATATATATATATATATATATATATATATATATATATATATATATATATATACATGCACACAAACACACTCACACACATATACACACTGCAGCGGCCAGAATGTCCGATGCAAAGAATCAGGGTAATTGTACAGAATACCAGAATCAAACCTAACCGGGTTAAATAATTGGCTAAATTTATATGAAAAAATTTTAAAGCATTATAATAATAATAATAATATTAAAACTAGGGTAAATAATAGTAAAATGAAGAAAATTAGAAATAACTTTAGACTTAAAAAACATAAATTATAATCAATAAGAAAAATTATCACTTCAAAGTGGATAGCCTAAATTATGTATACAGAAAAGACGGTAATTGTGTAGTATAACAAACTCGGCCTAGATGCCGGCTATTAAAATAATTGTAATTAAATATAATCAGGAATAAAGAATGTAAATTTATAAGATGTGAGGAAAGTAAATTAGGCCTAGCTAGGGAAAATAGTATTTATGTAAAAGTAAAGATTAAATGTTAAAATGTAATAGCCTAGAAATTAGATTATACTAGAAGCAGTCATATTTGATTCCGGAAAAATCCGCTTAGGGTATTGATTATAAATCTTGTCACTACGAAACGAAAGCGCTACAGTCGAACTTTGAATTAGGAATTTTAAAAAGTAAATTAAATTAAATAAGAAGAAATAAAGTCAAATATGTTATTAAATAAAAGGTAAAAATGGAAAGGACTCATCAGAATACAGAAACGCCTTTTAAAAAAAGTGAAACTAATCTTAGTTCAGAATTTCCGAACAAACAAAGTCAATTGCCATGGCAACGGCTTTCTGATTGGTCAAAAGTTGAAAAATGGATACTATGAAGTGGGGCCTCAAAAAAGAGACGCTATCCAGAATTAGAATGCATTAGGCTCTCAAGGCGAGCAGACGTGTTTTTGTACTATGCTACCAGGACAAGAAAAAATGTGCTAGAAACGTAGTAAAAAGTGCTACGATGTGATCAGGGGAAGGAAGATATATATGAGCAAGGGCTCATATATACCCAGAACAAAATTTCGACCACCAAAATGCAAAATTAAAGAAAATAAGAAGATTAACCGAAATTATGGAGAGACGCCTACCTACCAAGACCCTTGAAGCTGTAATGGGACCGACAGATGACAACATTAATGAAGATAAAAAGATTTCTACAGTACAAGGTTATATAATCAATTTAATTATTCTTTTTAAATAACATTTTACTTCAAATTATATTAACTTAAATTCAAAATTAAATAAGATGGGAATAACCTAAGGGACTGATTAGTCAACTCTCTTAGGTTACCAAAATTTAAGTAACAAAGATTCAAAATTGACTTTCCATTCCCATCGCTGTGGGAATGTATGGATTAAGTATATCTTATATGGCTTTTTCTAAGTGAATTTCTAATGAATAATTTCTAAAGAAGTTAATTGTTCAAGGCCTAGCCTAAAGGCATTAAATAGTAATATTAAGTGTTTGAAAAAGAATCAGATTTTAAAGTATGTTAAATTTAACTGTAACAATCAAAACTATATACAAAATTAATTATGGTAACTTTGATAATTTAAATTATATATAAAATTAATGATAATAAGAAAATTTCAAAACATAGAATGAGATGATAATGTATAATTCAATGGCAAGTTGTATGAAATTTTAAAAAAGTAATTAGTCAAGAAAAATCCTGTTAAATTAAATAAAAACAATAATAATTAATCTGAACCTTGGAACAAATAAAAAAAAGGTATATTTTCCAATTAGCTGTGATTTCATTCTAAATAAGATAAGTTCACTAGGTATCCAGGTATAGTCTTTAAATCACAAGTGTCTCTCAAAGATTCCACTACCCGAAAAGGAGCTTGAACAGGGCTTATCGGAGGGTAATTGTTTTTATCAAAAATTCAGGGATTGGTTCCTCTGAGAGGTTTATTCCTTGAGGCACAGGTCTATGAAATTAGGTTCGTAGTCAATGGATAAACCATTACTTTCTTACTGACTTAGCAATTGATGAAAAGAAAGGGCCAAAGTAAGGCAGGAGAAAAGGTCGGTAAGAAAAGTATGGCGCCCAACATTTGAGGCTCGATGCTTACATTGTAACATCGGGTCAACATCAAATAGAGACAGATTTAAATCGACTAAGGAGCCTAGTGAAACAAAATTAATTAAATAGAATTCAATTAAAATTGTAAATAATAATAGGAATCATAAAATGAAAACCAAAGAAGTTCTTTAAATTAAATAAGAGTTAATTTTAATAAAAATGAAATTAAAAAGAACTTAGAATAAATAATAATAATTAAAAGGAAATAATTAAGTAAAATAAAATTCAGTAGGCGTCGGTAGGGCATATTAAGTAAAAAATAAAAAAAATAATGTTAGTTATTAATAAAAGTAAATAGAATACATAGGCGTTAGATAGACAAGGTCAAGGGAACACTGAACCGGATCACATCGAGCACAATTATAAATGAATATTTAATTAAATACTCAGTATATAGTAAAAATATAGAAGTAGGAGAAGTTAGTAAGGGAATAAAAGGATAGTTAAATACGAGACTTTAAGATGGCGACAAGACAGAGAAAAGACACAGAACCATCTGAAATGATGGAGTTTTTTAAAAAAATGATGGAGGAACAAAAACAGGAAAGATTAAAAGAGAAGGAGGAACAAAAACAAGAAAGAATAAAAGAGGAAGAGAAACAAAAACAGGAAAGATTAAAAGAAATGGAGGAACAGAAACAAGGGAGAATAAAGGAACAAGAAGAATTAGTAAAAAAGATAGAGGAACAAAGAAAGAAAGAAAGAGAGGAGGAAAAAGTAGAAAGAAAGAAAGAAAGAGAGGAGGATAAACAAGAAATTAAGAATCTTTGGGAAATCATGAATAAGAGGATAGATGAAATAAATGAAGGAATTACAAGAAAGAATGAGGAAATGGGAAATAAAATCCAAGAGACTATAGAAAAGATGTATAACTTAGAGGTAACAGTCAGTGAAAATAAACAGACTGTAGAAACAGTTAAGGGAGAAGTCAAAAAAGTAGAAAGAAGGGTACAAGTAGTTGAGAATAAGATAAAGAATATGGGAGAAGGAATAAATATAGCTACCTTGTTTAAATCAAGGATGTTTGAGATGGGTGATAATGGAGACAAAAGCAAGAAGGAATTCTACGGTAGAGAAGATGAAGACCCTATTGATTTCATTAAACACCTAGAAGGTATGATGTCCGAAATTGATCCTGACATGGAGGAAGGACAAAAAAGGAAAATAATGGAGAGACATCTTAAAGGACCAGCACAAGAATGGTGGTTGGCCATGAATATGGAGGAGGAAAATTATGATGAAGTTAAGGAGAGATTCTTTAGCCACTTTTGGGAATCTCATGCACAAGAGAGAATTCGAGGAAGAATCGAAAATGGAAAATATGAATACCATCGAGGCACAAACAACATGGTAAATTATTTCTTAAAAATGGTGAACACGGCGAGACACCTAACCCCGCCATACAATCATTCGGAGTTAATTATGAAGATTATGAAGCATTATGGGAACAGAATATATATATAGGATGTTCCGGGATGGCGGCTACCGACATAGAGGAGGCGGTAAAATACATCCGAAGGAACATGGAGCAGGAGGCTACCAGGAACCTGACTCAGCCTAGGACTGAGGAACGGGAACCTGAGAGGAGAGGGTGGACACACCAAACGAGAAACCCCGGATACAATGGAAATTGGAGGCAAGAGCCTTACCCGGTAGAAGGGAGAGGAAACTGGAGACAGGGGCCCTACCAAAGAGAAGGACCAAGAAATAGGCCGCAAAATCAGTGGCAACAACAAAGGCCAGAGTACAGGCCACAAAACCAAACGGAAGAAGGCCCACAGACAAAAGAAAAGAGACCACAAAATCCAGGGCCAAGTGGTCAATCAAAAAACTAAATGAGAGGATCCCTAATGGTAGGAAGGAAAAGAGGAGAAAACCATTAGAGATCCAACAACAAACAAAATATAGGAAATATTACCCGGAGAAACAGGGAACATTAAATAAAGGAAAGGCGGAAGACCTAAAGAACAAAAATAAAAAAACAATACAACAGGAAAATAACAATGAAGTACACCAAAATCAAGAGCTTAGAGTTGGTGAACTATCTCTTGATATTCGTGCTGAATTGTTAGAAGAGGACAAGGAGATTGGCGAAGGTAACCAGAAGAAAGAGCCATGCCCTGTAATTGACTGTGAGGTAGAAGAGCTCTCTATAGAGGTAGAGATTGACACGGGTGCAGACGTGTCAGTCATTCAAGAAAAGGCTTACAACAACCTCAAGTTGCATGGGCTTAAGTTCCTGGAACTACCCATCAACAATGTGGGAGTTGTAACAGCCATTAAGACTGCACAGGTAAAGGTTACCCGGCAATGCTTAATTCCCTTAACAATTAAAGGCATAAAAGTGGACTGCATCTTCATAGTGGTCTCCAAACTTCGGTCGGAGATGATTATGGGGTACAACACACTGTATGACCTAAAGGCACGGATAAACATGGATAGACGCTTTGTGACCTTTGAGATAGAAGGGAAGATGGTGTACCAGGACTTTAAAAATAAAATACAAAAGATAGAGGAAAATAAAGAAGTCCGAAAAATATGTCAGATAACCCAGGGAAAAGAAGATGCATCAACAATAGGGCATCAAAGCAAAAAGGAGGGGTTAATGCGACAGTGCGAGAAGCAGGAGCACTGCCGTATGAATGAAGGAGGAAATGGACAAGAAACAAGTAAAGGGGAAATCTTAAATATAAAAAACGAATATCAAAGAAAAATAAAAAATGAAACAGAGGAAAAATTAAACAAAAACAAAAAAATTAAATAACAAAAATGAAAATATAATAAATAAGGAAATTAATTTAAGACCTGAGGGAGTCAATACAGGACATAAAGAAACAAAGGACATGGAAAGAAGAGCTGCAGCTCAGATTAAGAGCAAAACAAAATATAAACAAGGTAAGGCCGAAATAGTGCCAAAAAAGGGAAATAATGTGAGTGAAAAAATAATAAATAAGAAAATTAATATAAATAAAAATATAAACGTCGCGTCGAAACAATTAAAAGGGGGGAACAACGAGGTTAAAATGAATAACCAACAAGTAGCTCGGAAGCCCATGCCTAAGACTTTAGATTCTGGAAGGATAACCCAAAGGAAAGAAATTGAAATTAAAGAAAGAAAAAAGAAAAACCCATTTACTAGATCAAGAGTTCGAAAGTCAATTAAAATGAGAACCAATCCAAATACGAGAAGAACCTTCATTTCATTACAATTCATAAACAGAAAAATAAAAGGTAGATTTAAGGAGAATAAGGGAAAGTTAAGAAATTGGAAAAGGAGAAAGAAGAAAAAGAAAGATAAAGCTGGACGGATAATAAGAAAATATTTAAAGAATAAAGGATAATAAGGCAAGGTAAATAAAAAATGATCCATCAGTGACATAGGGAGTAACGGTTAAGTAATAAAAATAAAAATGTAAAATAAATCTAAGTAGTAGATTAAAGCAGTAACATAATCCAAATACATAGGACAAATAATATAAAATCAGTATTAAATGTAAAAGAAAAAGCCATATGTTAAATGAACGGGATTCATTGAATTTATTAAAGTAAATGTTGTGTTAAACAAAAATGAATGTGTAATATAAGGATTACAATATACAATATCGTATAGTTAATATAAACTTGAAATAAGATTAAATAAAAAAGAATGTGACTAAGGACAGGAGTAATAAATGAGTAAATAGAATGTGAAGTGACTAATGTGACAATGATATATATGTGAGTGAAAGGGACAGGAGAGTAAATTGTGAACTTTAGTAAAATTAATTAAGTTATGAAGATGAATAGAAATAGTAGATTAATGAAAGGAATATGACAATTTTAATATAAACTAGTATAAGTGTTAATGTTACTTTTCACAAATATGTTATTAATTAGGTTTATCTGTTTCAAGGGAGAGAAGAACCAAAATTTTCATATTTTAAAAAGGGGGGAATTTTGCAGCGGCCAGAATGTCCGATGCAAAGAATCAGGGTAATTGTACAGAATACCAGAATCAAACCTAACCGGGTTAAATAATTGGCTAAATTTATATGCAAAAATTTTAAAGCATTATAATAATAATAATATTACAACTAGGGTAAATAATAGTAAAATGAAGAAAATTAGAAATAACTTTAGACTTAAAAAACATAAATTATAATCAATAAGAAAAATTATCACTTCAAAGTAGATAGCCTTAATTATGTATACAAAAAAGACGGTAATTGTGTAGTATAACAAACTCGGCCTAGATGCCGGCTATTAAAATAATTGTAATTAAATATAATCAGGAATAAAGAATGTATATTTATAAGATGTGAGGAAAGTAAATTAGGCCTAGCTAGGGAAAATAGTATTTATGTAAAAGTAAAGATTAAATGTTAAAATGTAATAGCCTAGAAATTAGGTTATACTAGAAGCAGTCATATTTGATTCCGGAAAAATCCGCTTAGGGTATTGATTATAAATCTTGTCACTACGAAACGAAAGTGCTACAGTCGAACTTTGGATTAGGAATTTTAAAAAGTAAATTAAATTAAATAAGAAGAAATAAAGTCAAATATGTTATTAAATAAAAGGTAAAAATGGAAAGGACACATCAGAATACAGAACCCCTTTTACAAAAAGTGAAACTAATCTTAGTTCAGAATTTCCGAACAAACAAAGTCAATTGCCATGGCAACGGCTTTCTGATTGGTCAAAAGTTGAAAAATGGATACTATGAAGTGGGGCCTCAAAAAAGAGACGCTATCCAGAATTAGAATGCATTAGGCTCTCAAGGCGAGCTGACGTGTTTTTGTACCATGCTACCAGGACAAGAAAAAATGTGCTAGAAACAGAGTAAAAAGTGCTACGATGTGATCAGGGGAAGGAAGATATATATGAGCAAGGGCTCATATATACCCAGAACAAAATTTCGACCACCAAAATGCAAAATTAAAGAAAATAAGAAGATTAACCGAAATTATGGAGAGACGCCTACCTACCAAGACCCTTGAAGCTGTAATGGGACCGACAGATGACAACATTAATGAAGATAAAAAGATTTCTACAGTACAAGGTTATATAATCAATTTAATTATTCTTTTTAAATAACATTTTACTTCAAATTATATTAACTTAAATTCAAAATTAAATAAGATGGGAATAACCTAAGGGACTGATTAGTCAACTCTCTTAGGTTACCAAAATTTAAGTAACAAAGATTCAAAATTGACTTTCCATTCCCATCGGGAATGTATGGATTAAGTATATCTTATATGGCTTTTTCTAAGTGAATTTCTAATGAATAATTTCTAAAGAAGTTAATTGTTCAAGGCCTAGCCTAAAGGCATTAAATAGTAATATTAAGTGTTTGAAAAAGAATCAGACTTTAAAGTATGTTAAATTTAACTGTAACAATCAAAACTATATACAAAATTAATTATGGTAACTTTGATAATTTAAATTATATATAAAATTAATGATAATAAGAACATTTCAAAACATAGAATGAGATGATAATGTATAATTCAATGGCAAGTTGTATGAAATTTTAAAAAAGTAATTAGTCAAGAAAATCCTGTTAAATTAAATAAAAACAATAATAATTAATTTGAACCTTGGAACAAATAAAGAAAAAGGTATATTTTCCAATTAGCTGTGTTTTCATTCTAAATAAGATAAGTTCACTAGGTATCCAGGTATAGTCTTTAAATCACAAGTGTCTCTCAAAGATTCCACTACCCGAAAAGGAGCTTGAACAGGGCTTATCGGAGGGTAATTGGTTTTATCAAAAATTCAGGGGTTGGTTCCTCTGAGAGGTTTATTCCTTGAGGCACAGGTCTATGAAATTAGGTTCGTAGTCAATGGATAAACCATTACTTTCTTACTGACTTAGCAATTGATGAAAAGAAAGGGCCAAAGTAAGGCAGGAGAAAGAGGTCGGTAAGAACACACACACACACACACACACACACACACATATATATATATATATATATATATATATACACACATACACACAAATACACTCACACACAGATACACAAACACACACACATACACACACAGAAACACATACACACACACACACACACACACACACACACACACAAACACACAATTGTAGATGGTGCTCTGTTGTAGCTATTGCCAGCATTTGGAATTACATAAGATAACATTACCAATCAAAATATACACATACAAGTGTAATTAATTTTAAAGTTTGACTTTAAAACGTCACTTACTACACCCCAAAACTATAAATAAATTGAACTGAAAATTAATTCTTAAACTCCATCAAAACATCACTATATTGCGGCATAGTGTGGTACATTTTTATTAAATAACTGAAAAACGCCATCTAAACATAATATCTAGTATTAACCTCGCGTACATTTGGGTTACCTCTGAGGGTGTTTGCTTTGCAACCGAATCTCACATAAAGTTTAATATAACATATTGTGGTTAGTGGATGTTTGGTAACTTTTCAATATCTACCACTTTTCTTTTCTAAGAAATGTGGTGTTTATCGTTTGATTTTAATTCCTCTTACTATTCGAATATGTAGAAGTACTTTGTTATTATATATCATTATAGTATTTATATAAGAAATATACACTGGTACAAAAATCCTCGTAATGATTAGATTAGTTACTGATGGATGCAACGCTGTTTCCGAAAACATATTCTGATTATTAAGTTGTGTTATGTGAAGTTGTGTTCCATTGTAGTCTATATTAATTTTACTGATAACATCAAGTTATTTGTATTTAACAGGAAGGAAACACCTAAATTAATATTTATTAGAAAATATTTTATAATTATGATTTTGATCGAAGTAATGGGTCTTATAGGTCTTATAAATTTTATAAACATAGTGTATTTTTTTCGAAATAAGACCTAATTAAATTTGCCATATTAGAATAACTTATAAAAACCGAGAAATACAATGTTTGTTACAAGTTAATTCGTTTATTTAGTACATGAACCAGAATACAATACTTTTGCCGAACAGCCATAAATTAAATAAGCAGATTTTAGGGTAGCTATTTATATAACTAGTGACGGCTTCGGTCAGGAGTACGACCGCTACAAGTATTGCTATGTAATTTACATTTATTGCATATATTAATGTAAAGTACAACACTTTCCCGCCTTAACGATCCCAAAGGGCTAGCTAATGCACTGCACAGAGCAGCTTCCCTTACCTCACTGATTTCTCTCAGGAGTCTCACCCTTATTTTAAATACATCTGCATGCAAAAGTCTAGCTCTGAAAATTCTAAAGTGAATCGGATTTTAGAAAAAACACACTAACATTACGTTTTGTTGAATTAGATAAAAAATTTATATTACAACAAATTAAGTGAATATAAAATGAGTATTTTGTTTTAAAAAAATTACTTAGTAACATGACTTTTTAAAAATTTAATTATTTTTTCTTAACTTCTACTCTATTATTTTATTTATTGTATAATCAATAGATATCTAAAGCTAAAAACATAATTATATATATATATATATATATATATATATATATATATATATATACATTTAATGTAATAAAATATATAGTATTTACAGTATATATATTATAACGTACCTTCAATTATGATTGTCTACAGGTTATTTTGACTCTTAGGAAGTTACATTAATAACCCAGTTCCTTGCTTTTATAATAACAGATTTATTTTATCCCGAGATCAATATTGCATTTATAGGTAGTTCATATAATTCGTTTTACTAACTCTAATTTTTGTCGATAGGGATCAAGACGCTTATTTGACTATTAATTTTAAACAATTCTAATTTTGCTTTCCTTTAGCGATCTAAGGGCGTGTATAAGTTACTGCACTTGGTTTGATAAATTTTATATTTCAAATTTTTTATGACTTTTTAAGGAATATCTAAAGTTTAAAGAATCTTAATGTTGGTTACTTTAAGGAGTTGGCTTTAAATTTAAATAAATTATTAATTAGTACTTGCGTGGTTCCTTGTTTCACTTCACTTGACACAAATTCACTTATTAATGTTTTCCTATCAATTTCACTTTTCTTAATCTCTCGAAATGCTTCTATGCCGTAACTGACTTTATTAATCACTCCCTTCTTAATTTCACTTACTATTTAGTTATTTCCCTTATGCAATTTCTCGTACTACTTTCTTATCTTCCTCACTTAATATAACTCATTACTTAGTAATCTCCCTTGCTTTAATCTCACTTATTACCCTTTAATCTCCCTCTTTTACTTCACTTTCTATTTAATAATCTCCCTTATTAATCCTCCTTACTTTAAATTGCCACGTTACATTGTTTGAATTTGATATTTCTTACTAAAACTGAACATTACTTCTCCCTCGAGTCCTGCATTATGACTCATCTAGTCCTACAACTTGACCCTTTCGAGTACTGAAAATTGACTCCTTGAGTCCTGAAAATTGTCTGTCTTGTTCCTGTATCTCTTGGATCGTATCCGTATGGGCTTCATCCCGTCTTCAAATTTGATTGGCTCCCTTATGGCGCTCAAACTGTGGCTAGCCTATGAAAATTTATGCTTCTTTCACTTTCTTTTGGCTTTGTGAGAATTTGTCGAACTTTCCCACAGGTACAAGTGTTTTTCTGTATTTTCAGGGATTCCTAGTCATAAATATCCCTGGTCCGTGGATGTCTAGGTAAAGCTTCTCTCCCATGAACGAGGCACGTCTTGGTTTACTTACAATGAACCCCTTTAGAATTATTTTAATATTTATGACTTGCAGGTGTGTGCAGGAACTTATTTCTGCCGATAGATCTGACAATAGACTAGCGCTAGCTAGGTATATCCTACAAGTTCAAATATTTTACTAACAGTTTTCTTAACCTAATGAATTTCGTTATAATATACATATATATACATCATAACGCAATTCCTTATTATAGAAAAAATATTTGAAAAAACGTAAAACTCGATTAGGTCGTAGCAAATGAAACTAAAGAACACTTAATTGTAAATGTTGCGGCAGTGTAGGATTACTGCGAGCTATCTACCATAAATAATAACACACCTCGAAAAGCTTCGTTGCATGAGAAGCAAGACGTGACCCGATCACTAGAGAGGAGGGTTAATTAGACATGAAGGGATCCGAGTAGATTTATGGAGAAAAGTCTCTGATAATGCAGAAAGAGCACTAACAGTCCTCACCTGGAGCTTGGTAACTTTCCAGATATTACCACCCAAACTAAACTGAAAGGAACGTTCTGATAGGACAGAAGATAAAATAGCGGCATAATGTAGCCAACGAAATTAAAGGGGGGGGGGATGGAATTACTCACGTAAAACAGGAGAGAAGTCAAAACCCAGGAATTGAGGAGGAGAGGTGTGGATTTTGCTAACAAGCTCTGAATTAAAATAAAACTGTAAATTTGTCAAGTAAATGGGAAAACGTAAAAGGCTCTACAACAGAGAATATTGTTTACGGACACTAAAAGTTAGTAACGGTATAGAAGCATCGGAGTGAATAGGGAAGTAATATTTAGTAAGGGAATGCATGAGTGGTCAAGTGTGAGTGGAGCAAGGTACTGCGAAATAAACAAATAAAATTACCAAATATGAGTAATAACTTATATTACTTGCTAATGTAAATCTTTAAAATAAAGACACGCAGTAACCAAGTAAAAAGTTAGGCTTCCAATAAAAATGGCAAACCTTCTAGGGCAGCTTACTTAGATATCATTAGTTTGAAAAATAGTATAAGACTCAATATGTGTTTAATTGTGTTTCGAAGAACGTAATTTGATTTTCGCATTTCTATTAGTTGGAAACTAATAATAATAAGTTGGACGCAAAATAATAATTTATCTGCGTCATGAATGAGAAATAAGAAATAACGGCTTATTTTAATATCGGGGAACTTTTAATGAAATATAAAACTCTTACCTGTAAATTTAGGGAATTTTTTTTTTTTTAAACAGTAAAAGAGGACACAAAAACCTTCTGTTGATTCCCTGATGTACATTTGGAAAGCAATCATCTTCAGAGGAAATTACTAAAAAACTAGTTTCTAAGAGTTAGTCTTGTAGTAATTTCCTCTGAAGGTGATTGCTTTGCAATAGAAATGTACATCAGGTCAAAAATGTTTCGTGTTTTTATAGGTTTTATTTATTTATAGTTAAAAACGTAATGTTAAAATAGTTACACCTTTAAAATAAGGATATGTACAGGGGGTTCATAAAGCTAATTATTTTAATTTGTTTATTTTAACAAGAAAAATATAAGTAACGTGAAATTGTGTCTTACATGTACAGAATATCGGGACATAATTTGTTCATTAAAGGTAATGTTGAACATTTTGTCTGTCCGC
Organism: Prosapia bicincta; assembly: GCA_036971475.1. NCBI lineage: Eukaryota > Metazoa > Arthropoda > Insecta > Hemiptera > Cercopidae > Prosapia > Prosapia bicincta. Next base: position 164,972,842 of record JBAIZL010000004.1, read on the forward strand.
CTTTAGGCACGGCTGAACTGGTCATTCCTTGTTTTGGGGAGTTTCCTGGAGCGATGCGGAGTCAATACTGTCGATTTAGCGTGCAATATTGTTTATTAGATTTTCCAAATTCCGGAGTTTAGGCGTTCAGCACAGACTCTTCCCTTTATATAACCCCACTGGAAGAAGTCTGGTATGGTCACGTCCGCTGATCTTGGAATTCAAGTCATATTCTTAGACATTATGCGGTCTTCAAAACAACTTTGGATCAGACCCATAGACTCACAGAACGTATAACAAGTGGAACCGTTCTGTTGAAACTACTCTTGACGCAGCTGAGATGGCGTCCCACTACTCAACGAATTCACTGAAAATGTTCACTCTTTGGTGTTCACTGTACAGTAAAACAAATTTAACCCAGGATTCTCTCTGCTGATACTACGCACCGAACTCAGTATCAGCAAATTGTCTCTGCCGACAAATGTCAAATTCTCTCTGCTGACCTGCATTCAACAGCTCCTGCGTCATTTGATAGGCCAATGAAACCTTTCAGCATATTCCTATTCAAATAATGGACAAACGAAAACCATGAGTTTTATATAAATCACTATGCATCTTTCAAAATGTGTTTGTAATAAACTGATGTTACATGGTAATAAATAATACTAAAAAGTCTCTAACCTTAAACATTTTAAATTTAACTTTATTTAAATATCGGTTTCTCGGTAATCATCTTTAGAAGTATAACAAACGAGACTAACAACTCAAAAGTCATATTTATCATGTCTCTAGGAATGGTTACTTGGTAACTGACATGTACATTAAGTTTTAAATCTAAAATATATGTGGTTAGAGGTTTTTGAGTGTTATTTATTTCTTCCCTAAATATATATAATAAAGTTTATGTTTTGCTTTTTTATTTTAGCTAAATTTTAAATTTTTTAGGTTCTTAATAATTTAATACCTATTACAAATTAATTATTATATTTAAGTATTTAATTAGTTTTTAGTACATTTATAACTTTTTTTTAAATACTCTTGCGAGACAAGTATAATATTTTATTCTGCTACGAAGCCTTTTCGATAACTAGACCCTTATCATCATCAGGGATATAACATATATTGGACGTTTATATTTATTACATTGCATACAGAAAACTATTTTCTCTGAATACATTCATGGTTTATAATACATTAGGAATTTTGTATATGTTATAATAAATAATAACATCTATTGTGTATTATAGATCTGATGATGATACTCTATGTGTTACCTAAACGTCATCGTAGCAGTAAAATATCGTACTTGAGTCGCAAAACAGCCGTCTTTTATTTCTAATACCAAATATCTGCGAGTGTAGCATGAGTTAGGCCTATACCCTAGTTTAAGTTGTAGTTTTGGGTAATTCTAATGGCGGTGGTAACGTCATTTTTGCCAGCAAAATCAACAACCAAAGAAATAAATAATTGAGTAAAAGATGTAATTTTATGAGCGAACGCGGTTATCTAATGCGCCTCTGCTTATATTTGTACTGGCTACGTCACGCAAACTAATATGACCGACTTGGCGGTAAAGCACGCCATTTGTACAGAAATCCTTTGACAAATGCTCCGCCATTTTGGCCGTTTTATATTGCTGTGTAAAATGCTTGCAACCTTTCCCTTTATAATTTTGGGAATGTGTTTATATGTGAGACAATGTATCATTTAACCAACTTATTTACTCTTGGTTCGAGCCTTTAAAAGGGTAAAGCGTTTAGAGATGGAAATTTCCTTCATGTTAGTTATACAAATTCATTTCAAAGTTTAGCGCGTATATAATGGTTTGTTTGTAAAGTTATACAGTATAACCGCTCATATCTGTATCAATGAGGCGACAACCCAATTCGGATAAAGAAATTTCTCCCTCGTTTCTGGGAGGGATTGCGTAATGATGTACGTCTGTACTATGGAATCACAACTATTCGAATTTGAAGTAGATGTGTAATTAATTTAAGTAAATAAGATACACATATTGAAGATTGTAATTGTATTTTAATAGCAATGTAGAACTGACCGTACAATATATTTACATGCCTGTATATACAGTTCCTTAATACTGCACTGTACATATATACAAATTATCTATTTTGGTAAAAAAAATGATGTAACGGTCGTTTGCTTGTTTTGTTGAACACGTTTCTGTAATAAAATATCCCTCCACCTTCTACAAAGTAGACGATAGGCTGCAGCTGCTTCGTGTTGTTCGACGTACTCGATCAGCTGGTCAAGTGCTTGGAAAGCTTCGATAAGCGCAATGGTTCCTGTCCTTTCGACAGGCGCAAGGCTGTGGCGCACCAGGTCTATAACGTTATAATTCGGGGAATAAATACGCCTACTTAATTTTTATATTACGTCTGGATATCGGAGGTTCCGGTTAGGAGAGGGCCATATATAAGAGATTTTAGCAGAGGGGAGTAAAAACGGATAAAAAATCATACCATCCATCCATATCTAATACAGTGATAGGATGTTTGGAAAACACAATAATATGAAAGTAACGCTAGTAATGGGAACTACCCTAAAAAGATGCTTAAAGCCAAAAAGCGTACAGAATAAATCAGGAATGGATAGTTTAATATGCGAGACTTGTATAATGTAATACATAGGCCAACGAAGTATACTAGTTGTAACAAAAGTACTTTTTCTTCCCATTTTAAATATAATAAGCCAGAAAAATCAGCTATGGCAAAGCCCTGTATCCATGTATTGAAATGTGATGATATAACAATAATGAAGAACGTAACAAGGTTTCAAGAATTAGATGCCAGGAAAACCTTATTTCTAATTCGATTTAAATATGTAACTGCTAATAATGAATTAAGGCCAATTCTAAATTCTATATTATTTTATTAAATTTTGTTAACCAACATTTTTCATTGTTTTTACACAAAGGGTATTTTTCAAAGTCCATGTGTAATTCTCGCGTTTGGGTTCATGTAAACATTTATTGTAAACCCATTTATTTTAAACATTTATTGTTTGGGTTTTTTCTCATTTTAACAATTTTTCAGTAAACCGAGGTTCTAACCTTTGTGTATAGTTAAGACTTGCCATGTGTTACCTATTTAGTTGATGATGAAAATTTGTAGTAGTATCACGGATGATGGTTACACATGTCACGGAAACGAGTATAATACTAAAGTATATTGCTTTATGGGTTCCTGTGCAGTTATTTATCAGTTTATTTAGATGAAGAAAAGTTTTATTCTTATCGCCTCTGACCTAATATACGCCTTTCTGGCGTCACCTAATGGGTTATGTATTCTTTTACAGTGTAACGTGCTTAATCCACTGTTTTTCCTTCAAATAATATCTGCGTTTCTCCAAGTGAAACAAAATAAAATAAATTTTAGAAAAATATCTGAAAAACTCTTAATGGAATTACGTTAAAATCGTTCCGAGTTGATGTCACATTACCATAATCACACTCTAATACATCTATATTGTCCTATATATGTACTTTATACAACTACTATAGTTTAAAATAAGGTGTAACATATGATTTCGTAAAACAGCTGATTTTATGTTATAGGTTATGTTGTAGAGCAGCTTTTTTAACACGACGTTTATGTGAGTTTATTAATTTTACACCTATTATTTAAGATATTATTATTGAATATTTGTTGACAGTTATTAAATAAAAGGATATAATTAATTTAAATTGTATAAATTAAATAGTATTCCGTAGTTAGAATAATTATTATTATTCTACATCTGAGGAAAGTTCAAGAGAATGTTTAAGAAAGGTCTTAAAGAAATAAACTTAATAGAGGCATACAATATATATATATATATATATATATATATATATATATATATATATATATATATATATATAAATATCGCAATATATATATATATATATATATATATATATATATATATATATATATATATATATATATATATATTAGGAACGTCTATACAGTTGTTGACAATAATAATTATATATATCTGATCAATTATTTGAATATGTTAATAACGAGTTATATATTTTGTTGCAATTTTCGTAATTAAAATTTCCTAAGGCTCGTCTGACAATTTTAAAAGAACCAAATTTTAAAAAATCGCTCAACAATGTATACCGTTATCATGTAATAAAACCAGAAAATGAACTCGAAAAATTAAACGTATTTGCCTACCATTAGAAAATGATTTACAGCAGGTTTATAAAGGTTTTAAAGAAGTAAACTTTTAGGTACCATACACATTAAAAATATATTAGGAAAGAAAAGCCAACACACATATATTAGATAAGTCAGGGATTTACAAAGTAAAATGCCATTATTGTAATAATATTTACATTATCCAAATAAAGAAGAAAATTTAAAACTCATTTAAAGAGCATACTAGTCATAAAATTTCAAAGTCCTGAAAAATGATACATTCCTGAGCGTATCTTTAAAACTAAAAATGGACTATTGAATATAAGGGTTTTTGAAAAATATATGTTGAACGCTTAATTTAATTATGGTAAAATCGTCAGGAGTTGATGTCACATTGACATAGCAACACTCTAATACATTTATATATTTGTATATATACTTACGTTTTACCTTAAACTAAGTGATTTGATATATATTAACTGATACATCTTCATTTGAGGAATGTATTTTATAAAGGCTAATATTTATTGTGGTTAATAATAAAATAATTTAGGTAACAATAAATGTGTACTGAAAACTAATTTTGTAACGCGTTCATTTGATATCAGTTAAATAGAACGTCTAAGAACGACTGGGTTAAAAAAAACGTAACTTAATAATATCGTTATACTAAATTATTTTTATTGAGATTTTTCAAATTTCAAATAAATTTATATATATATATATATATATATACACACACACACACACGCACGCACACACACACACACACACACACACACACACACACACACACACACATATATATATATATATATATATATATATATAACTGATCAAAACTATTTAATAATAAACTTTTTCTTAACAATGTTCAACAAATAACGAACAGTAACCTACGTGTTGAAACAGTTGTTTTAAAACGTAACGTATGTGATAAAATCAACTCATACATGAAATCATATGTTATCATTTTATTCACTTTGAGCTGTCTCATAGCGTAAACTTACGGAAATTATATTGATGTATTATTCTAACGGAAATAGTACTGACGCAAAACTGTACGTTTATGTCTATAAAAAAGATTTTATAAACATCGCTACAAAAGTTGTCTCTTCAAAAAGGTTTAAATGAAGCAAATATAATGAACACAAAGAAGGCAAGACGCGCTATTATTTTGGTTGGGTTCTCCTTCAAACCAGCTGTCCAATCACAGCCAGCGTTATAAGCCCCTTTCATCGTTTTATGTCCAGAAAATCAAATATCAAAGCCTTCGGAACTTTCGATTCGCTGCTTTGATCAGAGACTTGAAAGGCCAAATAGAAAGAAAATTGTTTTGTAGCCCAAAGCACACATTGATAGACTGCGTTGTTTGCGTTTATTCCAAGTTATATTGAAAAGACTTTATTTTAAGGAATATAACAAAGTTAATATGAAAAGTTATAGACTTTAACTATCTAATATATTGTATCTGTCCTGTTGCCACTCGAGCAGACGAGGCATTACAATTATGCATGATGACTTAGAACTGTTCCGTCCAAGTGTTGAACTCTACCAGGAGGACAAATGCTTTAGTTTGACGTGAAACATAATAGGACCCTACGAATCTGAAATCGGCCAGATGTGTGCTCGCTACCGCTGTTTCGGCAAGTGGGAAATCCAAATTTTGCCAGGTTGGTGACCCTTGTTGCCAATTCTACGGCAATAGCAGCTGGCAGTACCTCGCCACAGATTGTTCTTCTTCTACTTTAAATCAGACTATAGTATCCAACTATTGGTTACCCATATCAAAGTTTGTAGAACGGCTGGACTTGAATTCAGTGCATACTCAACCATTAGGCATCATTTGAAATTTTAACCTCGTTTAACTTTTACTACCTAAATCTAAATATTAGACCACGGTACTTAATGTATAAAGAAACTAAACGCATTAATATTATTAATCGTACTTTTTATTAATTATAATTATTATTCAAGGAAACACACATTTTTTGTATATAATGTTTTAGTTCTAAGTCATAACTACAATTCGCCAATTTTTTATATAAATTTCTGGAAATAATCCTTTGTGGGTAAATAAACTCGCTTTTGTTGGTAAGTGGTTTTATATATTTAGGCCTATAATGAAAACATACACCATAGTTGCTGCATATTGTTAAAAACTAAATAATAAAACTCCCTATATAACGTATATTTATGCTTGTAAGAAATTCGTTTATTTATTTAATAAATTTTAAACATCTTTGAAAATTTATATATATATATATATATATATATATATATATATATATATATATATATATATTGAGCAGGATGGACTAATTTTAACTAAATAAATAAAAACGTAGTATAAAAATCTTTTATTTTACTAAAACTATTTAATGTAATTTCCATTACATAGTTATCATCTTCAGAAGTACTTTACTTTAAAAATAACCTGCAATTAATTTTTACATCATCTAGTACAATTATAATTCAGCCTTAGTTGCGACTATGTTCTCTTTGAAGTACTTCTGATGATTAGCATATAATCGAGATGTGCATAAAATAATTGTGTTAAAATAAAGGACTTTAAATTGTTGTTAGTGGGTTTTTATTCATTTAATTATCTTTCAAAATGAGTCCTTATTCTAGCGGAATATAGACTGCGTTATTCCATTGAGGTGAGCGCCAAACAGGATATTGCCACCCCTCTTTGGCAGCTCCTAGATTACAACCTGACATCTTTCTCTTCACGACTTCATCCCTTAATATAATGCTACATTATTTTATACTGTGTTTCTGTAAGATATATATTAAGCCTATCAAGAATATTTAAGGACACTATTTTGTTCTAACCTCAAAAGAGAAATAAATGTTCATCGTCCACTAAAACCCAATAAAACTGCAAGCGCAAGGTAAAACGGAGAAGTATAATCGTTTTGAGGGGGTGGAATATATCTCTGTATGTGGGAAGTTAGGGGGTGCACAAAATATTATTCCCCTATACTATCCTTTTATTCTTCGTTTAAGAACCTTTAAACATCTTTAAATTATTTTTTGTTTCAATATTATTGTTAGGTGTTTCTTTTGCCAGCCAGGCGTTGGAAAATGTTCAATCTCTCTTGTTTTCCAACTATTAATAATTTTATGCACTTCTTGTATTCCTTCTAGCCTGAGACACTTCATCACACCAATAATTCCCCGTTCATCGTAACATTATCACTATTTCTTCTCGTTTAATGATGACGTAATACATTCATCGTCTAAATCTTCCCATCTCTGTTTAATATTTTTCATTTTCTACATTCGCATACGAGAGCCCGTTATAAGTGGAATTCCCATTAGTATTAAATGTTATAACGGTATGTTCCGTAGGTAAACAAGTGTTCCTATCCTTTATAAGGTACGACATCCTTCTTTTAATTTTTCTCTGGTATTTTATGGGTTTATAAAGAGGTTTTTTAAATAGCTATTCATAATTATCTTTTTTTATTAATCAATATCCTTGAACAGATAATATAGAAACATTATAAACACTTGTAAATCTAAATTTCTCCAGGAGCTTAAAATAAAGTATTTAAAAATTATAATCCAAAAAAATAACTATAAAACAATTAATATCGAACTTTTAATTTTTTGGAAATTATAGTTTAACCAACCAATTTGGTAATAATATTCAACTATTATAAATATAAATAATACTCACAAAAACCTCTAACCACAACTATTTTTACTCTAGGCTTTTACGTATTACAATAAAATGTCTAATTTTGTGCGTTTTAATTTGTTTAATCGAAAACATAATATAAATACATTAGGCCTATGTAAATACATTAAGGCAATGTAAATACATTAAGCCTATGACGATTGGCAAAATTTCAAAGTTAAAACCAAATAAATTACCAACTTACAGATCTTACAATTTAAGAAACCATCCAAAAGGTTTACGATCGTACTAAGCGATGCTCGTCAATGTCTTTCCCAATGGTAGAAAATGACAAGCGTCGCTTAGCGCGATCGTAACGTTTTGTCTGGGTACATTCTTCTTAAATTCACTTTAATGTTAAGTGTAAAAGTACTTAATGAGTTTAATTTAAACGTAAATAAACTTACATAAACAGAAACAATCGAAAAGTAACTATGAACCAATAAGGCATCATTCTAATAACAGGACTTCTTTAGAGAAGCAATAAAAGGAATCCCTCTGTTGTGAATGCAATAATATAATACTCTATGACAATCCTCTATGAAAAAAAAAAAGAAAAAGAACATTATATAAATTAACAGATGATTTGTAATTGTTTTAGTTTTTTCTCAGTTCTTTGTTTAGAGTTTTGTTTTAAGAAAGATGTGAAGTAATAAATAGTGTTTAAATATGAAATAAGTTTTATTACCAGCATAATTATATAAATATGACGAGTGTTCCGCCTGTAGCGGCAGTGTCAAAAGTTTATAGAAATAACATATGGCGACCGTGACAGGATAATAATTTGGTTACAGTTAAAATCTATGATCCATTAGTAAGTATTTTATAATGGATGCTCTGAAAAAGAAAAGAAAATTGTTTAGAACTGGATTTTCACGTTTACACAATACATTATTAGAATCCATAAAAAATGAAGATGATGTGATTTTGTTAAAAGCTAATTTAGAGCTATTACGTGAAAAACATAATCAATTGGAGGTCTTAGACCGAGAAATTATTGAAGTTTTACTAAATGAAAATGCATCTACTGAAGTTTTAGAAAATGAGGTAGAATCTGCCGATGAATACTCAGGCAAGTTTAAAATAGTTGAGTATTTAGTTGAACAGGCTATTGACAAGGCTAGGCCTAAGACAGATACTAGTGTGAATGTAGAAAAACGTAAATTTAAGTTACCCACACTTGAGTTTAAAAAGTTTGGTGGTGATATTAGTGATTGGTTGCCGTTTTGGGGCCAATTTAAGAAAATCCATGAAGATCCCTGTATTGATTCTGATGACAAGTATCAGTATCTCCTGCAAGCGACTATCCCTAATACTAAGGCTAGGGAAATTGTCGAGAGTTTTCCCCCATGTGGACGTAGTTATGAACAGGCTATTGAACATTTAAAATCTCGCTTTGCCAAAGATGACCTGTTAGTAGAGTTTTACATAAGAGAAATCTTGAAAATTGTAATAACATTAAATAGCAGTGAAAGTAAAATTACTATTTCCTCACTTTATGATCAAATTGAGTCAAAACTAAGGTGTTTAGAAACTTTAGGTGTAACAAAGGAGAAGTACGCTGCTATGCTCTTCCCATTAGTAGAATCTTGTCTCAGGGAGGATTTATTAATAGCTTGGCAGAGAAGTAGGCCTAACTCTCAACAGGACGAGACCGCGTCAGAAAGTAAAAGTAGGCTAGATAGCCTAATGAATTTTTTGAAAATTGAAGTGGAGGGAGAAGAAAGAATAAACTTAGCTAAACAGGGATTTGGTTTACAAAAAACAAAAGTATCAACAGGTGATAATACTACGAGTTCATATAAAAGAGACTTTGCAAGTAAAGATAAGCATATTAAAAATACAAGAAGGCCTACCAGCAATGTTACAGCAGCTGGCCTTGTAAATGTAAAATCAAATACGTCTACAGTAAGCACAGATAAGACGAAGTTATCGATGTGTGTGTTTTGTGACGGTGGTCATTTAAGTGAAAACTGTTTTAAAGCTAGGGACATGTCTTTAGAAGAAAGGCAGAATATTCTTACTAGCAAAAGGTGTTGCTTTTCTTGTACAAAAGTAGGACATTTAAGTAAACATTGCAGAGCTATTGTTAAATGTATTATTTGTAATGGAAAACATGTACCACTTATGTGTTCAAAGTTGCAGAATAATTTTAATAGGTCTAACATTAAACCTAAATGCGAGGAAAAAGAAGCTGAGCCCAATTTTGAGAATTCCTTGTCCAATGTGAATGGCAATCAGGTTTACATGCAAACTCTTGTTGTCAAGGCTGTTAGTGACACAAAAGAACTCAATGTGCGTTTACTTTTTGACAGTGGATCCCAGAGGTCATACATAAGGAAATCGACTGTTGAAAAAATGAAATATGACACTTGTGGTGAAGAAACATTATTACATGGCCTGTTTGGAGGAGAGGTCACTAAGCCTCGCAATCATGCATGCTACAAAGTCAGACTACAAAGTATAGATAAAACATATTCTTGTAATTTCAAGGCACTTAGTGAAATAAATATTTGTACTTATGTTCCTGCCTTGAAACCAGGAAGATGGACTGATGAACTGATGGAAAGAGGTATTAAATTGTTTCAGGATGCAGACAGTCCAATTGAGATATTAATTGGGGCTGACATATATGGGAAACTTCTAACTGGAAGAAAAGAGGTTCTAGATTGTGGTATTATAGCCCTTGAAACTCATTTAGGATGGGTTTTGACAGGAAAATTTCAAGAAAGTAAAGAATTTAGTTCTATGACAGCACTTTCTATGTTTGTACAAAGTAATTCAATATGCAAGCTGTGGGAAATGGATGTTTTAGGTATAAAAGACCCACTACAGACCAGAAGCAAACAAGAAATTGAACATTCTGTTCAAACACAATTTTTGGAAACTGTGAGAGTAAATGAAGAAGGACGCTATGAAGTCAAATTACCTTGGTCCGAAGACCACCCAGAAGTTCCAAGAAATTTCAATCTTGCAAAAAAAAGGCTTGAAAACTCAGTGAAAAGGCTAACAAATGAAAGTTTATATAATGTATATAACAATGTGTTTTCAGATTGGCTGGAAGATGGTGTTATTGAGGAAATCCCAATAAGCAAATGGGATGAAGGTCACTATTTACCTCATAGACCAGTGATAAAAGAAAACAGCACCACTGCAGTAAGACCGGTTTTTGATGCCTCGTCTAAAGAAAAGGGTTACTATTCCCTTAATCAGTGTTTGGAAATAGGTATTAACTTAATTGAAATAATACCAGCTTTGCTTTTACGTTTTCGACTTTATAAAATAGGAGTTATCGCTGACATAAAAAAGGCGTTTTTGCAAATAAGTTTGTATGAAGAGGACAGAGATTTCCTAAGATTTCTGTGGCAAAACACAGATGGATCACTCAAGATTTTCCGACATAGAAGAGTTGTTTTTGGAGTCTCAAGTAGTCCATTTTTGCTCAATGCCGTCATCAACTACCATCTGCAGAAGTATTTAGTACAGTGTGCTGAAGACAATCAATTTTCTAAATGTACAATAGAAAAGTTGTTTAAAAGTTTCTATGTTGATAACTGTGTTACAGGTGTAAATAATGAAAGGGATTTGAAACAGTTCATTTCAGAAGCAATACAAATATTTTCTTTGGGAAAGTTTGAGCTGCGAGGATGGGAATATACTGAACCTGGTCTGGAAGACAAGACAGAGGCTTCAGTCCTAGGTCTCACCTGGGACAAGAAAGAAGACACAATTTCTGTGAGTTTTCATAAAATAGTAAATTTAGAAGAGAACTTGGTAACACAACGTGTTATATTGTCCACTGCACACAGATTGTTCGATCCTATTGGATTCACTTGTCCTATTTCCATATGCCCTAAGTTATTATTGCAGGAATGCTGGAAAGATAATTGTGGGTGGGACAAAGAAGTACCAGAAGAAATCAAACAACGATTCAATATATGGTTTCAGGAACTCGATCAATTAAAAGAGATGAAGATTCCACGATGGCTACAAGGTGTGGATGACGTAATCATTTCTGTATCAGTTCACATATTTTGTGATGCCAGCAAATTTGCGTACTCAACAGCAGTATTTATGCGTTTTGAACTTAGTACATGTATTCAATTACAGCTAATCCAGGCAAAGTCACGTGTAGCACCTGTAAAGAAGATGACAATACCCAGACTTGAACTAATGGCTGCTACTATAGGTGCTAGATTAGGTTCTTCAGTAGTGCAAGAATTAAGAGATGAAAACAAATTTGAATGTAATATTAAATTTTTTTATTGGAGTGACTCTTCTACAGTAATAGCTTGGATTAAAAGAGAAGAAAACTGGGGAGTATTTGTTAGAAATAGAGTTGAAGAAATCTGCAGCCTCACTTCCAGAACATCTTGGCGGCACATTCCCGGCACTATGAATCCAGCAGACTTGCCCAGTAGAGGATGTTCAGTTTCCAGGTTGATTAGTTCCAGATGGTGGGAGGGCCCGTCATGGTTGAAGTTGCCTGAAGATACCTGGCCATCAAATGAACCTGAACCTGACGAAGAATTAATTTCTTTAGAAAAAAAGAAAGGACCTACACCTTCACTTTTAAGTAATAATTACCCAAAAGATTGGTTTTATTACTTTTCAAATGATTTTGATAAGATTGTGTGTGTTTTTGCATGGTTGCTGAGATTTATTCATAATTGTAACCCCTCAAAGAAGGAAAGGTGTGTGAGTAAAGTTTTGTCATGTAAGGAGATTATTGAAGCTAACAATTTTATAATTAGAATTGTTCAACAGCAATCATTTGAAGGAATAAGGGACCCTAAATTGGCTTCATTGTCACCATTTATGGCTGCTGATGGTATTATAAGGCTAAAGACAAAATTAACAGAAAGAAAGGATTTGGAAAATTTTAAATTTCCTGTTGTTCTACCATCAAAACATGACATTGTAGATATTCTTATTCTTACAATACATAAGAGATCATGTCATGTGGGAGTTCAAGGTCTCTTAAGTTTATTAAGAGAAAACTATTGGATATTGAGAGGAAGAAAAACAATAAGTAATACTTTGAAAAAATGTATTCCTTGTCAGAGACATAATTCAAAAAATGTAGAAACAATCACTCCACCCTTACCTGAAAGTAGAGTACGAGATGCCGCAGTATTTGAAGTGGTTGGAATTGATTTTGCGGGACCTTTGTTTCTACGAGATGGCAGTAAAGTTTGGATCTGCATATTCACTTGTGCAGTATACCGTGCTGTTCATTTGGAGTTAGTAAAGTTTCTTTCTGTCGAAGCATTTATAGATACACTTAGAAGATTTATTGCAAGGCGAGGAAGACCATCAATAATATATAGTGACAATGGTACCAATTTCACAGGTACAGAAAAGGCATTTAAAATTCTAGATTGGAATGCTATCTTAAAATATAGCTCATGCCAACAAATTGACTGGAAGTTTAACCCTCCCTCTGCTGCATGGTGGGGCGGATGGTGGGAGCGACTCATCCGACTCATGAAACAGTTGCTACGCAAAACCTTGGGCAAAACGTCATTGGATTATGAGGAAATGGAGACAATCTTATGTGATTGTGAAAGTATCATGAATTCTAGACCTTTGACATATTTATCTGAAACTTCTTCAGACCTAACTGCTATTACTCCAAATATGTTTTTACATGACTTAAAAGAAATTGGAGTTCCAGATTGTGACCATGTAAATACAAAAAGTCTTAACAAGAGAGTACGTTATCGACAACACCTGAGAGAAGCATTGCGAAAAAGATTTAGGATTGAGTATTTAGGACAATTAGCTTTAAAAAGTAAGAAAAACGGCAGACAGTTGAAAGTTGGAGAATTAGTACTGATTGAAGTTGAAAATAAAAAAAGAATTGATTGGCCAATAGGACTGATAGAAAAGACTATCATTGGTAGAGATGGAGTGTGTAGATTAATGCAATTGAAGACTGCTTTTGGAAGTTTATTGAGACCAATACAAAGACTATATCCTCTTGAAATGCAAGAAGAAACCATCCAAGAACAATTAAAAGAAAAGATTAAACCAAAAGTGACAAAAACCAATGAACATGAACTACACCTGGAAGAAGATAATGTGACAAAAGAAAATAAAATTGTGACATATTCAAGAAGTGGCAGACAAATTAAGCTTCCACAAAAATTTGTTGATTAATCTTTTAACAATATACTATTTTTTAATGTTTTGAGTTAAACCATAACTCAAAAGGTGGGAGTATGTTGTGAATGCAATAATATAATACTCTATGACAATCCTCTATGAAAAAAAAAAAGAAAAAGAACATTATATAAATTAACAGATGATTTGTAATTGTTTTAGTTTTTTCTCAGTTCTTTGTTTAGAGTTTTGTTTTAAGAAAGATGTGAAGTAATAAATAGTGTTTAAATATGAAATAAGTTTTATTACCAGCATAATTATATAAATATGACGAGTGTTCCGCCTGTAGCGGCAGTGTCAAAAGTTTATAGAAATAACACCCTCAAAACCCAACCATATGGTTGAAGAATTAGTAAGGAAATCTAAGACAAACATCACACTAATCCTGATTATATAAATGTTTACCTAGCAAAGGGCGTGATTATGCAACATAATTAGAGAAGTAACTATGTTGAAACTATCTGCTAGTATTTGCAGAAGTTTAGTCGACAATATAAACTTTAAAGCGGGTAAAGAAACGATGCAGGCCTAGTTTTTTTTCAAATTTACAGTAGTTATAAACATTTTGAGGTGTTCTAACACTTGAATAACAATTTAAGTCAATGTACACCACTGTTTACCCATATTTCTCAGCAGACGCGTCTCGCTTTTGTTCAGTACATTGTCGGTGAATTTATTAAAGCCTCTGTGAGGAATCCCACGTAGTGGTTGTTTGTAAAGTTATTTGACGAACACGTGTTAATGTTATTGCTATGACTAACACGTATAATGAACTCTAAACTATATAGGCATATTCTTAATCAAACATAACTTCAACAATAAACAATGCAAATCTTATTTGTTAACTGAAACCATAGATACTAATAATCGTTATTTGAAAATTTAGATAATGGAAACAACGTATTTTGACTAGAATGCAAGAAAGTGATAGAAAATAAGTAATTGAATAATTTTTCAGAAGTTACATGACATTTTATTAGTTATAGAAATGTTACTACTAGTAAGTTTATTAAAAAAAGTAAAGTAAATTAATTGTACAAAGCTGCAATAAAGTGGGTGTTAAAAACATTACGTATTAAAATAAACAAATGAAATCCAAGTGAAATCTGAATGTGCAAGGATAAAACAGGAAATAAATGAATTTTTAGTGGGATTCGGACTGGGAGCGATCATTGGGGGCTCGTATTACTTATACACCATGCACATCAAAGGCGAAAAGAAGGATTGAGCCTTTCAACAGCAAGAAGAAATAAAATTTACTTGCATTATTTATCGTTATATATTTATAAATCATATTTAACTTTCTACATGTACATTTCGTACACCAATAACACCTAAATCTACACCAATAACATCTACAGCTTCACCAATAACATCTACATCTACACCAATAACATCTACATTTTCGCCAACAGCGTCTGCTTACACCACTAACATCTACATCTACACAATTAAAATATACAATTTCGCTAATAACATCTACATCTACACAAAATGATCTATATTTTCATCAGTATCATATACATCTCCATCAATTGCATCTACGTCTTCGTCAATAAAATCTACATCTCCGCCAACAACATCTACAACTTCACCATTAACATCTAAATCTAAACGAATAACATCTACAGCTTCACCAATAACATATACATCTACACGAACAACATCTACATTTTCAGCAATAACATATATATCTACACCAATAGCATCTACAACTTCACCAATAGCATCTAGTAGATACAGCTTCACCAATAACATATACATCTACACAAAAAACATCTACAATTTCACCAATACCATCCTCATTTACACCAATAGCATCTACATGTTCGCCAATAACATCTCCATACATCAATATCATCTATATCTACACCAATAACACTTTTACACAGGAAACTATTTATGAACGACATTTGGAGTATTCGTAATTTACAAAAAAGAGCATTTTACTTCTATAACCGTAACCACATTTGTCACATGGGATTCATACATTACTTTTAAAAAACACAATAAATAACGTTTACAAATTGCAATGGAAATTAAGATAACGAAAAAGGTTTAGAAAAAGTTAAATGAGATTAATACAATATGGTATTTATAAAAATAATAAAATTAAAAAAATATAAGTAAAGCTCCTTTTTGTTAATTATCTGCTTAACATTCTGATTGAATTTGAAGATCGCTTTCTGACCGAATTCCACTAGATATTCTTTTGTGTCTTGCTTCATCCTTGCACATTTATATATTAATTAGGACTTTATTCGATTATTTTTTTAACACGTCAATTTTTGTAGCCTTACTTTATTGCTGTTTTGTATAACTAAATTACTTTACTATTTTAATAAATGTACCACAAATTTATTACTAATTCTATAACTGTTTTAGATTCTTAAATCATAAAACGTCTTAACTTCTTATAAAAGCTACGGTCAAATTATAATCGACTATATTTATAGAGAGGACTCAATAGGCTTAAGGTGACACATTTGAGGGTATAATGACGTAAAGTCCCCACTTACGTGTAGATCAGGTATTTATAAATTATTTTCACTTGAACAAATTTCCGAATCGAACGGATGCAAAATACATTTAGAAACCAGTCTTAACTGAGATTGTCCCCACTTACGTGTAAATCAGGTATTTATAAATTATTTTCACTAGGGACAAATTTCCGAATCGAACGGATGCAAAATACATTTAGAACCAATCATTACTGAGATTTACCTGCCTCTTTAGCATATGATATTTTCAATAGTAGGCTTGAAAATGAGAGCACTTAATTAGTAGTTCTAGAAAGTCGTCTCGGAAATATTCGAATTAGCAATATATGTATATATATATATATATATATATATATATATATATAAAATTTTTTATATATTTATATTTATATTATTTATATATATTTATAACCCTAAAATAAGTAGACACAATTAACTCTTCTGCATTCTTATACAACAAAAAAAATTCAGTCAGTACAAGTTTTGCAATGAAAACATTTCACTTTTGCAAAATTGAATTTGAGTATGTTTAGGGATGGAATTGCAACCCTTTGATATAACTAGAAGCACTTGACTGAAGCGCCCTTGTGTTTACGTAGTGGGCTCGACTTACACGTGTATGGACGCCCGTTGAGGTTCCATGTACTCTCAGACTAAGGTACGATTACATAACTTTAATGCGAGCGAAAACTTTCTGTACATAGCGAGCTCTATGTAACATTCCTAATTATTTTCAATAAGACCTGATACTGTCTGTGTAATACTTAACGTTTCTAAAGAATATGTGAAAAATGTAATCTGTGGTTGTTTGGGCAGAAGCCTAAAACGCTTTCACTTTCTCAACATATATTACTCTAAAAAATTACCAATTATAATTGGCCTTTTCCGTGTTTTATTGGAAAATTTTAAACTCCTTTAAAAATTAAAAATTCGTCTTTAATATAATCTTGTTTTCGTATAATAATGTACCATTGAAAAATATGTACATAGTTTATTGCCTTCAAAAAAACACAAAAGCTGAATTTTATATAAATTCATTTATCTAATTATGAATGGTTTGTATCTTTTTTCATTCTCAATAATACATATTTTATTTTTATAAATATATTTACAGTATCATTCATATTTATTTTATTTCATTCTCTCATATTTCTTTTTGTGTTTTCTCTTCGATTGACAAAGACCACTGTGTGGTTGAAATATATCATTGTTTAAGTGCTTTTATGTGTTTCTATTTCAAGACTACAGTGTGGACTCTTACCAAGGTAAGTCTGTCAGTCTCCTAGTCCAAAAAATCTAAATAATCTTTACCAACCAAAACTAACCTAAATATATATATAATTAATAAATTAAAAATATTTCAAACACAAGAATTCGTTTAATGAATATATTCATTCAAAGCTTTTCGCCGATAAAATAGTACCAGCATCTTCAGGAAAATTATTATCTAATCTTGAATAAATATATTCATTAAAAGGATTCTTGTTTTTGAAATATTTTAAATTTATTAACTATATTACAAGAACACATATCACCATATTTAATATTATATATATATATATATATATATATATATATATATATATATATATTTGTAGATTATGCAACACTGTTTTCTTGTATACGTTATCACTTTCACTAATGTACTTAAACAAGAATCTTACTTGGTATTTATGCGATTATAAATACCAAGTAAGTTTCTTGTTTAAGTACATAAGTGAAAGTGATATATATATATGTATATATATATATATATATATATATATATATATATATATATATATATATATATATACATTCATAGATTACTACTACATTTGATCTAGAAAATAGACGGAAAAAATTTATAATATTCCAATTTAAGATCGTACGTTTTTAATCATACAATATATATTGAGGTTTTGAAATTTAAAAACCTTTATAAAAAAAATAAAGATGTCTCCATAAAGGTTATATTTTTAAATATATTGTGACCTATTGACGTATTGTCAACAAGGTTACTTGCGGTTGCTCAATCGTAATTCACAAAGCGAGGGTAGACACACAAAGCATGGTCTGTAAGCTTACTAAAAGTTGCGCAATCAAACTTCACATTTAACATAGAAAGTTTAAAACTGCTCTAAACAAAATCTAGTCATTTAGAAACAAATCAACAACGACACTGAATTTAATACGAATATAAACTACAAGTTCTCCTTTAACCTTAACTAAGCACTTACCCGAGGTAAGAAGTGATGTAACCTTCAGACGAGCGGGGTAGCGAAGCTTCCACAGTACTGTGGTCGTCGGATGCTGCAGAGACGTCTTGACGGCAGTAACGTAACTAAAACTCAAATTAAACCATGAGTAACAAGTACAAAGTTCACCTTACAAAGGCACTTAAGTTCCTACCACGCGACTACGCACTGAGATTGCACAATCGGGGTAAACGAATGACACTTTAGCAAACGAGACGAAATGTAGTTCAAAATGTTCATCGACACGGTCCGAACTTTACACACATATTATTAAATGCTTGCGGTACGTTAAAATTGGCTACAACAAAGCCAAGGCAGAAAACAGCGGCGCGGTTTAACAGAGGACTGACCTAGTCGAGTGACGAAATACTTCTCTACTGTCACGAAACGGCATAGAAAATTGTAGGAGAAGGGGAGTACTGAGGCCAACCTAAGAACACTAAAATGGTTGACAACAGTCCTTAACAAGTTGCACTGGCTAAACAGCTGGCCGCAGGTCCAACGGGAAACGGGGATCAAGAGACCAGTTGTACAGCTGAGGAATGTCGCGGCAAAATACGAAAAATACAAAACCTGCACTGAACTCACCCCTTCCGTATTAGTCTCAAGAGACACACAGTATTTACCTATTATACGATGTAG
The DNA here is from genome assembly GCA_036971475.1 of Prosapia bicincta. Lineage (NCBI taxonomy): Eukaryota > Metazoa > Arthropoda > Insecta > Hemiptera > Cercopidae > Prosapia > Prosapia bicincta. Next base: position 164,992,202 of record JBAIZL010000004.1, read on the forward strand.
CGATCGAATTCTCATTTATTCTGAAAATTGATCTGTCACAACGTAAATGGCACTTGTCAAGGCTGTTGATTTCTCCAATGCCAGCTTTTGAATATCACTGATGCACGACAAACATTATTTTATCCTGAAATGTAGAATTTGTAAAGCTCCAACGGAGATGGGGTTGCCTGATCTGTTGGTTACGGTTTCTTACCGACCTTTTTCTCCTGCCTTACTTTGGCCCTTTCTTTTCATCAATTGCTAAGTCAGTAAGAAAGTAATGGTTTATCCATTGACTACGAACCTAATTTTATAGACCTGTGCCTCAAAAAATAAACCTCTCAGAGGAACCAACCCCTGAATTTTTGATAAAACCAATTAGCCTCCGATAAGCCCTTTTCAAGCTCCTTTTCGGGTAGTGGAATCTTTGAGAGACACTTGTGATTTAAAGACTATACCTGGATACCTAGTGAACTTATCTTATTTAGAATGAAAACACAGCTAATTGGAAAATATACCTTTTTATTTATTTGTTCCAAGGTTCAAATTAATTATTATTGTTTTTATTTAATTTAACAGGATTTTCTTGACTACTTACTGTTTCAAAATTTCATACACCTTGCCATTGAATTAAACATTATTATCTCATTCTATGTTTTTAAATTTTCTTATTACCATTAATTTTGTATATAATTTAAATTATCAAAGTTACCATAGTTAATTTTGTATATAGTTTTGATTGTTACAGTTAAATTTAACATATTTTAAAATCTGATTCTTTTTCAAACACTTAATATTACTATTTAATGCCTTTAGGCTAGGCCTTGAACAATTAACTTCTTTAGAAATTATTCATTAGAAATTTACTTAGAAAAAGCCATATAAGATATACATCTTTATACTTAATCCATACATTCCCAAAGCGATGGGAATGGAAAGTCAATTTTGAATCTTTGTTACTTAAATTTGGGTAACCTAAGAGAGTTGACTAATCAGTCCCTTAGGTTATTCCCATCTTATTGAATTTTGAATTTAAGTTAATATAATTTGAAGTAAAATGTTATTAAAAAAGAATAATTAAATTGATTATATAACCTTGTACTGTAGAAATCTTTTTATCTTCATTAATGTTGTCATCTGTCGGTCTCGTTACATCTTCAAGGGTCTTGGTAGGTAGGCGTCTCTCCATAATTTCGGTTAATCTTCTTATTTTCTTTAATTTTGCATTTTGGTGGTCGAAATTTTGTTCTGGGTATATATGAGCCCTCGCTCATATATATCTTACTTCCCCTGATCACATCGTAGCACTTTTTTCTCTGTTTCTATCACATTTTTTCTTGTCCTGGTAGCATGGTACAAAAACACGTCTGCTCGCCTTGAGAGCCTAATGCATTCTCCTTCTGGATAGCGTCTCTTTTTTGAAGCCCCACTTCATAGTATCCATTTTTCAACTTTTGACCAATCAGAAAGCCGTTGCCATGGCAATTGACTTTGTTTGTTCGGAAATTCTGAACTAAGATTAGTTTCACTTTTTGTAAAAGGCGTTTCTGTATTCTGATGTGTCCTTTCCAATTTTACCTTTTATTTAATAACGTATTTGACTTTATTTCTTCTTATTTAATTTAATTTACTTTTTAAAATTCCTAATCCAAAGTTCGACTGTAGCGCTTTCGTTTCGTAGTGTCAAGATTTATAATCAATACTCTAAGCGGATTTTTCCGGAATCAAATATGACTGCTTCTAGTATAACCTAATTTCTAGGCTATTACATTTTAACATTTAATCTTTACTTTTACATAAATACTATTTTCCCTAGCTAGGCCTAATTTACTTTCCTCACATCTTGTAAATTTACATTCTTTATTCCTTATTATATTTAATTACAATTATTTTAATAGCCGGCATCTAGGCCGAGTTTGTTATACTGCACAATTACCGTCTTTTTTGTATACATAATCTAGGCTATCCACTTTGAAGTGATAATTTTTCTTATTGATTATAATTTATGTTTTTTAAGTCTAAAGTTATTTCTAATTTTCTTCATTTTACTATTATTTACCCTAGTTTTAATATTATTATTATTATTATAATGCTTTAAAATTTTGACATATAAATTTAGCCAATTATTTAACCAGGTTCGGTTTGATTCTGGTATTCTGTACAATTACCCTGATTCTTTGCATCGGACATTCTGGCCGCTGCAGGTTGTAGTGGCGGCGAACACATCACAAATTTTCACATACTCTTACTTAAATTCACATTTACTCACTCTTGTGTGTGTGTGTGTGTGTGCGTGGCGATCACACCAAAATTAGAAATACTAATATAAACACTTGTGTTAAAATGGCGGTAATCGTTACCACGTCACCGGTAAGGGAGTCTTTTGGCTAGCACACCAAAATTAGAAAGTTTGTATGAATGTAAGCAGATACTGTAGTATACGTTTGTGCAAGTGTAGTAAAGAAAGGGTTAGGTACGTTATGAAAACAAAAAATGTTATCCGCCGCTCAATACTGGGGCAAACATCTGTTGGTTGTGTTTACCACAAAATCATTTAGAAAAGGTTTGCAAGTGTTGCCGCTAACGTATCCCGGTATATAAGTGCCCGTGTCTAGATCTCCTATTCTTAATATAGGAATAAAATAAGTTAATTTACATGAGGAAGGTAGTGTTAACATTTGAGTACACTTTATTGTGTGTAATACGAAGTTTTTAAAATGGAGTTACTCCTAAAAGCATCAACAGTGGAGAATACTGTAATGTTAGGAAAGGCAAAAAACTATATTCAAATATACAAAAATACTCCTAACAGAAATGAAGATGACTATGGATATAATAATAACTTCAACGATAGTGTATTTGATAATACGAAATAACTACCATAGTTCCCAAATGTATATATATATATATATATATATATATATATGCGTGTGTGTGTGTGTATTGCAACGTCCCTCCCTTCACTTCAGAGCACGCAGAATACCAAAATTTTGTTGTTTAAAAAACTTATTTATAAACAAAACAAACATCTGCTAATCACCCCGCTTGTTAAACCGTGCTAAAATCCCTGAGTTACGTGTATATTTCCCGCTCATAGGGCCATGCCCAAAACAAGCCTATTCCCGCTGACTACTATTTTAAAATAAGTATAATCTCCCCAAAATTGGTTTATCAATTATGTAAGGTCTAGATATAGTCACACATGTCATTTCAATAGTCAGCTGGAAAGAAACACATTTAAAATAATACACAAAATATTCACAGAGTCTTACCACCTGATGATGATCTGCAGAGACAGCAAGGGGACGTGCAAAATATGATCATGTTTAATTTACCTATTTTAAAAGGCTCCTGTGCCCTTTTAAACACAATCTGCCAGTAGATAAATCTCTGGACTTTTATACAAAAAACCAACTAATCTTTAGGCTAGCTCAATGAAGTTACTTGAGAGAAACTCTTTAAAAACATTAGGTTTTAATTATTATCAATTAATGGAATTTAATTAAACTTGTTTACTGATTTAATAATCATTTTCATATTAGTTGGAAAAATCTAAAAAGTTTTTATTGATTATTCAACACAGGATGAAATGCAAATACTGTTGATTTTTATAACATATTTAATTTTTATTTATTTCAATAAAAAAGAAAATTTATCTTTTCAAATAAAACACAATTATATTGACAAAAACAATTCACTAAATAACTTGTTATCTTTCATATTTTAAAATCTTATAATTTCTATATATATCAATTACATTTACATAAAAATAAAATTATTTCCCAAATTAGACATAATAAAAATTTATCTTCTATATTAAATTGGTAAATTCGTATTTATGACACATAATTTTTAAACGTATAATATTCAAAAAATTCTTATTTCCTTGAAAATAAATAGCTCATGGCCAAAAACCCTTTGTAAGTTTAATATTTATCATTTGAAATATTCTGATCACACAAATTAATTTTATTAAGCATAAAATTTATTTAATTTTTATGTAGAGTGAAGTCATTGTTTAAGGTTGAATATTTGTTTATTCGTATAAATATTAGCTTGAATATTTGTTGAATATTTAATAAAATTAACTGACTAAATTTGACGTAATTGGTATCGAATAGAGAAGAGAAAATGACTTGCCAAAGATGTTCCTGCCGGTCCTAGAGTCCCTCGTCTGGATTCCCTGGTCCATGGACATCGGAAGTCGCCATCCCTGGTTCGTCGGTGGTGGTTTTCCTCCATTCCCGCGTCCAGGAGGCTGAGTCTGGAGCCTTCGTCCCTTGATAGTCCTAGACGTCGGAAGCGTTGAGGTTCGGTCCCATCTGGCCTGATGGCGGTCTTATTCGCGATCCGGCATAGCGGTCCGCGGCCCATCGTATTAAAAATTTATTTCAGACTCCCCCTAAGGTCTTAGAGACCTAGTATATATAGCGGTGAAGTTACCCTACCTCACCCCGCCTGCAACACTTGCTATCTTTGGATTTATTCCTTGTACAGGCAAGTCGGGCAACGAATCCGTTTTAGCTTGCAGAGTTTGATTATCATTTTTTGAACACTGAAAAATGTCTATTTTATTAAAACTGCTGTAACTTTTTTGATTTTTAGGTTTTTCAAATTTTGTTTTCACTAATGTTTATTCTGGCTTATTCTGGTTCTTCTAAAATGTCGATGAAAGTTCTACGTGGTTTTGTTCTTAAGTTAGCTTTTTTAAGCACTTAGAAAATTTTCGCCTCACTCCCGATGGTCAAATTTAGCTAGTTATTACAAATTTATTCTGTAATACTTTTGAATTTAGCTTAATTATTCTATTTATGGTCTTATTTACTTCTTCACTCTCTATTATCCTTATAACTCCAAACTTGATTAATTTAAAAATCAACTTTATTACTTAAAAACAGGAAATTATTTATTTCCTATTTGTCATGGTATTTGAGACCGTTACTGTATGTATATTTACCTATATTTATATTGATACTGGCACTAGCAGAGTACCCGTCCTTCGTAAGGGGATCACGAATAATTGTATTGATTTAATTTGTATTTGTATTTGGGTTGAGTTTAGATTACAGATATTAAATCCCAATAAATATATTAAACTACAGTTTATAAACCTCCCGTTAAGGAAGATTCCATAGCCTGTGGAGTGGTACCTGGATGGAAATTCTATGTAAATATAGGCCTATGTGTTAATTAGGTACCCTAAGAATGTCCATGTAAAATTTCACCTTAATAGGTCCAGCAGTTTTTACGTGATTGACTAATACACACTCATACAGAAACCATTAGAATTGTATATAAATAATAGTATAGATTACTTCCCAATAAATTTATCAAACTTTAGACTTACTGATTATTGTCTTGAAAACCAAGGGGAGGAAAAACGTCTGCCTGTAACATAACATTTGTAAAGTATAACTAACCTCGAATAACTAAAGACTAACAAGAAAAAAATACTATTAGCTGTTTAAATGCGTATAAAATTGATTTTTAAGGTGGTTTTCAAGGTCCGTGGGGCGGTACCCTGACGGAATTTTAAATAAAGATATGCTTATATGTTAATTAGGGACCCTAAAAAAAGTCCATGTAAAATATCAGCTCAATGAGTCTAGTAGTTTTTACGTGATTGAGGAACACTCACACATACACACACACACACACACACAATTAGATTTTTATATAATAGTATAGATAACTATTTATATGAATGGAAGGGTAACAAACTAATGATTATTGTAGGCTCAAATTAGACAACCTTAATGGTTCAACCCAAAATGGACAGACCCATCTCTAAAGAGAAACTTTAATAAAACAGAAACACTACAAAATATTAATAGGTTGAAATCAAATTGACAATTCCTTCAAATGAAAGTTCCTACACCTTAAACAACTTAAGCATCTGCGCAATACAAAAATAATAAATAACAAAAAATTGTTTTAAAAGATGTTTGAAGTCGCAAAGCTTTTTACCTAATTTAAATAATCGAGGTAATAAAATTATCTCTATTATATCTGCAACTAGCAACATTTTTTCCAGAGTAAAACAGTATTTCAGGACATTTTTCACCGAAATCCCAACCCGTACTGACGTTAATCATGTTACTGACCTGACGAAAGCCTTCCCAGCTTGCGTTCAATACAGGAAATTAAAGCAATCACTGCTGGGCGCGATACAAATACATTTTAACATTATTACTGAACTTATCCCAGCAACTTATGCGGACGTGGGAACAAGTTTTAATTGGTTTAATGTCCAACCGTGTTACTTCCCCCCAAAGGCGGTGGTATTCGAATGTTTTGAAACGACAACGCTTCTGGAGTAATAAACAAACGACAATTTTATTAGAGTTCTCATTGATGTATGTTGTCCAATAAGATTTTTTTTACTTCCTTTATACTTTGTTGGTCACAATGTTGAGCCTATTAAATTATTACTGCTGAATGTTTAAACAAATATATGAAATAATAGATGCCAACCATTTATCTGTATTCTAGAGTCCAAAATATAATTACAAACTTGAAAAAATGTAGAGATATTTAACGACCATGATTTTTATATACGTCTGTGGAAACTAAAGAGTTGAATGTGAAATCTTTTAGTTACCACAATGTACTGGGCTTGCTAACAAGAGCAACAATCGTTGTGCACTGGTGTGCTAAGTACTATAAAGAGTTACCAGAGAGGTCCTTTTAGTGTAATAGAGAGGTGCAGAAATACTATTTTATTACATAGTTGCGCAGTATAGAGTTGCAAGATTGCAATTATACAAGAGTGTTGCGTACTAGAGAGGTACAATAATAATATTGTACTGGAGTGTTGAGTGTTAGATAAGTCCAACAATTATTATATAAAAGATGTTGCCTAATAGAGAGATGCAACAATACTATTATAATAGTGAGTTGCACACTATAGATGTGTAAGTATCCTATTATAAATGAGTGTTGTACTAGAGAGGTACAATAATCCTATTATAATAGAGTGTGCGTATTAGAAAGGTAGAAAAATCATATTAGAATAGAGTGTTGCGTACTAGAGAGGTACAATAATAATATTGTACTGGAGTGTTGAATGTTAGAGAAGTCCAACAGTTATTATATAATAGATGTTGCCTACTAGAGAGATGCAACAATACTATTATAATAATGAGTTGCACACTATAGAGGTGTAAGCCTCCTATTTTAATTGAGTGTTGTACTAGAGAGGTATAATATTCCTATTATAAAAGAGTGTGCGTATTAGAGAGGTACAACAATACTATTAAAATAGAGTGTTGCGTACTATAGAGGTATTCTATTATAATAGACTGTTGTGTACTAGAGAGGTACCAAAACCCAAAATCCTATTATAGTACAGTGTTGCGTACTAGACCAGACAACAATTAAATTATAATAGAGTGTTGTGTACTAGAGAGGTACAAAAATCCTATTATAATAGATTATTGCGTACTAGAGAGGTACAACAATACTGTTATAATAGAGTATTACATACTAGAGAGGACAACAATTAAATTATAAAAGTGTTGTGTACTAGAGAAGTACAGCAATCCTAATATAATAGACTGTAGAGTACTAGAGAAGTACAACAATCCTATTGTATTGGAGAGTTGCGTATTAGAGAGGTACAACAATTGTATTATAATAAAGCGTCGCGTACTAGAAGATACTGCTTTGTTACGTTTGTGCAGGTGTATTAAGGAAAGGGTTAGGTACGTGAGGAAAACAAAAGATGTTATCCGGTTATCAATATTTGCGGCAAACTTCTGTTGCTTGTGTTTATCAGAAAATCCTTTAGTAAGGTTTGCAATTGTTGGCGTTAACGTATCCCGGTGTGTAGTGAAAGTATTACGTGTCCCAATACCAATATACTACGTTTTGGGATACTACAGAGATTCAACGCTCTCATTGTACTAAAGTATCGTATAAAGATAGGCTCAACAATCTTAACGTACTATAATGTTGCGTACTAGAGAGGTGTAACAATCCTTCTTTGACAAAGAGTCGCGTATAAAGAGAGCTGCAACAATCATATATGTAATTATTGCATTACATAAACTAGTAAACAAAATAATTCTTGTACACAAACTTTGTTCATAAATCGTGACTATGGCAAAAGAATAATAATTTTGTAATTTAATAAGTTTTGTTTCAGTTGGAAGAAACTTATAAGATCCATGCCCTAAAACGCCTTTGAGTTTCAAAATATACGATATGTAAACTATACGCGTTACTTAGCTCCAAAGTTCAGAGAATAATGTTTTGATATTGTCTCCAGCTATGATAAAATTTACCAATTTACATTTCTCTAGGTAACAAGCCAGGCGCGCATTTTCTGTCGAATTATTCCAAACATCCCCAACACTATTTACTTGTGAGAGGGAGACAAAGGTACTCACGTTTACATTAGGGAGTTTAGGGGGTGGTTTTACCCGAAGTGTAGGACTCGCAGTTTATATAAAATGCAAACACGTCTTAGTTTACACTTAGCCAAATGTAACTCTTATGTCTTTGTTATTTTGAGATGGGGAATTGTTTAACACAGACCGCATTCAGGCTGAATGTTAATCTCATAAGATAGGATTACCTTTGTTACATTAGCTGAAATAAAACTTTGATGAAATTTTACTTGCTTCTTGTATTATATTTTGGCAAACAATCCTACATTAGGGTGATGGTTGAAGGGGGTGTTAGGACCATTGGAATCGCTAAAGTCCTGGATGTGCATGTATTATGAGATCTTCGCATTACCGAAAAGCTTAGTGAAGAATAGTGGTTACTTTGTATAATTAACGTGTTATATGGTGAGAAAGGAACCAGTGGGAGTAAAAATGTATCTCTCCTATTTAGTCTCGAATAATTCCAGGCGCTGACGATGAGTGTTCTAGGATCAGCATATGTCAAGATTGGATGTTCGGTTATGCGATACACTATGTATTTGGTTTCTAGGAGATGCAATTTGAGTGGAGTTGGAAGAGCATGAATCGGATGTCTCGAGCTTTGATGAGGGGAGGTTTGAGCGGGGGAGGACATTTCCTAGTGTAAGATATTTTATATATTTCCTCCACAAAGTTGACCAGTTGCTCAGTAGGAGGGATTTCAAGGTCTAACGGGATGGGTTCATGTCCGACTAGGACCAAATCCCTAGTCCGTTTGTTCGGCTGTTAGGTAAGGCCAACGGATAACGGATAAAGCTCTGCATGCACTACTTGGACAGGAACAATCAAATGCGATATTGGGGGTACAAAAAATGTTCGTATGATTCTACTATCTCAAGTAGTTCTGAAAACCGTAGTTTGGTCGAAGTAGGTTACGGTTGTCAGTCCTAGCCTTACTGTAGGGCAAAGAGGAACTATCGTTGACCCTTAATGTCGTTATACTATCCTTGATCTCTTTGACATGGATATTCAATTTCGAGTAGTCTACTCTTTTTTTCCTTTTATTTCACCATCATTCTTTCTTCTTACAATTTGTACAAGGACCGTAGTTAGTTGTCAGCGCTTCCATGACTAGCAGATGGATATCTCCATTAGTTAATAGCAAAACTCCGCATCAGCTATTAGCCGTTGTAACCAACAGACCGATTCACATTGAGGCGATTTAATGATCATCCTTGTGTCTGACAACGACTTTGCCCTAGCATATCTCAAATGTAGCGCGATAACTAGAACACTCCACTTAGCCTTAGAAAAGATTTTGGAGAATTTCCCGCTATAAACCGTCTCGTTTAATCTCTCGTGTATTTCTAAGTTTTCATTATATTAAAACCTTTCCAGTGTTACAAAGGACGTAATGCTATATACTAAATATAGACATTTTATATTCAAATAAAGTAAGTGATGAATATATAAGTAATATTGCACAAAAGACTGAATGCATCGTGCGGCAAGATTGAGTTTGCTTGAAAAGCTTTCCCACACAGAACCTCAAAGCAACACAATCCATCTAAGAAATCTGAATCCACGCCTAGACCGGATCCGACTCTTGTTTATTACAGCCAAGCTACGTGACTACATTGCACTGGGCTTTCCTTACATTAATAAGTATATATATTGCTTAATAGCAAAATTCCATTTTGTAAATTGTGTTTATATTGAAATAATTAAAACAAAATAATTTAATAAATAATATAAGTCAACACATCAAGCTGATTTCATGCAATCTTCTATATAGATAAAAAATAATATCTTTATGTCTGTTATGCATTCCTAAGCCGTTCATCCGATCGACACGTAGCTTTAAAAAGTTATTGAGTCCACTCCTGGGAAGGTTCCGGCATATTTGTAGCCATATTGGGGGCACCTAAAGAGATTTGTCACACACAAGAAAGATTAAAAATGAGACGTCTACTTTTCTGAACGAGCATTCACCCACTTATATTTAAATTATTAATTAATAATATAGATGCAACTGATAATCAACTGATGGCGGTAACTGCGCTATGACGTACAAATATACCTACGTTAGGTGAAAATAAGGTTCCTTACAACAATTATTATATGTGTTTAGGTTAGTTTGCATAGATTTTATTGAGGGAGATCAATACCTTATACAAAACTAAAATAAATTTACATTATCCGGTCACAAAATACATTCATTATGGTAATGTAAAATATTGTCAGAATTCTTATGTAAAATATGTTCACAATCACAATAATATATGTCCATAATCCAAATGTAAAGTACGTTCTAGATACTAATGTAAAATATGTTGCCAATCATATTGTAAAATGTTCACTATCCTAGTGTAAAATACGTTTATATCCTTTATGTAAAATATGTTCATAATCATAGTGTAACATATGTCCACAATCGTAATGTAAAGTACTTTCATGATACTAATTTAAAATATGTTCGCAATCCTAATGTAAAATACGCTCATAATGTTTATTTAAAATATATTCAGAATCATAATGTAACATATGTCCACAATCTTAATGTGAAACACGTTTTAGATACTAATGTCCAATATGTTCATAATGATATTATAACATATGTCCACCACCCTAATGTAAATTAATTCTAGATACTAATGTAAAATATGTTTACAATCATAATGTAAGAATTATTACAATCATAATGTAAAATATATTCAAATTTCTTATGTACAAATATGTTCAAATCATCATGTATCATATGACCACAATCCTAATGTAAAGTACGTTCTTGATGCTAATGTAAAATATGTTCCCAATCATAATAGAAAATGTTCGCTATCCCAAAGTAAAATACGTACATACTCCTTATGTAAAATATGTTCTTAATCAAAATGTAACATATGTCCACAATGCTAACGTAAAGTACGTTCTAGATAGTAATGTAAAATATGTTCACAATCATAATGTAAAAATTTTCACAAGCGTAATATAAAATACGTTATAATATTTATTTAAAATATATTCACAATCAAAATGTAAAATATGTCCACAATCTTAATGAAATTACGTTCTAGAGACTAATGTAAAATATGTTGTTAATCATAATGTAACATATGTCCATAATCATTAAATAAAGTAGGTTCTAGATTCTAATGTATAGTACGTTCTAGATACTAATGTAAAATATGTTCACAATCATAATGTAAAAATGTTCACAAGCCTGATGTAAGATACGTTTATAATCCATATGTAAAATATTTTCTCAATAAAAAAGGTAGCTTATGCACAACCCTAATGTAAAGTACGTTCAAGATACTAATGTAAGATATGTTTAGAAAACGTACGTAAAATTCTTTCAGAAACCTTGTGTAAATTATGATTATAAATATAAGGTAACATATGTTAACAATCCCAATATAAAACACGTTCAGGACGCTAGTGTAAAATAAGTTAACAATCATAACATAGAATACGTGAATAATGCTTTTGTAAAATATGTTCAGAATCGTAATTTAAAATAATTCCAAAATCATAGTGTATCATATGTCCACAATCCCAATGTAAATTACGTTCAAGATACTAATATAAAATATGTACAGAATCCTTAATTAAAACATGTTGACAATCCTTATTTAAAATATGTGCATAATTCTATTGCAAATTACGTTTAGAATCCTTATGTAATATACTTTTGCATGTAAAATATGGTTGAACGTGTAGTGTGAATTACGTCTAAATTCCAAACACTGAATATTCTCACCCATAAGATATAAAATGGTTTATACTCCTAATGTAAACATTGTATTCAGAACATGTACTGGGGAGTTGCGTCCTGTAGAAAAATGTTAGTTGTCAATGTCTTTAGCATTTTTTTGACATGGGGTTGAAATTGCGTTTAACGTTGTGTATTGCCCCTTTCCCAACCCGCTTAGCAAAAATGGTGTAACTGACTGGCACGGTGATTTGAAAGCAATATTCTTTATTTCTTCTTGTCTTACTTTTACGAATAATTATAATAGAATTCATTCTACTGTGCTGTGTAAAATTTATGGAACAAGTCACGAATGTTAGGGTTTGAACAGTTCCTAGCAACTATGCATAATAAATCAACATAAACCCTGTTCTGTCCTACTCCAACAGCATTCCTTGCCTTCACTATATACCTATTACCAGCTGAAACTATTGAGACTATTTTTCATGTCCGTACATCTGTCAGTCACCATTTTTTTGGACAAATATAAGCAATAGAATGGCTTACATAATTTTAAAATAAGGAAATATATCTACATATATTATCTTTAGTACGAAGTGACCCAAATACGAATCTAAATTACATCAGAGAGGTTGTTTGTTAATATTACGAAAACGTTTTCCTTGAAAATTATTTATGCCGACCGAAGTTTAAGATTCTTTAGAAAAGCAGTCAATACTTTAAAGCTTGATTAACGACACTTTAAACTCGGCGCAACGTCTACATAAAGTACGGCAATAAATCTACATAAAGTGCTTCTCTTCTGTTACTTGTTGCAGTCGCCGTAAATCTTAGAGCCTGTCACGTGAAATTACCAGTTTTGTTATTAAATTTATTTATGTAATTCAGCGGCAAAATTCATGTTTAACATCACACCAGGTCATATCAAGTCTATTCCATGCTATACTGTAACAGGTAACCAGTAACAGGCAACCATTGTGTTTTTTCTTCGATCTACCCTCACCCACAGTATGTGTTAGAATGAGTTGTACACGTGGTAAATCTAAGTAAGGTACACGAGACCATAACAACTTTTCTATATAATATATTAGAGTATATATGTCGTGCTCTTATTCCCAATAATTACATATCTTGCGTATGTGACGTAACAATGAAAAATAACTTGTAACAAATAATCAACAATATTTTAAAATAACAATTTATAAAACTCCAACGGACATTAAATATGACCCGCTAAACTACGAAACAACCAAATAGAGTAAAAACATGACCCCACCCACATTACACGTTTAGCTACAGACACCTGTGAACTGTCGAGCAGGATCTGCTGGTGGGATATATTCTCAGAAATAATTATAATCAAGTAATAGAAAAAAAATAAGAGAATCCCTACTGAAGCTAACAAAGACAAATTTTATTTTAGTTACCATAGAGCACTATTTATGATATTGTGTGGTAACCATGGCAACAGTTCAACCAGATTGGAAGAAAAAAATCATATACATCTTAGAGAAGTATATTTCTTGGTATTTGAAAGTTAGCGCAGTGGCAAGGCATGATAAACTTCGAGAATGAAATTTCTTAGTTCAAATCCGGCTGAAGCCCACAAATTTTATAATTTAATTATTGAATAAGTAATTACAAAAACTGAATTAACATCAGTTGTCATCCGCTATAAGTTAAACAACATGGAATCGAACTTGACTGGATGAATAAAATCGTATTTTATTTACAGTTGAAAATCTGTACAATATATATATATATATATATATATATATATATATATATATATATATATATATATATACGAGGAAATTGTGAGGTAATAGAAGGAATTTAATATCAACTTATAAAACTCCATTGTACATCCTAACGATGACCCGCTAAACTACGAATCAACCAAATAGATAGAGCCAAAATAAAACCCTACCCGTCACTACCGGTTTAACTACAGGTGCCTATGAAAAGTCCAGCAAGATCTTGGGAGGGGTTACTAAATGACGATAGCTGGTTAGAGGTCGTGCGAAACGAGGCGAGCTCTGACCTTGAACGGGAAAGCAGTTATACAACTGGTTTTGGAGTGGTGGGGCGGCAGATCGTCAGTCTGCTACTCTCACCCGCCGGTTTCACATCGTAAATACGCGTCTAGCTAAACATCTAGTCTTACTTGTTTTGATTAGTTAGTGTTAAGTTTAATTTTTAGTGTAGTGTAGCCAAACAATATGGTCGGTGGTAAAATTATACATAGCCAAGCAAGAGAAATAATTTTTAATTTGCACAATTTTATGAAAAGAGAAGCTGAAGAAGGACCAATATTGTTGAAACAAGTTCAACAACGTGTTTCGAATGCTGTGGGAGTGTCCAAAACAACTGTGAAACGAATTTTGAGTGAACATAGAACCGCGCCGGCAACAGGACCTCGCTTTTCAACGCCAAGGAAAACATGGAATAAAAAAAATAAAAAAACATCTTATGACGACTTCGACAAGACTTTATTTCATTTAAATTTATCAGCAGTACTTTTTGTTTTTACTGGTTTATAAACGGTATATTACACGTGCAGTATTTATGCGTGCAGTAGTTAGTTATTTATAGGCAATATTTAAACTCAGGGTAGTACATCGCCGCTTTGTCGGCATGCCGCGCCGGCGTTTCCCCTACGCTGGCGATCACTCCCACCAAACCCTACCTCCTCCCCTACTGAAGGCTCACCTCGTTCCGCACGACCTCTAGACAAATGGGGCTGCAAGACGCTAAACACTACGAAAGGCCAACTTGGATAGAGTAATTTTGAAAATACAAAATCGTTGTTATTGCCCTTTAATTTTCGGCTTAGCCCAATGGAAACTGTTTCCAATTTCTGTTTATATCTAGGTTCACTTAACACTAAGCGAACGCTCTCCAGCTTTACGCGATGATGTAATACATTATGAACATAATTCCTCTGCGGTTACTAAACCCCACTGGAACCTCTGTAAGGGATGTTCCAACCCCCGAAGGAACATTTCCAAAACCAACTTAAATTTAAACAACAAACGGAATACCATACCGTTAGCGTTGCTCTTATGTCGGGAGGAAGGGGTGAATGTCTGCAGCGCCCAAAATGCCTTTCCGCTACACATATTGTTTCTTTGATCTTTGCTGCCCCGAACAAAATAACTACAAAGAACATATTTCACCCCCAACTCTCTGGACCTTGTCTTTAATAAAGGCTTAAACGGAATTCCCATTGCCTTTGTAGTTCGGTAATAAGCACGGGAAAGCAATCTTTAGCTTAAACAAGACTTTAAATGTGTTTGGGTCAGCCATTCAAGTAACAATATGCTGTCGCACGATATTCACACATTTTTGTGCCAATTATAGGACAGTAAGAAAGGTATTAATAGTATTATAAATTTAACTATATATATATATATATATATATATATATATATATAAGGAGAGTGTGAACTAAGAGCCAAATTCCTTACAAGGAATTTAATAAACCACACAACATACATTGCTGTTGTGTATCAACACAACATACGTGATTAAACAACTGTTCTACAACATAAATAAGCTGTTGTAAAATTATATATCATCACTTAATTTAAGCTAAAATAGTTTTGTACAGCGCATATATACCACTATATAGACGTGTTAGAGCCTGACGCCAACTCTATGATTTTCCCCTGAACAAATTTTCTATATAACAAATAAGGATTTAAATAACTGAACGCTTTGAACCTTTGACATAAATTAGCCCACATAAATTCTCGTCTGAACTAAAGAAGGCGAATTATTCTCTAAACAACAGATACCATGGTTAAGCCTGTATCTCAGAGAAATTTATTGGATGTATTGAAACTTTGTCGTACCCGATGGCTCACACCCTATAAGACGAATACATCCAATTTTATGGCATTAGATGAAGCAAACACACATCAATAATTTTTTGGAACCATAGCATTTGTATTGCTTCACAGGACGATATGTGATTCAATGCTAAACAAACTTAAACCAATAGAACAGCTTTTTAATAACTGACTGATTCGTATAAAACAATATCCCTGATATATTCTTCAATTACTTTATCGTTAAAATAATTCCATATGATAATACGTTGTCTCTCTATTGGACTTGACAACAGTTTGATGTAGCAATGTGGCATCACTGTAGCCCACATGAGACAATCTATTCCCCAACCGAATTGTAGGTTGTGCGTTGGTTTAATTACTAAATTCAAACTGATAAAGACCGTTATTAAGTATGAAATAGGATTTTTTTAAGAAAATGCAGGTTTTGACACCTAACAAAATTACCTGTAACTCCATCAGATTGCAGAGGATGTTCCAACTGGAAAGAACAGATTTGTGTAGCTGCAGCAATCAGGAATGTTTTTAGAATCTAGAGGTTCGAGCTCGAAAAATACATGTTAACAGCCTTGACACATAGTCTTTTTAGGCTAAGCAAATCAAGGGGTGTGCGCGCGAGCGCGTGTGTGTATGCATATGTGTGTGTGTGTGTGTGTGTGAAAACGATCTTGAAAAGTGCTTATAAAATATAAGCTGAAAACATATTTATTAATCTAATTTTAAAACGTAATTGATATGTATATCTTATAAAATAGCCTGCACAAAGTACAATTACGTCCTTACAGCACGTTAAAGTCTATAGAGCATATGCAAGAATGCTATTTGGTGTCGCCTTACTTTATTCCTTTCTGTGACGTAATTTCCCAGGAGACCCCGGCAAACTTTCTCCAAGATAAAGGGAAGATAGCAATGAGGATTCTTTCTTCTATCTTAAATAGCGCCGAGAGATCAATTTGTAACTTTATTACAAATATAATGCTAACTAGAGTTCCTATACTGGAAAAACCCATCAGACAAATGTTATGAATTTTAGTTTATTTAAAATCCAGTTTAAGTTATTTAATTCACTATAATATACAAAAGGTAACAAGAAATACAGCATGGTGTCTTTCTTGGTAGCAAGTCGTATTATCGTTCCCTCATTTTACTTATAGGTGTATTTTGAATGTGATAATTATTTTCAACTAAATACCAAACTTTATGCAAATATCATGACGTTAGGTCATAAAACGTTAGTTGCATGTATTTTAGTTATTGATTTGCAAATTATAAAGTTAATTGAAAAGTGGTATTTAGTTCGGTGAGTTCAGCACTTGTATAATGTAGTTGTATTTAAAAACTTAAAACCTAACCTAAAGCCAGAAAGACCTCCAGTGTTACATTTAAATGGTAATAGCATTTAACCTATATTTAAACGATAAATACATTGTGGCCTTGCTTTGGATAAAATAAAGCAAAGAATGCACCAGCACGAAAGCGTCCATAACACAACCGGAATCGATGGTCATGGTTTAGCGCTTATAAATACAACTGTTGTAGCTCTGATACAACAAACATATCTATTAACTCGAGTCTCAAGGGCATTTTATTTTGAAATGGAAAGGAAACGTTTATGCAAAGTATTAGGTTAGAGGGCAGAATAAAAAAATTAAAACAATATCAAAATATAGAGAACCATTATTTGGAAATTATTAAACAACCATTTAATTTCAAAATATTTTATACCGAGGAATGGAGATCTTCCAATTAGTAAGGATTAACCAGGAAACAAAGTGCTTTACTTCACGGCAACCAGTGCTTTATAGTATCTGATGACAATAATTAAATTATTACATATACCTCCTGCAGGTAAAATGGGGGCTTGGGGCTTAATGAAATTTCGCCAGCACGAAAAATACAAGACACTTCTGCGCCTAGAGTGAGGTGTCAGTTTATTCGTTCGATTAGAGCATTAATTATTAGCGATCCCGGTCAATAAAATGAAAATATACTTACTATTAGTAGTAAGCATTGTTCAAAACAAATTAATGGTAGCCTATATATTATAAAATGTGAATGCGCACGTGAACGCACGCGCGCACACATACACACACACCCACACACATGCACACACACACACACACACACACACACACACACACACACACACACACACACACAAACACACACACACGCACACACACACACACACACACACACACACACACACACACACAAACAAACATATATATGTATGTGTGTGTGTTTGAGTGTATTCATTTTCATACATAAATAATAATAATAATATACATATATATATATATATATATATGTATATTAGTCGAGATCGTCTAAAAAATGTAAACCGTTAGGGCGAACAATTTTTTCATTTCTGTCGTATGAAATCATAGAAAATTAGCAACCATATCGACATTTTTGCTCCTTATTTCAAAACGCTTTAAATCTTCTGAAGCAGTCCAGAAGTTTGATACTTGAAGAGTAGGGTTTCAGAGGTTGTTCGTAGGACCATTGGGGCCACTTTTTCTCTCTCTCAATACCTGTTATGCCAGCACGCACGCACATCCACAAACATAACCTCTGTTTGCAGTACTAGTGGGATCACGCACATCCACAAACATAACCTCCGTTTGCAGTACTAGTGGGACCACGGACATCCACAAACATAACCTCTGTTCGCAGTACTAGTGGGACCACGCACATCCACAAACATAACTTCTGTTTGCAGTACTAGTGGGACCACGAACATCCACAAACATAACCTCTGTTCGCAGTACCACTGGGATCACGCACATCCACAAACATAACCTCTGTATGCAGTACTAGTGGGACCACGGACATCCACAAACATAACCTCTGTTTGCAGTACTAGTGGTACCACGGACATCCACAAACATAACCTCTGTTTGCAGTACTAGTGGGATCACTCACATCCACAAACATAACCTCTGTTTGCAGTACTAGTGGGACCACGGCCATCCAGAAACTTAACCTCTGTTCGCAGTACTAGCGGGATCACGGACATCCACAAACATAACCTCTGTATGCAGTACTAGTGAGACCACGGACATCCACAAACATAACCTCTGTTTGCAGTACTAGTGGGACCACGGACATCCACAAACATAACCTCTGTTCGCAGTACTAGTGGGATCACGGACATCCACAAACATAACCTCTGTTTGCAGTACTAGTGGGATCACGCACATTCACAAACATAACCTCTGTTTGCAGTTCTAGTGGGATCACGCACATCCACAAACATAACCTCTGTTCGCAGTACCACTGGGATCACGCACATCCACAAACATAACCTCTGTATGCAGTACTAGTGGGACCACGGACATCCAGAAACATAACCTCTGTTTGCAGTACTAGTGGGACCACGGACATCAACAAACATAACCTCTGTTTGCAGTACTAGTGGGATCACGCACATCTATAAACATAACTTCTGTTTGCAGTACTAGTGGGGCCACGCACATCCACAAACATAACCTCTGTATGCAGTATTAGTGGGACCAAGGACATAAACAAACATAACCTCGGTTTGCAGTACTAGTGGGACCACGGACATCCGCAAACATAACCTCTGTTCGCAGTACTAGTGGGACCACGGACATCCACAAACATAACCTATGTTCGCAGTACTAGTGGAATCACGCAGATCCACAAACATAACCTCTGTTTGCAGTACTAGTGGGATCAGGCACATCCACAAACATAACCTCTGTTCCCAGTACCACTGGGATCACGCACATACACAAACATAACATTCCTACCTATTTTCTAATTTTGGTGTGGTCGCCAAGCAATTACTAAAAAAACCTAGTCTAAAATTAAAACACTTTTTTATAAACATTGTTTTATGCTTAAGTGAGGAAAATTATTAAACTAAAAATAATATAACTGCAAAGCAGTAAAACTAAAATGCATTACATCAGAATAATTCCATAGTGACCCGGCACTTTAAAGTTTAAGTTATATTTTTATACTATGGCTGCAGCTTGTCAAGTCGATTTGGGAAGCAATATGTCTGTATCGAGGTAAAGTCGGGGATTGGCTTCGATAGATAACTTTCCATTAGGGCCTCTTTATGCTGACTGATTGAAATGTTTGTGAGTTTCAACAAATAAAGCAAGTACGAGCAGTGGGAACAACCATTCTACATTGTTCTAATTACCATAACTGTATTACATGCGATAAATTCCTTATAGTTTGATTAAACATAACTAGTATTACCCTAACACTGGTAAATAGTAATTATTGTATGTTACAGTATCGCACCTAAATAAATATTCTTTGATTGACGACAAAATAGGCCTATGTATTCTTTATAAATGTATTAACATTGTTGTTTGTTAATTGGAAACGTAAACAATTTAACGAGTTGGAGTTTTATTCTTTTTATGGTAACAACACAATAAATCGCGTTACTTGACGATATGAGTCCACCTGGTATATAAGGTGTCGTCTAAACAATCAGTATATAATATAGAATTCTAACGTGACTCGTTGATCACAAAAATTTAAGTGTAGAGTATAAAGTATTTTTTGTAATACATTTCAATACAAAAATATATAAAAGTAAAATACATTGGTTCCGTATATTGTTTTGTTATGTGAAAATACAGTACCTTGATGCTCTGACATAACTGTATTTTCTGGCCTTTTTCCACATGACATTTTTGTTCATTATTAATGTATTAAGAGGAAATACGTCATAAAGCTTGTAACAATTTGAAAAAATAAGAAATAGAATTGGAGTATACCTTATTAGCTTATATATTTATTTGTATTACTCAATATTTATTTATTTGTATTTATATCATTTGCATTAAATATTATTTATTATTGTTATAATATATGTGAGTTTTTACACTTGTAAATATTCATTAAAACAAAATCCCACTTTATAAGTCTTTTACCGTTTATTTAAACCACCAATGCTAAACCATCAGCTTCTTAAATTAGAAAGGGAAAAACCGAAGTAAATAAAAGCAATAAACAAAAGTCATACCCAATATCGTATATTGTATGAAGAGAACAATGGAAAATTGCAAAGATATTCGCTTTATATTTTGCCACTTAATATTGTAATTCTGTCATATATGTATATATATATATATATATATATATATATATATATATATATATAATAAAAAGTTACTAAAATACAATTTTTCTTTTTGATTTTAGTAGGAATTGACTTTAAATATTTTTCTATACTACTTGTTTTTATTTGTATGATAATAGGACTGTAGGTTCTAACTGTCTGTGTCTGCTTTAAGCACCGTGCTATCTTATTTAGTAACAAGTAAGCTTTGTCCAATGTGTTGTCCTGTTCAGCAGTCACTGTTTACTAACTGTGTACTAGTCACTGTGGTTTACTAACCATACTGACTGTTTACTAGTCACTGTCCTTAAAAATTGAGTATTTTTAACTGTCCATGGAGGTTTCATTCAATTGACTATCCATGGTAAATCTGCTGCTGTTCTTTCTTCTATAGGGGATTCTTTTTTATTATTCTGCCGTTAAATAATTTTCTTTGTAAATTTTTTTCTGCGGTTTTCGTCACTTTCTATTCAGAAATATATGTCTCAAGTTTAAAATATTCTTGTCATTCCGTTTTAATAATACTCACAATATCGATCTTCATTTGTTCTTTATGAGCTTTTCTCTATTGCAGTTTCCAGGTTATGGGTTAACATGACACAGTCACAGATTGCTCAGAATACTATCGGTGAGGGGCAGCCCAAGACAAATATCTATTGTAACGCCTAAGCGGACATAACCCTCTTGACTCATTGACCAGAGAAGAGAGAGATGTTAATGACCTTGACACAGTTTGTTTTGGAGTTCACAAGTATAATTATTAGAAAGTTCACAATTCTTGAAGTTAAAAGTAGCACGTAGCCAACAAAATAACCAATAGACAATGATCAAATGTTAACTGACAACAACACTTAACAATTGAAGTTGCTTGATGTAATTATCTTGAATTCACTGATTAAAGTAATTTTAAAAATACTTAACTAAATGAATACGTAGTTGCTTACTTGATGACGCGTTTCAAAACATTCGTTCCTTTTTCGAAGCTAAACCTCTAACCCTCTTAGGGGGTTAGCTTCGTAAAAGGAAGGAATGTTTTGAAACGCGTCAGCAAGTAAGCATCTACCTATTGACTTAGTTACGTATTTTTAAAATTAACCTACCAATTGGTTCTGAGACAACCGGGCGGAGGGTTTTATTGGGCCTTCCTCGGGTCCTAACTACTCCCAAGTATGCTCCAAGTTATTCAACATCGTCTCTAAAATCTATTTCATTGGCCTAGAAAATATTCAAGTTAATTTTACTATTGGATAAAAATGGGAAATTTCCAACCTACTTGTACAATTGAAGGAAGTTTGGAAATATCCTAAATTAACAAAATAAGTTTAAGATGGCCCTGGTGGTCAGTTTGAGGGATTCTTCATGGATATCGAAGAACAATAGAACAAAACTACCGCTTCCTATTTTGGACTAACTCTTGGCTTCTCTAGTGTATCATTACACTTTAGCTCCCCACTGTGTTTCGAATGGAATAGATCTGGTTCTTCCTAGATAACACCGTGCGTGTGTATCGCTTTACAGTGTTATCACTAACCGATGATGAATAGTTTACGTAGGTCTTTTGGACAAAATTTTCAATCTCTCCTCAATGTATTGGGTTTATTTTAAACTCACAAAATAATATCCTCTAGACATGCCTCCTATTGTACACGAAACTACCGCCGTAGTATTATCACGCGGACTCTTTCCTCACATCAGCGGGTGCTTAAACCCTTAAAGTGATCCCCGAGAGATGCAATCCATCACAGCCCTTACAACTCCTCCCTCTAAGGAAAACTTCGCCGAGTTATCTTTAATCTACTGCTCCATAAATACGCGTAGCCTGTATCTGTGCGATTTATAGTTAAGCAAAAGCACGTTTAATGTTATCTTCCAAAAATATTTGGTAGCTCAGCAACCGTACAAATTCTGATCATATACTTAATACTAAAAAGCTGTAGTATTAGTAAAATACTAAAATAAATGTATTATCACTTGCCAGCGTGAGTATTAAATAAGCACCTGAAATACTAAAATAATCCAAATATCAAAATATCATAGTTGTCTAATAAATCTCAAATAAACGTAGTAAATAAAAACCCAGCAACCACAATAAAATCAATTTATTCGATATACATCAACACCTGATCAATTTTATTCATATAAACACCGGCTAAATGATACCCATATTAACACGTTTTCCATGATACTCATATCAACTTCTGTTGCACGATACCAATATCAACACCTGTAGAATTATAACCATATTAAAACTGGTTGTGTAGTACTCAAACCAACATCTTTAATGTAATACAAACATCAACACCAGTTTTATGATACCCATATCAATACCTGTCGAATGATACATCAACACCAGATTTATGATACAAATATTAACACCTTTTGTATGATACTAAAAAATCACATGTTGAATGGCATCCATATGATCTCCTGTTAAATAATACCAATATCAACACCGGTTGTATGATACCCATATCAACACCAGTGTGAAATACTAAAAGACATTTTGTATGTCACACCTATCAACACTTATTAAATAATACCAAAATCAACACATATTGTGTGATATTCAAAACAACACATATTGCATGACACTCATAAAAACACCTGTTAAATAATTCCAATATAAACACCGGTTGTATGATACTCAAATTAACACCTGTTGTGTGATACTCAAACCAACACATGTTGAATAACATCCATAGAAAAATCTGTTAAATAATAAAAATATCAACACCTGTTGTATAGTAACCATATCAACACCTGTGGTATGATAACCATATCAATATTTGTTGTAATGATGCCAATTGAAAAACTTGTTGTATGATACCCAAGTAACACCAATTGAATGGTACTAATTTCAACACATGATAAATAAAATATATGAATAAACACCTCTGAAGATTGTAACTTTGCAACAAATATGCACTATCAGCTGTTGATTTATTATATTCATTAATTCACTGTATGTATAATTTAATATAAAATCTAACACATATACATACATAAATTATGTAATTTGATAAATATAATTTAATGTACTATAATTTATTGCATACATTAGTTTATGTCGAGTTATCTAAATTAGATGTGGTTATGGTATTTTTATTTATTGGTTTTATTGAACTCAAATTCCACAGTAGCACAAGAAAAAAATCTTTTAAAACCTTCTCAAAGCATTTCGAAGACCCTCGCTGAATTGAAAATACTATCTATATAGAAACCATAGTATATGTATATATGTATATATATATATATATATATATATATATATATATATATATATATATATATATATGTGTGTGAGTGTGTGTGTGTGTGTGTGTATGTGTTGCAACGTCCCCCCCACTCTCTATTATTTTTTTATATCTTTTCTTAATTCTAGAATTTTTTATATTCTTAATGTAATGGTAAAGGTCTTACGGTGTTGTCACTTTCTATTATTTATATTCGCGCCTGCTAATCTCCGTTCCGCTCTCGGGCTAACGCAGCCTCGAGCGTTCTTAAAATTTGTCTTGTGTTCACCCGTTATTTGTCACGCCTAAACTCAAGCCACTTTATGCTGATTCCTACCTTACAATTTGTATGACCCCCCCCCAAATTGTTAACATGTTTTGTCGGTTCTTTAAATAGTCATAGTTGTCAGTAGTCCGCTGGAAAGAAACAATATTATGATAAACACCCAAAATTTAAAAAAAACACTTACCATGTTAGAAAATCTGCAGGCACAGCAAGGGGATGCGCAAAATATGATCATGTTTAAATTACCTTTTTGAAGGCTCCAGCGTTCTTTAAACATGATCTGCCAGTAGACCACGTCTCTGGACTTTTTTTTAATCAAAAACCAACTAGTTTTTAGAATAGCTCAATTATTTTACAATAAATTTGTCCTCAGGAGAGAACTCGTTTGAAGAAACATTAGGCACTGAATTTTATATATTTATTAATTAATGAAATTAAATTAAAATTGTAAGTTAATTTAACAATCATTATTTATTAGTTGGAAAATACTAAAAGTTTTATTGGTTGTTTAACACAGGATAAATTTAAATACCAAAAGTTTTTAAATTACATTTAATTATTTGTTTTGAACTAAAAAATAAATTTGTCATCAACTAAAATACATTAGAGTTCCCCTTTACTATTTCTTTATCTTCCTTATAATCACAAATGATTGTTTAAATTTTTCTTATACAGTACTCTAAATATTTAGGTACTACATTTTATATATAATCCATTAATTACAGTTGCATCTTTAAAACGAAAAATCTTTCATAATCTAACATAATAAAATTGTTTATCCTTTGATTATAAGATTGAATTTGTAAATTACACGTTTTATATCAATTAATTTTAAACTTTGTTTAACTTTTATCTTATTGAAACTTTTGAATTTAATATTTTTAACTGACTAAATTTGACGTTATTTTTATATAATAGAAAAAATGACTTTTTCCAAGAATTTCCCTGCCAATCCTAGACTCCTCTCGTCTTGAATCAAGGTTCATGGACAATGGAAGTAGCCATCTCTGGTAAGTCGATGGAAGTCCTACATTCTCCCCTGATCTTCACGTCCCGGAGGCTGAGTCTGAAGCCCTAGTCCGTGGATGGAATTAGACGGAAGAAACGTTGTGGTTTGGATCCATCTGGCACTTGGTGGTTGTCCTAGACTTGACCCGTCATTACGACCGTTAGCACCTCGTATTAAAATGTTTTACAGAATACCTTACAGGTCCTTGCATTCCTGTATTTATTTCGGTGATGTTACCCTTCCCCACCCGCTCTTACCTCGTCGCTATCTCCGTACTTTTTTCTTGTACAGGCGGGTTGGACAACGTATTCGATTAAACCTGCATAATTCTGATATCGGTTTTGGAATACTGAAAAATATCTATTTCTTTAAAATGGCTGTTTTTGTTATTTAAGTTTTTTAGATTTGATTTTCACTATTGTTCTTTTTGGATTTTGCTGGTCATTTCAAAATCTCAGTGATAGTTCTACGTGGCCTAGTTCTCCAGTTAGAACTTTTCGGCACTTATAAATTATCACTGCACTCCCGTTTGTCAAATTTAGTTAGTTATTACAGTTTCATTTTTATTAATTTTTAATTTGTCTTAATAATAATTATTCAAGAATTTACTAGCTTCTTCACTCTTTACTACGTTTCATTATACAATAAATTAAAACCTTATTATTTAATTCTTGAATGTGTTTTTCAAAGTTTTGAAATTATGAATATCTTAACTTGAGCGGCCATTCTGACCGTCTCAGTGTGTGTGTGTGTGTGTCTTGTGACGGGCAGTACCCGGCCACAATTGCCACCAAGAGGGAAAATAGTTAAAAGTAAAGCCAGGTTAAATTTTTTTGTTATGACATTAAGCCAAGCCATTGAGAAAGGGGTTAAAAATTTGAAGTAACTTATAGGGGGTCATTTGCAAGGGGAAAATTGTCAATTTCGGCCTAAAATCACAAACGACATTTCCATAGATGCAGAACAACAAATAAAGAACAATGACAAGAATAAGAAAAATTCGTTAGAAGCACGGGAAAAGAGTTATGCAGCCCGAAATGAGAACAAGTAAATTAATTTCTTTTAGGATGGCATTTCCTTTCTCACGGTCTGGTAGTGATGACGACAGACGCGCGCATCTAGGTAGGCAAGTTGGAGAAATATCGATTCTTGATTGGTCTGTCGAAACGCGGGAAAAATTGCTACAACAACGAGCCCAACGGCTAAAGAGGGGCAAAGCGTTACTTGGCACCGAGAGACGGCGTGAGAAGGTTGGTCAAGGAAGTTCGCGTGAGTAGTAGCCGCGAAGAAATGGACTTTTGTTTTAAGTGAATAACAACGATCAAAAACGATGGCAGGCTAGACGGTTGTGTTTCGCTGAAATGTAGGAAGTGCTGTATCAAAAATGGGGCCCTTTCGGATTAAGATCTATCCGAAAGCGGTGCTCATAACTAAGACCTAAAGGTGCTGCGTCGTAAGTCTTAAAGTGTTTCGGAATAATATATAAAAATGCAACTTTACTTGTGTTACGGATAGGAAAGTATGCAGTTTTTTAAATAGGGACAAAGTTTTTTAAAAGAAGAACAGTTTTAATTTTGAAATAGCAAAAGTAGAAAATTAACGATAAACTGTGTAAAAACTTGTAGTGTTTTAAAAATGGTGTTTAGAACAATGTTTCATTTAACTAGCAAATCAAAATTTAACCATCAAGTGCTTAATATCCACAAGATGCCCATGCAGAGGATGCATAGACAGAGGACGACACCGTGGGAACAGAACAGGAGCTGTATGCAGGGCGTTGGCCATTTCAAACAAAGGGACGAGGGATTTCAACATGGCGGACTTCTCTTTTTAAATTTTGGAAGGAGCTATAGGCGTCACTTGGAACCGGCACGAATTCAACCCCCCACTTCGATGTTCCATCGAAACACCTGAGGGAGAGGAAGGACTCTCAAGCCTTTGTTCAACGGAAAAATTTAAGGTCAGACCTGTACAGTTTTCTTTTTGCAGATGGGAGTTTTTGTTTTGATAAAATTTAAAAAGGGGAAATTGTTCATTAAATTAAATTAATTTAAAAATAGTAGATCCCAAATTGTTTAAATTAAAAGATAGGAGCTGATGGCTTTGTTTAAGGGTGGGGATAAAAGAAACAAAATGGCGCAAGACTCATGTTAGAGTATAGCATTTAAATTCTAAAAAGATATTTTAAAAATGTAATTTTGAAATAATAAATTCTTAAAGGGTTTAAACTTGAAATAAATTGAATTGAAAACAAATATGTTCAAACTTATTAACAAACAAAATTAGTAGAAAGAACAGAAAATAGAGTTAAAAAATAGTTGTATTTTAAAAGTGTAAAAATCAAGTTCTATGTTTCAAGATGGCCGCCAGTAAGATTGTTTATCTACATCAGCTGACTGGAAGGTCAAGCATTACTATGTTGCATTTGAAGAAACGAAAGTACTTTAAAAGAAATGTTTGTTTTTGTTAAAAGGAGTTGTTTAGTAAATGACAAATTTAAATAAATCGTTTTGGTTTTAAATATAAATGTTTTTAATAAGAATTAAAATAATATTTTCTGTTTGTTTAAAAAAGGGTTATATCGAAATTTCAAATTTTTATAAAATAAATTTTTGGGTATAAATAATACAGATTCAAATCAATGGTAGTTTTTTAAATTATATGAGTTAAATGTATTAACAAATAATAATAAATTACATTAATTTGAGATAGGAAATTTTGGTTTAAATTAAGAAAGGGTTGTAAGGAACAAATAATAAAGCAAATATGGAGATAATATAATTTTAAACTAAATTTAAAATTTTTTTTTAAAGTTGAGATTTAGTAAAGAGAAAAATATAACTATCAACTATGAGCTTTCATTGGATTAAGTGGGTCTAGTGATTGTTCATATAAATAATAGGTATTTTGGTTTATGTTTTAGATGTAAGGAATAATTTGTTTTGTTTTGGGTATTAATTTATATATATATTTATAAATAATAAGATGTTTTTTTTTGTATTTCAAAAAAGAGATATATAAAAAAGTATTGCAAGTTTAAATTGAATAGTATGGTTTTGTTTTTATTAACTAAATTTATTGTTTGATAAATATTAATTAAGAGTTTATGAAAATACAATTTTCCTTCAGAAATTGTGTTATTTACATTGTTGTAAGGGTTAATTAAATGTCAATGCATTTTATTTCACAAAAGGAAAGGGATAAAAGATACATTTAGTAGAAGGGTTAAATAAGGGGTTTTGTAAATGTGTTAAATGATTTTCAATAACTATAAAAATGTTTTATATCAGATTCAATAATATAAGTAGCTGAAACTTTGGGTTTTAATTTTTCAAATAAATATGGGTTTTTCTTTCAGTAAATGAGTCAACATTGTTAAATATAAAAATGAGTTATTAATTAATTCAGATGACAAGCTTATAGCGTTAAATAGGTGCATTTGTAAGTTTATAACATGGATTCTATTTCAGAGGAGTTTGATAAATTTTAATTTATGAAAATAATATAATTTCAGGTGATTGTTATAAACTAATTGGTAAAATAATGTTAATAATCACAAGTCGTTGGAATGTACAAAAGGGTAAAACTTTCCAAGTTAGAAGAAGGGTTAAAATAAAGTTTTAAGATTTGCTTTTGATTTAAAGTAAAGGGTTAAATTGTTTAAAGATTAAATAGTTTAAATTCAAAGATTTTGGTAAATGAGTTGGAGATAAAGTTTAATCCTGTAGTTAGTTGTTTTAAGGTTTCCTTTTATGAAAATAGTTTTTAATTTTGTTATGTATAAATGTTTTAATTTGGAAGGGTTAAATTTAAATATATAATAAAAAATCAATTGGGAAAGGTTTTGCATTTTGCTATATTCTTGTTGACTGTGAACAAATTTCAAATTATTAATTAATTGGTAACTTTTTCTGATAAATAATATAAGCAAGTAAGATGTTTTCAATGTTAAATTGTTTTAAATTGATAGGGTTTTCTGGGTAAAATGTAGTGCTTACTGTGCCATGCACATTCAAATAAATAAATGTAATTTAAAAAAATAAATAAATATTTTTTTTACTAACTTGCAAACATAATGAGTTTTCATATAAACAAGTTTCTTACACTATCCTACAATGATGGTCATTTCTCCGGTTATATGCCTTTCAAAAGAACTCCTCCCCGGGAAGTCTCACCCAAAGGGTTAATTCTCAGCAAGTTAGTTTTTTGTTTTAAGTCCAGGGATTTATCCACTAGCAGAATTTGGCGAGCAATGCACAGCGTTCGTAACTTCGGCTGCGAACGGCTCGTAACAAATTTCTTACCCTGCAGCGGGCGCGGGTGTTGGTCATGCGCTTGGAGTCGGTCGACGGTTGGGTTGACAGCTCAGGTAAGTGAGCGTGGTGATCAAAGGGGGCGGCACGCGTTCTTGGCGTGGGCCGGTCCGTTGCAGTGTGTGTGTGTGTGTATGAGTGTTTGTATATACAACCTATGCGACCAAGAGAATATAAAAACTCATGTACCAATATATATAATATTTAATTAATACGTTACTTTATTTTTATTATTATGATTTATTAATACATTATTAAAATTATATTATATTGCAATAGCGAAACAATTCAGAATTAATAAATAAATTATGGCAACCAAATTTTCATTATTCTTAATAATTATCAATAAAAAAAATATAGGTTTATATAGGTTTTATTTTAACCATTCGACTACAGTTAATGTGGATTTAGAAAGGAATTTCAGAAAACATTTGATGTATGTAACTCTAAAGTTTGAGAGCTTTTCAAAATATTGAATCATGTTAAAACATTAAATTAAAATTGCATTATATATACATATTCGTAATTAAAAAGAACACTACTTGATAACAAACTTAAAAATATTTTTTATGCACAATCGTATTTAAAACATGCTTGGAAGAGAACTTATTTAGTGAAATTTCATTTCAAAATTACTGCATTAAAATTTAAAATTGTGATAAGATGTTTTTTTCTCGTATGAAGGGCTTTCTTTCTAATCTAAAAATCCCTTTGATATGAGCTTATCCCGCTAAAAAGGTAGAAATATAATGAGTTTCCAGAAGAACAGGTCTAAGTGGATTACATTCACTGGAGCAAGAAATGTACGTGAATAATTAGTAAATTTTTCCTTCACTGAGATTAAAGCAACACTGTGGAATAGCTTAAAGCTACTGCGTCACATTCTTTTCATAATGGCTATAAATTTAGTGAGGTAAACAAACGTCCCAACAGAGATAGAAGCATAACGTTCGCTACTGTAACTCCTATGTTCATTTCTTATGACTTGAAGCTGTGTGTGTGTGTGTGTGTGTGTGTGTGTGTGTGTGTGTGTGTGTGTGTGTGTGTGTGTGTGTGTGTGTGTGTGTGTGTGTTTATGTGTGTGTATATGTGTGTATAAGTATGTGTGATTTAAGCGTATTGAAAAGTCTATTTATCTACACTTACCAAATAATTTTCAGGTCTACTTATGTAATGTTCATCGAGACACGTTTTTGTCGAAATTCATAAATTTGTTATCAGTAAAACGTAAAAACGTTTTTACGAAAATTATTTTGTAAGAAAACTTTTATTATTAGAAAATTTTACCTGTTTTTAGCTATAAATTAACAATAGACTGTGAAATAAGTAAGTAGTTCTGAACGTATGATGTAGTACTGTTTGTTAATGGTATAGGACTAATATTTAAAAAAATATGAAATCATTACTAGTTTATCTGGACAAAAAAACAAACCACTACACTTTGCTGGAGAGAAGTCTTCCATATCCCTGACTCGAAAAGTGATTGGATCTCTGGAAGTTTATTTTCCATTCTGTGATTCCTGATAGGATATATTTAGCAAAGTTCCCAATCCGTTCTTTGTTCAGGGAACCGAACGTTTTAGATTTAATTTAGAATATCTTTTGTCAGCACGTTGTAGCATAAGAAAAACTAACCAATTTCTAAAAGGCGATTAATGTAGTCTTACAAAAACCAAAACTCATTATTTTCAGCGACTATTTTCATGTTTGCAAATAGTTATACTTCTTTACAGCTGTAATACATTCATAAATAATATATATATATATATATTGAAACAACATAGGTTATTCAAATACAAGTATATTTATTATTTTATATCCAAAGCTTTTCGTTGGCAAACAGTACCAACATCATCAGGAATGAAAATTACAATAATGTGAGCTATAGGCCTAAAACATATGTTTAATTAGAAATAGAATTGTTGCTAAATTTATACAAATTGCCAAATTTATTTTGTTGCTGTAACATTATAGACATTGAATATAGTATCAAATTTAGAATGTATTTGTATTTGTTCTTTTATTAATTTGTTATTATTATTGTGTTTATATATATATATATATATATATATATATATATATATATATATATATATATAAAGCTATTTACGAGTCGGCTTTATTAGTGAACTATTAAATGCGTGCTGTCATTTTTAAGGTTTTTAAAAGACTGACTCTTTTTTACAGTACATTAAGGGATATATATATATATATATATATATATATATATAAATAAATATCTATATCTATATATATATATATAAATATATATATATATATATATATATATATATATATATATATATATATATATATATATATATATATATATATACCTCAAGTCTAAGCCCAAACCCGTGCGTTGTAGCCTCAACCTTGAGAACGGTAGTAAAGCACCCATAAATTTCTGAAACATCTAAACATAATGATAAAATTAACTGGTTTTCCTTTTTATTGTGGATTTTAATTATATATTTCTACGTCACTTATGAATCTTTATAAACTGAAAATATGTAATCTTCTTCCTCTTACATGGCAACACAATCCGATGTGGATCTTGGCCTCCTCAATGAGTCTTCACCAGGTAGCTCTATCCTGTGCTGCTGCTTTTCCGTTCCTCACATTCAGCAGAGTTCTGGCATCCTGAGCGACGTAATCCATCCATCTAGTCTAGTATGTAATTTTGTTCTCATATTGAATATTTCCATTTAGCAGGCTCCTGAGTACATCACTCCCCTGCATCCGGGCCAAGGGCCGTGCCCTGCGCGGTATGGTTGTGCTGTTCGAAATGTAGAAGAAATAAAAGATAGTTAATAAGAACAGTGAAGCAAGGGATTGCCTAGCCTCTCGGCTTTTATCTCCCTTGTCAAAGAACAGAATTTCTAGCCTTAAAGTTGGGATTTCTACTATCCCGTTAATGATACTTCTACCCCCCATGAAACCAACCTCAAACTCGTGACTCCCGTCCGGGTGACTGGCGTCAGGTCCGAGGCAGGTGTCTTGGTGCCATACCATAGAGTCTTTCGACCTTACTATGAGTCCACCGGCTCCCCACAGGGACGAGACTGGCTCCACCAACGACAGCTGTTAGGCCCGCTCTTCCAAGAACTACTTGGGACTAGTAGAAACTTCCAAACGTCCAGGTTTCAGGTCCTCATACTCTGTCTGATTAGTTCGGTCCGGGTAGTGTAATCAGACCTGGCCTGCGCAGTGTGCTGATGTGTATATTGAAACAAAACGAAGAAGAAGAAGAAATAGAAAGAGGAAGAAGGGTGGCAAGGGTATGCCTAGCAGTAGATATGAGCCCACTTGGGGACAAACTACCCCTAACTGGCCTGTACTTCACCTAGGACTATCGGGGTGGTTTTGAATGATGCTGAAGGTCGTCACGGCCTTGATTCTAGCTTTGGGGGTGGGTTCGACCACGTTTAGAGGAGTAGGGGGTAGTTTTTCGAAAAAAATATATTCTAACCCACTAACCTAAGGCTGGTAAATTTCATCTAACCTAAAATACCCCTAGGTGCAGGGGTGTTCTCAGCTACGTTCCGGACCTTCCCCGGGAGTTGCTCAGGGGGTAGATTCGGGGTTGGGGTAGTTTTCGAAAAAAATTTGGAAAAACGTGTCTTGACTGATAGCGTGAGTCTAGAGTGCATTGTCGCTACGGTTGGGGGTAGTTTCACCTAGGGGTAGTTTTTAAATAAAATATGAAATTGCCAAAAATCGATCGGTTGGATCAAATGACTGTATGTGGTATGTATAAAGTCCAATATGGACCGTTGTGGGGGCGGGTTCACCTGAGGGCCGATTTCAGATTGTCAAAAATAATCGGGGTCCTAGGTAAAATCCACCCGGGAACCAGGCATTAGTTAAAGTCGCCAAGGAGCAGGTAGAGCCAATATGGAGCACGGTCTCGGTTAAAGCCAACCCGAAGCCTTGCCCTAGGTAACCCCTGGAACCTGGCCTTAGGTAAAGTCACCCTGGAGTCGTGCTTGACGTAAGACTACCCAGCAGCCAGGCCTTAGTAAAGCCACCTATGGAGCATAGCCTCAGGTAAAGCTACCTTGTAGCCGGGTCTTAGGTAAAGTCATATTGGAGTCGAGCCTTAGGTAAAGCCACCCAGGACTTAGGTAGAGTCTATACGGAGCAAGACCACAGGTAAAACCATCCCGAAGCCGGGCCATATCTAGAGACACCCAGGAGCCAGGCCTAAGGTAAAGCTACCGTGGAGTCGGGTGTTAGATAAAAGTCACCCCGGAGTCGTGCCCGAGGTAAAGCCACCTAGGAGCCAGGCCTCAGGTAAAGCCAATCCGAGGCCACGCCCTAGGTAAAGTAACCCTGGAACCAGGCCTTAGGTAAAGCTACCACGGAGTCGGGGCCTAGGTAAAGCTACCATGGAGTTAGACCTTAGATAAAGCTAACACGGAGCAAGGCCTCAGGTAAAAGCCATCCCGAAGCCTGCCCATAGGTAAAGTAACCCTGGATTCAGGCATTAAGTGGGGGTGGTTATCAAATAATATATGAAATTGTCAAAAAATGATCGGTTAGATCAAACGACCAACGGTCCAACTAAACGCTAATTTTAACCGACCAACAATTATACATAGAGTTCAAATAGTCAACAAGCTGAATCGACCAATCACAACGCAGGGGCCCGGTAGGTCTATGCAATACAACGCAAACGGTCACTGTAATACGTGAAGGCTTATATACCGTGTTAAACAAATATATATATATATGATAGCTCACATAATGTGTTAAACAAATACGCATGTAAGCCTACATACATACTATCCTAGGCCGACATACACGGGCCTACTAAGTCTGTAAACCACAGGCCAAACCCCTTATGATCTGAGCTATTTTCACCTCCTCTATCAGGTAGAGCCTCAGGCAGGCAACCGTATAGTTCATATGGGAGGTACTATAGGGTACATCTACCAATGCATAACCTATCAAGCCCACGTAAAGATTTAATATATTTGATGACGTATCCGCGTTCGAGCGACTCTATGCAGGTATTAGACCCACCCTAACTAGAGTATTCTACCCCTAAATGATATGGCTGATGAGGGGCAAGGGGCTATGATTGCCAAACTCAAAAATTGTCTATGCTACTAAATTAATAAACAATGCAATAAAACCTTATCGATTGAGGGAATACGTTTGGCCTACATAGCCGGTGACCGTGTGCTAGACATGTGCAAACCTGCAGAGATAACACATTATCTTAAAACCGCAACGGCAGCCGGTGACCGCTATAGAAAGCTTAAAACCCGCACGGCTGTGTCGTTGTGAATCTAGGCGCGTGTTTATGTTTTGATTACTGTATCAACTTACTATGTACTATCGGCATACCAAGGCCTACATATATAATCAGAAATCAGTGTAAAGAATCAAATAGCCTCAATGGATATATCCTATAGCTGTAAATGTATCTAGATATAAAGGTATATATGGAGAAACACTAATAATGAGGCCTATCACAAAACGTGAATAAATATATGATATAAAACGATCCTGAAACGATGCTAAGCCAACATGCATGCTATCATACATAGGCGTATATACCACGTTAAGCCTACATACTTGATAGTCCACATAATTTGTTAAACAAATATGCATGTAAACCTGCATACATACTATGCTAAGCCGACTTACATGAATCCCTAAATGTGCCTACTATGTCGGTAAACCACCGGCCAAAGCCTATATGATCTGAGCCTGGCACACATTTACACCTCGTCTATCAGGTAGAACCTCAGGCAGGCAACCGTATAATATGGGGAGTACTATACGGTATAGCTACCAATGCATACCACCATAGCTATGTAAAGGCAGCTACCAATGCATAACCTATCACGCCCAACATAGATGACGGTCAACAAATACTACAATATAATTAAAAAAAAAGTCACGGAACCTATATACATACCGTGCTAAGCCAACATTCATGTTAACCTATATAGGTATATATACTATGTTAAACCAGCATGCAATATACTCTAAATAGCCATATATACGCCGTTAAACATATATGCGTGTAAACCTACATAAATACTATGCTAAGCCAACATAAATGATAGCCTTATATAGTGTGTTAAACAAATATGGGTGTAAACCTACATAAATACCTTGCTAAGCCAACATGCATGCTATCCTTCATAGGCGTATATACCATGTTAAGCCAATACACATGATAGCCTTATATAGTGTTTTAAACAAAAATGTGTGTAAGCCAGCATGCATATTATGCTAAGCCGACAAGGGCCAACAAATTATAACATTTTATATCCAACGCATAGTTTAGCTAATGGTTATCACGCAGTATCCGATCAGTAGCCTGACTACAATTTACCTACAAATTAAAACATAATACCGATACATAGCCTGGCTAATCATTAACGCATAGTAGCCGGTGCAAGTCATGACTAGGGCTAACACAAAATATCCGATGCATAGATAGACTATGGGTTATCACATAGTATCTAATGAGTAGGTTGACCACAAGTTAACACATAGTAGCCGATGCATAGCCCGACTAAGGGTTACACATAGTATCCGATGCAAATCATGACTAGGGCTAACACAGTATATCCAAACCATATCTTGAATATGGGTTACCACAGCGTATCCGATGAGAAGTTTGAATACAAGTTAACACATAGTACCTGTTGCATAGCTAGGCTAATGCGTAACACATAGTATCCGAGGCATAGATTGATTAATGGTTAACTAATGGTTAGCGTGACTAAGGGTTAACACATAATATCCGATGCATAGCCTGACTAGGGCTAACACATAGTATCCGATGCATAGCTTGACTAGGGTTTAACACATCGTATCCGATGAGAAATTTGAACACAAGTTAACACATAATATCCAATGCATAGCTTGACTATGTTTAACACATAGTAGCCGATGAGTAGAACGACTACAAGTTAACACATAGTAGCCGATGTGTAGCCCTACTAATCGTTAACCCATAATATCCGATGCATAGCTTGACTATGGTTTAACACAAAGTATCCGTTGAGTAGGTTGAATACAAACTAACACATAGTATCCATTGCATAGCTAGGCTAATGGTTAACACATAGTAGCCGATGAGTAGAACGACCACAAGTTAACACATAGTAGCCGATGTGTAGCCCTTTTAATCGTTAACACATAATATCCGATGCATAGCTTGACTATGGTTTAACACAAAGTATCCGTTGAGTAGGTTGAATACAAACTAACACATAGTATCCATTGCAAATATTGGCTAATGGTTATCACATAATATTCGATGCATAGATTGACTACAAGTTAACTCAAAATATCCGATGCCTGGGCTGACTAGGGTTTAACAAACAGTATCAGATGAGTAGATTGACTAAGGTTTATCTCACAGTATCCGATGAGTAGGTTGACTACAAACTAACACATAATATTCATTGCATAGTTTGGCTAATGGTTATCACATAGTATCTGATAAATAGCTAGGCTATTTTTAAATAAATAAAACCTCTAAACCACAAATAACATTTTATTTAAACCTTATGTACATTCGATTGCCCAGCAATCATCTTCAGAGGTATTTAAAAAATACAACTAACTTTAAACAACATAATACAACAAATATATAGGCTTAAACCGGCAACTACTTCGCCACGCCCCTTATTTTAAAAACTAGTACGACCAATCACGTTGTAGTAAATTCCCCCTCTACAACTTGGTCCGGCCTTCCCCCTCTCGTGGTGAAGAGTTACCGTTACAACTATTTCAATTTTACTAAAAAACAATAATATTCCTTATTAACAAAGTTATAACTATCTCCTAATTAATGAATATAACTGAGATTTAGGGATAGGCCCTTTATCACAATTTAATAAATTATTTTCGTCATATTTGTGAATGTACAAACTTTCAAAACTATTCAAAAGAGCTTTTGAATTAACATTTTTCAATAATTTTAGATCATTTAATTCTAAAGTGTGTTTAGCGTTTAGAATATGTTCTGCAACACTACATTTTTCAGGTCTTTGAAATTTTATATGGCTAATATGTTCATTAAATCTGGTTAATATTTTCCTTTTTGTTTGGCCAATATAAATTTTACTACATGAATTACAATTTATTTTATAAATCCCAGATTTATCTATCATCTTAATTTTATCTTTAGGGTTACCTAATACATTTTTTAAGCTATTTAAGCTTTTGTAAACTATTAGGCTAATGGTTAACACATAGTAACCGATGCATAGCCTGACTAAGGCTAATACATAGTATCCGATGAATGGCTTGACTAAGGGTAACACACAGTATCCGATGCATAGCTTGACTATGGTTTAACACAAAGTATCCGTTGAGTAAGTTGAATACAAACTAACACATAGTATCCATTGCAAATATTGGCTAATGGTTATCACATAGTATCTGATACATAGCTTGACTATGGGCTAACACATAGCATCTGATGAGTGGCGTGTTATAAGGTAACACATAGTATCCGATGCACAACTTAGGACCGAATATGACGTCATCCAGGGCGGAGAACAAGATGGCGGGTATGTTGATACCGAGTTCAAATGGGTTATGGCCAGTGCAGGCTAGATCAAATAACCAACGTTTCAACTAAACAACTGTCTTACGCTAAGTTTAACCGACCAACATACGCGAAGTTCAAACGAACAACATTAACACCAAGTTCAAATAGGCTACGGCTGGTGAAGGCTAGCTCAACGTTTCAGCTAATCAACGTTGAAAAACTTACGCTAATCAACCAACATCTACACCGAGGTCAAATGGGTTATGATAAGTGAAGGCACTGGCAAAAGCTTTAAGCCTTAGACATAATTATAGCTATCAACGCATACCAAAATAGCTATGCAGAAACCGTCAAGGCCTTTATGATCTGGGCTCTACACATATTGTTTAGGTATGTTGTATCAGTTACAACATACTGACTAAGACGAGTACCTTCGTCAAATCTTAGGTAAAGCTACCTTGGAGTTACCCTAGGTAAAGCAACCCCTGTGTCAAGTCATAGGTAAAGCCAGCTTGGAGTGGTAAAACAGCTATCAATGCATACCCAATCTCAATAGTACACATTCTGTATTACACCATTATATGCGTTACCCTACATCCTGTGTTAAACCAATAAGCGTGTAAACCTACATTCCTCCTGTATTAAGCCACGTTACCCTACATAGACCTACACCTTGTATTAGGTCAATATGCATGGTACCCTACATTAGCCTACAGAATGTGTTAGGCCAATATGCACGTAAACCTGTATTAAGTATATATGGGTGTTAACCTCCATAGGCCTACATATTGTGTTAGGTCGATATACCTGTAAATCTACACACATCCTGTATTAACCCAATATGCATGATACGGTACATAGGCCTACATATTGTGCTAAGTCAATATAACTGTAAATCTACACACATCCTGTATTAACCCAATATGCCTGAAACGGTACATAGGCCTATAAGTCAATATGCAATGTTGTTATTATTATAAGTTTCATTACAGGTGTAGATCAAGATAGTACTTACGTAAGACCTATATCAAGGCTAAGACAATAGCTCCGTAAGGAAAACTTACCATTGCATGAACAACGACAACAGCAAGGTATGGACGGCTACCAATGCATTACTTATCACAGCTACCAACACATAACTCGTCACATTAGCTAAGTAAATCGTGCTACCAATGCTTAGCCTATCACACAGGCTAACTGAGGGGTCACTAACTAACCCATCACAATATCTTTGTACATGGCAGATGGCGTGATGATCCTCTTCCGTACCAGAGTACATTGGAAGTGTTACCTTAGACATGCTAGAGGCCCTGAAGATCCTCCTCTTTATCATAGTATGACCTGTAGATGGGCAGATTCGATAATCCTGTTTGAAATGAGAACCCCATGAATAACGTCTGATCGTAGGACACGGCACAAGTATGTAACTGCCCGAAGGCCCTGCCCTGCAGATGGACTAATGTTATAGCAAGTATAGGTGGCAAGCAACAGTTAATCATATACAAATGACTTACCAATGGTCCGGACGCCGTCTTGACCGACATTTTGTTTGACGTCATTGGCTGCGGTTATGCTGATAAATTCAGAGTGTGCTATCGCGGTCGGGTGCTGGCGATTACCAATATTACTGTATAGGTTTTAAACAAGCATTTATTTGTCGAGCTCTGTGTGTGAACTTATCTACACCTGCAATGAAACGTAACACTGTATATTGACTTAGCACAATCTGTAGGATATTGTAAGGTAACGTGCATATTGGCTTAATACAGGATGTGTATAGATTTACACGCATATTGACTTAACACAATATGTAGGACTATGTAGGTTAACATCCATTACAGGAAGTATCTAGGGTAAGGTGCATCTTGGCTTAATACAAGGTGTAGGCCTATGTAGGTTTACATGCATACAGGGTTACAAACTTTGTAGGCTTTTTTAGGACAACGTGTATATCGGATTGAAAGAGGATGTAGGCCTATTTAGGCGTACACGCATATTGGCTTAACACAGCATGTAGGCCTATGTAGGGTAACGTGGCTTAATACAGGAGGAATGTAGGTTTACACGATTATTGGCTTAATACAGGATGTAGGGTAACGCATATAATGGTGTAATACAGAATGTGTACTATTGAGATTGGGTATGCATTGATAGCTGTTTTACCACTCCAAGCTGGCTTTACCTATGACTTGACACAGGGGTTGCTTTACCTAGGGTAACTCCAAGGTAGCTTTACCTACGACCTGACTCTACGGTGTCTTTACCTAAGACCTGACTCCAAGGTAGCTTTACCTAACATTTGACGAAGGTACTCGTCTTAGTCAGTATGTTGTAACTGATACAACATACCTAAACAATATGTGTAGAGCCCAGATCATAAAGGCCTTGACGGTTTCTGCATAGCTATTTTGGTATGCGTTGATAGCTATAATTATGTCTAAGACCTAAAGCTTTTGCCAGTGCCTTCACTTACCATAACCCATTTGACCTCGGTGTAGATGTTGGTTGATTAGCGTAAGTTTTTCAACGTTGATTAGCTGAAACGTTGAGCTAGCCTTCACCAGCCGTAGCCTATTTGAACTTGGTGTTAATGTTGTTCGTTTGAACTTCGCGTATGTTGGTCGGTTAAACTTAGCGTAAGACAGTTGTTTAGTTGAAACGTTGGTTATTTGATCTAGCCTGCACTGGCCATAACCCATTTGAACTCGGTATCAACATACCCGCCATCTTGTTCTCCGCCCTGGATGACGTCATATTCGGTCCTAAGTTGTGCATCGGATACTATGTGTTACCTTATAACACGCCACTCATCAGATGCAATGTGTTAGCCCATAGTCAAGCTATGTATCAGATACTATGTGATAACCATTAGCCAATATTTGCAATGGATACTATGTGTTAGTTTGTATTCAACTTACTCAACGGATACTTTGTGTTAAACCATAGTCAAGCTATGCATCGGATACTGTGTGTTACCCTTAGTCAAGCCATTCAACGGATACAATGTATTAGCCTTAGTAAGGCTATGCATCGGTTACTATGTGTTAACCATTAGCCTAGCTATTTATCAGATACTATGTGATAACCATTAGATAAACTATGCAATGAATATTATGTGTTAGTTTGTAGTCAACCTACTCATCGGATACTGTGAGATAAACCTTAGTCAATCTACTCATCGGATACTGTTTGTTAAACCCTAGTCAGCCCAGGCATCGGATATTTTGTGTTAACTTGTAGTCAATCTATGCATCGAATAATTTGTGATAGCCATTAGCCAATATTTGCAATGGATACTATGTGTTAGTTTGTATTCAACCTACTCAACGGATACTTTGTGTTAAACCATAGTCAAGCTATGCATCGGATATTATATGTTAACGATTAGTAGGGCTACACATCAGCTGCTATGTGTTAACTTGTAGTCGTTCTACTCATCGGCTACTATGTGTTAAACCTAGTCAAGCTATGCATTGGATATTATATGTTAACTTGTAATCAAACTTCTCATCGGGTACGCTGTGTTAACCCATAGTCAAGATATGGTTTGGATATATTGTGTTAGCCCTAGTCATGATTTGCATCGGATACTATGTGTTACCCTTAGTCGGGCTATGCATCGGCTACTATGTGTTAACTTGTGGTCAACCTACTCATCAGATACTATGTGATAACCCCTAGTCTGTCTATGCATCGGATATTTTGTGTTTGCCCTAGTCATGACTTGCATCGGCTACTATGCGTTAATGATTAGCCAGGCTATGTATCGGGTATTACGTGGTAATTTGTAGGTAAATTGTAGTCAGGCTACTGATCGGATACTGCGTGATAACCATTAGCTAAACTATGCGTTGGATATAAAATGTTATAATTTGTTGGCCCTTGTCGGCTTAGCATAATATGCATGCTGGCTTACACACATTTTTGTTTAAAACACTATATAAGGCTATCATGTGTATTGGCTTAACATGGTATATACGCCTATGAAGGATAGCATGCATGTTGGCTTAGCAAAGTATTTATGTAGGTTTACACCCATATTTGTTTAACACTCTATATAAGTCTATCATTTATGTTGGCTTTGCATAGTATTTATGTAGGTTTACACGCATATATGTTTAACGGCGTATATATGGCTATTTAGAGTATATTGCATGCTGGTTTAACATAGTATATATACCTATATAGGTTAACGTGAATGTTGGCTTAGTACTGTATGTATATAGGTTCCGTGACTTTTTTTAAAATTATATTGCAGTATTTGTTGACCGTCATCTATGTTGGGAGTGATAGACTATGCATTGGTAGCTGCCTTTACATAGCTATGGTTGTGTGCATTGGTAGCTATACCGTATAGTACTCCCCATATTATACGGTTGCCTGCCTGAGGTTCTACCTGATAGACGAGGTGTAAATGTGTGTCAGGCTCAGATCATATAGGCTTTGGCCGGTGGTTTACCGACATAGTAGGCACATTTAGGGATTCAGGTAAGTCGGCTTAGCATAGTATGTATGCAGGTTTACATGCATATTTGTTT
The DNA here is from genome assembly GCA_036971475.1 of Prosapia bicincta. NCBI lineage: Eukaryota > Metazoa > Arthropoda > Insecta > Hemiptera > Cercopidae > Prosapia > Prosapia bicincta. The sequence continues at coordinate 165,035,138 of JBAIZL010000004.1, forward strand.
AACACATTATTTGGACTATCATGTATGTAGGCTTAACGTGGTATATACGCCTATGTATGATAGCATGCATGTTGGCTTAGCATCGTTTTAGGATCGTTTTATATCATATATTTATTCACTTTTTGTGATAGGCCTCATTATTAGTGTTTCTCCATATATACCTTTATATCTAGATACATTTACAGCTATAGGATATATCCATTGAGGCTATTTGATTATTTACACCGATTTCTGATTATATTGGAAGGCCTTGGTATGCCGATAGTACATAGTAAGTTGATACAGTAATCAAAACATAAACACGCGCCTAGATTCACAACGACACAGCCGTGCGGGTTTTAAGCTTGTCTCTAGATATGGCCCGGATTCGGGATGGTTTTACCTGAGGCCTTGCTCCGTATAGACTATACCTAAGTCCTGGGTGGCTTTACCTCAGGCTCGACTCCAATATGACTTTACCTAAGACCCGACTACAAGGTAGCTTTACCTGAGGCTATGCTCCATAGGTGGCTTTACTAAGGCCTGGCTGCTGGGTGGTCTTACGTCAAGCACGACTCCAGGGTGACTTTACCTAAGGCCAGGTTCAAGGGGTTACCTAGGGCAAGGCTTCGGGTTGGCTTTAACCGAGACCGTGCTCCATATTGGCTCTACCTGCTCCTTGGCGACTTTAACTAATGCCTGGTTCCCGGGTGGATTTTACCTAGGACCCCGATTATTTTTGACAATCTGAAATCGGCCCTCAGGTGAACCCGCCCCCACAACGGTCCATATTGGACTTTATACATACCACATACAGTCATTTGATCCCACCGATCGATTTTTGGCAATTTCATATTTTATTTAAAAACTACCCCTAGGTGAAACTACCCCCAACCGTAGCTATAATACACTCTAGACTCACCCTATCAGTCAAGACACGTTTTTCCAAAATTTTTTCGAAAACTACCCCCAACCCCAAATCTACCCCCGGAGCTACCCCCGGGGAAGGTCCGGAACGTAGCTGAGGACACCCCTGCACTTAGGGGTAGGTTAGGTTAGATGAAATTTATCAGCCTTAGGTTAGTGGGTTAGAATATATTTTTTTCGAAAAACTACCCCCTACCCCTCTAAACGTGGTCGAACCCACCCCCAAGGCTAGGATCAAAGCCGCGACGACCTCCAGCATTATCCAAAACCACCCCTATAGTCCTAGGTGAAGTACAGGCCAGTTAGGGGTAGTTTGTACCCAAGTGGGCTCATATCTACTCCTAGCCTCTCGACTATAATCCTCCGCTCCAAGATACACATTTTAGAATGATACCTGGCCTGCGCAGTCTTTCAATTCCTATTACTTTCTCTATAATGGGCTCTTCAAATAGCTCGTAAGGCTTACAATATCTTCCCCTCCTTCCTTGCCCTCCAAAATTCAACAAGGCCTAGAGTCTTTTCGAGGATCTTCCTCCCGCAGGAAGCCATGATGTTTTCCTCATATTTTTGTTAAATCCTTAGTTAACGAGACGTCAACTACTAATAAAACTAAGTATGTAATACTACCTAATAATTCCAAAAGTGGTTTTAGAAATGTCGAATTAAAATTTTAAAACAAAATACACTAGTTAATTTTGTCTTAGCAAGTTTTATTACAAATTAGATATAAGCGAGATGCCATGTAATAAACCGAAAGAATTGGCGTGTATATAAAATCACAAGCATATGGGGATACAGAAAAGCATAATAAATAAAGAAGTTTCATTACCTGAGACCTGTCACGTCATAAATCTTCGTCCTTGTCCCAAGCACCGCGAGAGCGTTCATCCAACAGACGTCGTGATGCATTAAGAGGCCTGCTTGCCACGTGCTCGTCAGCAAGATGCATTAAACATCAAACCACTCTTCACAGGCGTAGAACTCTATGCAGAGTGCTGGGAACATTAGATTGCTAAATAAATACGACATATGCACTCAGTGGGGCTCGTAGACATAGGTGAATACCTGATTAGAGGAATAACTAACAGAGGTTTTAATTGAACTTAGCTAATGAAGTTAGTATTAAAAGTATGTAGTTAGTAGAAAAACTCTATTAAATGTTGGAAAAAGTACTGTTTAGACATTTTAGGTTAGGAATTTAATTCAATCGGTATTTTAAAACTGTCAGAACATTATAAGGAAAATTCAGATATTCTTATAATACTTATTTACATTTCTGTTAGGAATATTTGTGTAGATATATTTGAGTACGATTTAATTTCCTAACATTACAATATGTTTCTTTGTTGACGCGTTACAGAGTTACTCCATTTGCAAATGTAAAATGTGACTTTGAGGGCGAAGTCACTCCGAAACGTGTCAACAAAAGAAAATATTGTCGTGTTAATTAAGGAAGGCCAAAAAATGTACTCGAATATTTATAAGCTTCAATATTTACTTGTGGTTTTATATTTTAATGTTTTAACAATTTATATAAGTCTTGAATTTTGTAGTCCATTACATTCGGTGAAACGTAATTCATCACTTTTATTTTGCACAGTTTATTGCTATCCGAACTTTAATTTTGCAAATTTGTAAATTCTTACTGATCGCTCATGGCGATCTTCACTACTGTCTTCTGCTTGGGGTTGTTAGATTAAGCTGTTACGTATTAAAGAGTATGTGAGGTTTGTATTGGGTTTGTTCGTTTGATTAGTTTGTACTTTATTTTTGTGTCTTTGTAAATTTCATAATGTTCTAGTATGTTGAGGTGTGGTATTTTGTGGATGTATAGTATTTCTAGGTATGGTAAATATCCGTGCATTTTTGTCGGTTTCTTTTATGTGATTGTAAAATGCGGGGTTGGTGTTTGTATTTCTCGACTCTGTTTGAAGCTGCGACCTGTTTGGCCAATGTATAATTTGTTGCATTCGTTGCAGTTTAATTTGTATACGCCTGGTCCTTGTAGTTCATCTTCGTGTCGTGTTGTATTTTGTATTGTAAATTGTTATTAGTTTTGTATGCTATTTTGCATCTTGTTTTTTTGAAATTTGTGAGCTATTTAATTTGATGTTCAGTTTATGTATGGTATTGTGATATATTTATTTTCCCTTTCTGTAGTATAATTATAGTGTTTTTTTTTTTGTATTTTGGGTTGTCTATTATTTCTAGTTGTCTAGTTTGTTATTTATAGTTCGCATTAAAGTTTCGGCTAGTCATAAACTGATGTAAAAGTGATTAATTTATTTAAAATATGCCTCTTAAAATTGCCAGACAAGCCTAAGAAAATTTTACACTACAAAAATCATAATAAAAGTACGTAATTCGTTATCATTTTAATGAAATTACATAATAAATAGCGCGTTTCAACAGGTTTGTTATCCTCATCAAGTCTATCTTACCATAAGGAATCTACTCCTTACATTACACAAGACAATCTGTTAGGGAAGGGAAGGTTGCTAGATAAATGTGGGTATATAGTTTAGTGTAGAGTGAAGGATATTTTGCCTTCACATAACTTCGTACTATAAATATAAGGAAACGTTGTGTGTAGTAAAACATACATGATAAGGACGAGACGAGTTGTCGAGACGTCTTTATAATAAACTAGTTTACTTCATTGAACAATTAACTTTCATAAAAAGAATTACACGAGATTGCTTAAAGAAACATAAGAGGATATATATCTTCTAAAGAGTACAGAAGGGAAAGAAAAGATAGTGCGAAGACACGCCCTACATCTACATGACTTATCTATTCAGAGCCTACTCCGCCCAAAGAGCCAAGAGTACATAAAGGCTCAGTACTATATAAACTCAGTGATAGCAAATGGTTGAGTAATGGGTATAATTTACTATGTTGCCTTTAAATGTAAAAATTATTCAAACTTTGGGACAAGTTCTACACGCCGTTCAATTATTTATGGCCAGGGAAAATTTCCGCTAAGTAGAACGGGCGGCAAACTTCCTTCCGATATGTTCCAATTTTCAAAAGTCGCTAATCTATTAATCCTGAGTCACTTCACTTGCACGGCTCTCAAAGAGCGATAAATTCTAAATTACAAAACAGCTGACTAGATTTGTGCGCCAGATAAACGTCGTAGCTCCAAACTTCGGAAACTGAAATGACTGGGTAGGAAGGATAAAGAGATAATGTTAAATAAACAGGAGACAATCTCGTAACACAGTCGTTGAGAAATTGTATTCGTAATGAATGAGATATATTTCATTAATTTGGAAAGAAAAATGTGGAAATATCTTTAAGCCTTCCAATGTAAATATTTAGTTTTAATTAAAGTACACTGTTTTTTAAACACATTAATTTATAAGTAAATGTATTTTTCGACTCCTTCTATTAGGTCACACCGTACCTATGTAATGCACATACAACATATATTATACCTTATACAAATTGTCAATCGTGTTTAAATACTTTTTATTCATCTACTCAAATTCAAACATATATTTTTGAAACTTGTAGCGGATGACACTTTCATTTAATACAGTCTTTTCAAGTAATAATTAATTAATAAATTTTGATAATTAATTTCACCTATCTATTTCAGGACTTAATATTGTAATTCTGTTATATGTATATACATATTTCTATTAGTTGTAATTGTTTATTAAAAAGTAACCAAAATAAAATGTTTCACTGTTGAAAAAAGTTGGAATAGACTTTAAAAATAACTTTCGTTAAAATAACGAATAGACGTTAAAAATATAACTACATGTTTTTGAAACAAGGCTAAATTTCCGAATCCCTTTTTATAATAAAATATTATTAGATTTTTAATAAACAGAATGTCATTAGGTGAGATGATGTATTTTTCGATTTCTTCTATTAACTCACACTCTACCCAAGTAATATATATATATATATATATATATATATTCATATAAAGAACCAAGTCAAAATACAAATACAAGAAATATAATTGATTTGTAAATTCAATTATAACTCTTGTAGCCTATTTGTATTTTGACTTGGTTCTTTATTAATACACAAGAATACATATTGCGATATATATATATATATATATACAACATACATTATATCTACAATTATATCTATAATTTGCAATCATTAATAAAATATGTTTTATTCATCTACTCAACTTCCAATATAATTTTTAAAAACTTGTAGTGGATGAAACTTGATGTTCTTGCAGTTTTTTTGTTTTTATAAAAATAATTCAATTATTAAATGTTTATAATTAATTTTAGTTTTATATAGGAGAAAATCTTTTCACTAAAGGAGTAAGGTGTGCAATATAGTTATTTCGCCCTATTTGGCTTCAATATTAGTAATAACATAAGGTTTCATAAAACCGCTGATTTTATGCTATAGGGTATGTGGTAAAGCAGCTGTCTTACGCATTGGTAATGTTAGTTTATTTATAATAATAATTTAATAAAAGTGAATAAAATTATATCTTTCTTTGTAATTAAAGTAGGAATTGACGTTAAAAAAATTAATTCTTTTTTATAAAGTACGAAGGAAACGAACGAATAGCTTTTTAATTTTTAACTGAAATTGAAAAACCGCCCTCTTCATAAAATTATTGGACATTGAACTGTTTGGTTTAGACAATGATAATTATATATTTTTTTTATAAAAAATATCCCTTGTATGACTAGATATAAATTATTGATTTTTCTCATTAATCTGAAGCTTACTAAATTTACCTTCACAGCTTGAAAAAAAATATAAGTTACAATAGTTATTGAACTAGGGAAACAGGGCAATAGAAAATTTATTTTATTTCTGTAGGAAGGAAAACAATTTGTAATACAAAAGCCTCTTTATAGTCTATAGCACCAACACTAACAACTATGTTTGCGTTTTGTGGTTTCAAAGAAAATAATGGAGGTACAATATCTCGGCGATATAGGATATAAGGCAGATAACTGTATATAACAACAGCTGCGTAATGTTTAATTCAAATAAATGAAACATCTATTCTACAAATGAATTTTTCTTTTATTTAAAACCTTTTGTACATTTCTATTGCATAGTAATCACCCTCAGAGGTAATTTACAATAAAAATACAGGTAAATAAATAAAGATTTTTATTGCTAATTACCTATGAGGATGATTGCTATGCAATCGAAATGTACATAAGGTTTTAAATAAATGAAAAAGTCATTGGTGGTATAGAGGTTTCATTTATTTAGACGTAAAACGGATATGAAATCCCTTTTGCAGCGTACGTACAAGACGTAAGCATATTAAGAAGGCTTACTCTCCTAGTGTCCGGGGACATAAAGAGAGGTTGCTCTCCTAGTGTCCAGATACACATAGAGGGCTTCCTCTCCCAGTGCGGTGGCACATATTAAGGTCTTACTCTCCCAATGTCCAGGGTCATATAAAGGGCTTACACTCTTAGTGTCCGGGGACATATAGAGAGGTTGCTCTCCTAGTGTCCCGGGACATATAGAGAGCCTACTCTCCAAGTGTCCAGAGACACATAGAGGGCTTCCTCTCCCAGTGTCCGGGGACATATTAAGTTCTTACTCTCCAAATGTCCCGGGACCCATAGAGGGCTTACTCTCCCAGTGTCCAGACACACATAGAGGGCTTCCTCTCCCAGTGTCCTGGCACTTAATAAGGTCTTACTCTCCCAATGTCCCGGGACACATAGAGGGCTTACTCCCCCAGTGTCCGGGCACATATTAAGGTCTTACTCTCCCAATGTCCAGGGTCATATAAACGGCTTACTCTCCCAATGTCCCGGGACACATAGAGGGCTTACTCTCCCAGTGTCCAAAGACACATAGAGGGCTTCCTCTCCCAGTGACCGGGCACATATTAAGGTCTTACTCTCTCAATATCCCAGGACACATAGAGGGCTTACTCTCCCAGTGTCCAGACACACATAGAGGGCTTCCTCTCCCAGTGTCCGGGCACATAATAAGGTCTTACTCTCCCAATGTCCAGAGTGATATAAACGGCTTACTCTCCCAATGTCCCGGGACACATAGAGGGCTTACTCTCCCAGTGTCCAGACACACATAGAAGGCTTCCTCTCCCAGGGTCCGGGCACATAATAAGGTCTTACTCTCCCAATGTCCAGGGTCGTATAAACGGCTTCCTCTCCCAGTGTCCGGGGATATATATAGGGCTCACTCTCCCAGTGTACGGGAAC